>CM075982.1:66805218-66813764 GCA_038087875.1 Malacoraja senta
ACAGGAACCTGAAGGGTAACTTTTTTCCACAAAGGGTGGTGGGTGTATAGAACCAGCTGCTAGAGGAGGTAGTTGAGGCTGGGACTATCATAACATTTAAGAGACATTTGGCCAGGTACATCGATAGGATCAGTTTAGAGGATTATTGGCCAAGTGCGGGCAGGTGGGACTAGTGTAGATGGGGCACGTTGGTCGGCCTGGGCAAGTTGGGCTGAAGGGCCTGTTTCCTTGCTGTGTGACTCTATGGCCATGACTCTATGACGTGCTGGATCTCCAGTCTGCTGTGTGGTGTATGGTTGGAGAAGTGGTGTCGACTGCTGAGCGACTTTTACTGTTCATCCAGGGTGTGAGCTGCTTTAAGTATTTCATTCCAATTGCCACAGCCACATCCCATGATATTAGAAGTCAACTGATAGGTGTTCCACAGGAAGAAGGAGATTTAAAAAAAAATAGAGGGCAACAAAACCAGCTCAGCGCTTACAAAGATGGCAGCCTATAAATCACAGAGTTCAGAAGGAGTGTAAACTGAAATAAATGTGACAAGCAGAAAGATGAACAAATGAGTTGTCGTCTAAACTTGACGTGCTGAGTAAAGATAAGGTTCAGGAAAATTGACTGAATGTCACGTCAATGTGAAGTGCGGGAGGAAAGGAAAACTGGAAAATGGCCAGCAAGTTACAGATGATGAACAACTAACCTTCTATCTCCTCGCCAAGTCTCACGTCCAGTTTAATGGAGATGTGCGGAGCAGGCATTCACACACAGACAGCGGTGTGTACCTGGAGAGTGCTGCCAGGGGTGGTGACAGTGGTGGAGGCAGATACGACTGCGTCATTTAAGAGTTATTAGTTTAGTTTAGTTGAGAGATACGGCGCGGAAACAGGCCCACCGAGTCCTCACCGACCAGCGATCCCCACGCATTAACACCATCCTGCACACACGAGGGACAATTTACATTCAACCTACAAACCTGTACGCCTTTGGAGTGTGGGAGGAAACCGAAGAAAAGCCCACGCGGTCACGGGGAGAAAGGACAAACTCCGTACGGATAGCACCCATAGTCGGGATCGAACCCACGCCCCCTGCGCAGCAAGCGCTGTAAGGCAGCAATTCTACCGCTGCGCCACCATGCTGCCCTTTGCAAAGTTCCAATGCCAACATTTCTGGATTCTCTGCACAACCCAAGTTATTCAGTCATTCCTTAATGTGTAGGCTGCATTGTTGCCAGTTATTTCTACGTTAAAAATAATTTGGCGCAGCGGTAGAGTTGCTGCCTCACAGCGCCAGAGACCCGGGTTCGATCCTGACTACGGGTGCTTTCTGTACAGAGTGTATACGTTCTCTCTGTGACCACGTGGGTTTTCTCCGGGTGCTCCGGTTTCCTCCCACACTCCAAACACGTACAGGTTTGTGGCTTCATTGGCTTCAGTAAAATTGTAACTTGCCCCTGGTGTGTCGGATAGTGCTAGTGTCATCGCTGGTCAGCGCAGACTCGATGGGCTGAAGGGCCTGTTTGCATTTCATAAGCTCATAAATTATAGGAGCAGAATTAGGCCATTCGGCCCATCAAGTCTACTCTGCCATTCAATCATGGCCGATCTATCTTTCCCTCTCAACCCTGAGCACAGGTTTGTAGGGGCTAATTGGCTTTGGTGAAATTGTCCCTGGTGTGTGTGGGATAGTGTAAAGGGCCTGTCCCACGGGCATGCGACTCCATGCGGCAAGCGCGGCCTAACCGCAAGCGGGGGCCGCGCGGGGGTCGAGTGATCCCCGTACAGGGCCGGTCCCACCAGCATGCCGCTGCATGCGGCAAGCGCTACCAAACCGGAAGCGGGGGCCGCGCGGAGGTCGAGTGACGTCAAGACGCTGCGTACGGCGGCAAGGCGGTGCGCACGGCCTCGAGGCGGCTGCGTCCGGCGTCCATGCGGTGCGCATGCCCGTCGAGGCGGCTGCGGGCCGGCAGGCCGTTGCCGCACGGAATTTTTGAACAGTGTCAGTTTCTCGGAGCCCCGCGCGATGTCGGGACCAGCTCCGCACAACTCCATACGGCTCCAGCGATCGAAGTGGGACCGGCCCCGCGACCTCCGCGCGGCCCCCGCTTGCGGTTAGGTGCGCGCTTGCCGCATGGAGTCGCATGCCCGTGGGACAGGCCCTTTAGTGTGCGGGGTGATCGCTGGTCAGCGCAGACTCGGTGGGGCCGAAGCGCCTGTTCCTGCGCTGTAACTCTAAACTGGCCACAGATTTGAACAGGTTGAGATCTGTGTCCGTGGCTAATTCGACAGCAAGGTTGTGAGCTCCGTCTCGCCAGCTTATCTAATTGAAAGACTTCATGTCGAGCGAACCACAGTCTAGCAAACTCATACTGTGTGACTTGTTCAATGTTTGTATGATGGACACCTACTTTGGAATTCATCTGACAGTTATTCAAGTCCAGAAATCTCTGGGAACAGTTTTTGTGTGCATATTTAATGAGCTGTAGGTGTTGATCAAGCTGAGTGGACTGAGTGGAATGGTATAGATAGCATACCAATTAAAAACCCTCTGGGCTGCCAGTACATTAGCTTTGACTTCATACCCAGCATTGTTTGTGTCCTTCTCCGCTAAGATTGTATTATTTTATTACCAACTCTTTCTCTCTCACTGGCTTCTGTACCCTGCCCTTATGTTCAATTTATCGCACGGTTCATCATTTGATTCTCTCCATTTAGTTGAACGTTAAAATACCGCTCCAAACTGTAAATAGAACAGACATATGCGTCACTGCCACTTTGACCTGTTCACTGCTCAGCATTCACCCACCTCTCTCTGGGAACAAAAAGTGACTGCTCGCTTTTACTTCACAAGTCCGCACTCATAAGTTGAGGGAAGGGGATCGTGGCTGCCCCCGGTTCTCACGTCGTTCCTCAACGTTGCTGGAAAACAGAGCACAACGGGCGGTTGTGAAGACATCCCGGTTTAAGGGTCTTCAATGCTGTAGTGGAGCCTCGGGGTGGAGAAGAACCGGAAATAAGCAATCGGACGGTGATGAGGTCCACTGCAGGTCCGGGCGAGCGAGGCCCGGAGCTGTGGGGGAGGCAGAGCGAGGGCCTGCTGGAGCTGGCCCATGGCGGGGACAAAGTCAAAGTCAAAGTCAAATTTATTCGTCACCTGCACCAACCAAGGTGCAGTGGAATGAATTTGCCAGCAGCGATCTCGCTATATTTAAGAGGGAGTTAGATGTGGCCCTTGTGGCTAAGGGGATCAGGGGGTATGGAGAGAAGGCAGGTACGGGATACTGAGTTGGATGATCAGCCATGATCATATTGAATGGCGGTGCAGGCTCGAAGGGCCGAATGGCCTACTCCTGCACATATTTTCTATGTATCCATGTATCTATGATACACTTAAAAATAGAACACACAATACACAATAGATTTTAACGCAAACATCCACCACAGCGTTCTTCACTGTGGTGGAAGGCAACAAAGTTCAGCCAGTCCTCCTCCTTTGTTCATCCGTGGTCGGGGCCATAAACTCTCCGTGGTCGCCGCTACGGACGGCCGGATGTACAGGCCCTCTCGTCGGGATGATCTAAACTCCGACGTCGGGGCGGTCGAACACACTCCGTAGAACGCAGCGAGCGCACACCGGCAATCATTGTACTTGCCGAAGTTTCAAAGGGCTTCCTTGTGGAAAAGCAGTGAGGTAACTAGGCAGTCAATCGGCAGTCCATCACCAAACTACAGTCTACAGTCAACCTCCCGTTAATCTACAAGCCCTGAGCTCCTGAACGCAGCATTGTAAGATGTTGCCTGACCTCGTGTGAATGATCGTGGTCAATGAATAATCTATCTTCAAGTGTCACATCTATCCAGCTGCACCTCAACGACCAACTATCTTGACTAATGCGGGGTGTAGAATGCATCCTTGATTGTAACAGAGCTGTTTAATTTTCAGTATATTTGATATTTAAGAATATTTGTTTTACTTTGTGCTGTTGTGTTGGGTTTGTTGCCATCATTTTGTATTGCACATACTATTTTTTTTTTTTTTTTAATTTTTATTTATTAGAAGTACATTACATTACAACCACATACATTAGTACTCGTCATTTATATCTTCTTACAATTAATGTACTCCATTTATTTTTTACACTAGAAAAGGAAAAGATTGAAAGAAAGAAGAAAGTGAAGGAAAAAGTGAAAGTGTAGAAAATGTGACAACAAAAAAGGACGAAGACCCTATAAGAACAAAATTAAAAACAAAAGAAAAAGAGTTAAGAAATAGACCCTAGAAAAGAAAGAGAAAGAGAAAGAGGAAAAAGAGAGAAACAAATATTTTTATGAGCATTACGTAAATGGGACATACCAACTCTTCAACTATCATCCCCCCTTACCTGACCTCAATTTTTTTTTTTAAAGTACTTTTGCACCCTATGTTTGTAATAATTCTATAAATGCAGACCACGTCAGGTGGAAGTGATCTGGTTTACCTGCTAGGAGGAGTCTTATCTCTTCTAGGTGTAATGTTTCAAACATATTTGAAATCCACATATTTATAGTTGGTATTGGAGCCTTCTTCCAAAATTTTAGAATTAGCTTTTTTCCAGTTATTAACCCATAGTCCATTAGTTTCTTTTGAAACACATTTAGTTCTGGACCATCTTCCGTTATACCGAAGATAATCCATTCTGCTTTGGGTATCAGTCTTGTTTTAAATAACTTTGTAAAGATTTCAAAAATTTCATTCCAAAATTTTTGAATTTTTGTACAGAAAACGAATGAGTGCGTTATGGTAGCTTCTTGGGATTGACATTTATCACAAATAGATGATACATTTGGGAAAATTTTATGAATTTTAGTTTTCGAATAATATAATCTATGTAAAATTTTAAATTGTATTAAAGTGTGTCTTACATTAATCGAACATTTATGCACGTTTAATAAGTATTCATTCCAACTTTCCTTTGAAATTTTAATAGCTAACTCTTGTTCCCAGTCTCTTCTGATACCCTCCGTAGATGGTATTTGTACATTTAAGATAATATTATACAAATATGATATTAAGTTTGCTGATTCCGCTTTTATCTGCATTGCCTCGTCCAATACATCAAACTATTTATGTAATTAATTGATTCAAACTTTTTATTTGGGGGAAAAAAAAACAATCTTTACCAATCGTTCCCAATCCTAATGCCTGCCATATATATATATATGCTTCACTGCACCATCATGACTGAGCACTTCGACAGACGTCTGATCTCTGCCGCCAGCAGAAATAAAACACGTCGTCCGATGGATGTTGAGAACATTCACGGGCACCCGTCCGCTCCATCGCAGAATAAGGTGGGGCATCAGCAGAGGTAGCGGGGACTAACCAGAGCGGGGAAGAGGAACCATGAGTTTAGTTTAGTTTAGTTTAGTTTAGAGATACAGCGCGGTAACAGGCCCTTCGGACCACCGGGTCCGCGCCGACCAGCGACCCCCGCACATTAACACTATCCTACACCCACTAGGACAGGGGTTCCCAACCTTTGTCGTCCCGTTTACCCCAGGAAACTTTAATAGCACATAACAATGTCATTTCACTTATTTATGAACAACTGATGATGAACAGATTATATGAACAGTGTACCAGAACCAAACACAGTCAGTCAATGAGAAAAAATATGTACAATTCCAGAATCAACAAATTTACCCCCTGGGTTGGTGAAATTTACCCCCTGGGGGTTTATTTACCCCAGGTTGGGAACTCTTGCACCAAGGGCAATTTACACATACACCAAGCCAATTAACCTACACACCTGGAGTGTGGGAGGAAACCAAAGATCTCGGAGAAAACCCACGCAGGTCACGGGGAGAATGTACAAACTCCGTAGAAACAGCACTCGCAGTCGGGATCGAACCCGGGTCTCTGGTGCTGCAAGCACTGTAAGGCAGCAACTCTACCGCTGCGCCACCATGCCGCACGAATCTTTTGGATAGGCAGGTAATGGAGGGGTATGGATCACGTGCAGGCAGAGGGGAAGAGTTTAACCAAAGATACCAGAGTAGCTCCGCTATATAATCTTTGGTTTAACGGCATCATGTTCAGCTCGGATATTGTGGGTCGAAACCCCCGGCCCCTGTGCTGTACCGTTCTTTGTCCTGCATTCATGATGCTACAGTAGTAGCTCACTAACTGTGAACTTGGAGAGCATTCAAAACTATAGCTGGAACCTTTGCTATCTCTTCCTTCAAACCCTGAGGTGCGAGACTTCAAAAACCGGTGATAGAATGGATTCAGTAGAAACCGGCACAAGATGAATCGCACATGGGTAGCAGCTAATGGGAAAAAAAAGCTTCCAGTCAGTTCCTGGTGTGTGTCCCAGACACAACACACCGCCCTCTGTTCTGGAAACAGCTGCACTTTATATAACTTTAAATGATGGAACTCTCCATCGTTGCCTCTACTAATCGCAATTTGTTCCAGCTCTCGTGGCTATAGGGTTCGCCAACGTTCTCACTCCCAAATAAGGGACAAAAGGTCAAAATACGGGACAGATTCCCGACGGCAATTCGTTGACCCACTCGGCCGTGGCTGGGTGAATGATGAGTTGGCCCCGGGTGCTGGACTGCACACAAAGCCCAGCCAGGGGGCCAGTTGAGGAGTTTTGACCGGGCCACGCAAAGTCCAGCACCCATCCAACTCATGAACCGATGATCGGCCATGAGAAGGAGGGGTGGTGGTGGTGTCGGCGGAATGCGAATGTCCGGATGGTGGGACAGCTTGCCGGGCTGCCGACCGACGGGGCCACGGGCGAGGCGCTGCTGCTGCTGCACTCCATGGGCTGCACTACGTCGGGACGGGTGAGGCGGGGCCGGACGCAGCGCTCCAACCCCGACAGCCCCCTCGACCCGAGTTGTAGCAGTCAAATATGGGACAAGGGCGGTCCCGTATGGGACAAACCAATTTAGCCCAATATACGGGATGTCCCGGCTAATATGGAACAGTTGGCAACCCTAAATGGCTACCTTTTCATGGTGGCAAAACCACAGGCTACTTTGTTGGGCCTTTGTAGAAGCCCAACCTAGAGGGAACGGGGTCAGCTGTGCGAGGTTACGACCAGGGAACAAAGGCTGACGGACGAGGTGAGGGACGTCGGTTGCTGGTCGACTGAGGAAGGCGATGACTGGAGGCCCTGCAGCAGCCTGGGGCTCGCCTGGATCGGGCACCGCTCATAGCAACCCGAGCGTGGACTGGACTTGTAAAATGTGCCTCTTGCATACGGCATCAGTGGACTATTTCTGTACAGCTGCTAATTGGGGTGGTATTTTAGTTTAGCTTAGAGATACAGCATGGAAACAGGCCATTCGGCCCACCGAGTCCACTCCTAACCCATAGAGTTACTCCAGCACTTTTTTGTATAAACCAGCATCAGCAGTTCCTTATATCTACTGATAGGTTTGTTTGAGAATTTCATTGTTCCGTTTCGAGACCCATGACAATAAAACAGTTTAATTTACACATTTAATAACAATCTTTTGATCATCATGAGGACATATATACACATAACCCATTACCCTGATTAAACATTTCTACTAGCGATGGCACAGCGGCGCAGCGGTAGAGTAGCTGCCTTACAGCGCTTGAGACACGGGTTCGATCCTGACCACGGGTGCTGTCTGTGTGGAGTTTGTACATTCTCTCCGCGACCTGGAGCGACTATTCTCCGGGTGCTCCAGTTTCCCACACTCCAAAGACATACTGTACACGTTTGTAGGTTAATCAGCTTGGTAAAATTGTAAATTGTCCCTGGTGTGCCTAGGATAGTGTTAATGTGCGGGGTTAACCGCTGGTCGGCGCGGACTTGTTGGGCCGAAGGGCCTGTTTCCGCGCTGTATCTCTAAACTAAACTAAACTAAACTACTTCAGTTAATGTTTAAGAAAGAACTGCAGATGCTGGAATAATCGAAAAATCATCAGTCTGAAGAAGGGTCTCGACATGAAACGTCGCCTATTTCCTTCGCTCCATAGATGCTGCCTCACCCGCTGAGTTTCTCCAGCATTTTTGTCTACCTACTTCAGTTAATGATAATTTTACCAGCAGGCAGTATCTGTCAGTGCAGAATGGATACTCTTCCCACAGAGAACAACTCATTTATCAACATCAAGTAAATTATTTGCATAGTCTTAGCCCGTTGATCCCTATAGGTGTTCCTTTAGAGTGAAGCTGTCAACAGGTTTATCAACTGAAGACAGACACCAAAGGCTGGAGTAACTCAGCGGGTCGGGCAGCATCTCTGGAGAAAAGGAATAGGTGACGTTTAGGGTGGAGACCCTTCTTCAGACTTTGAAATGAAACGTCACCTAGTCGTTAGTTTAGTTTAGAGATACAGCATGGAAACAGGCCCTTCGGCCCATCAAGTCCGCACCTACCAGCGATCCCAGCACTATCCTACATACCCTAGGGACAATTTTTTACATTTATTCCCAAGCCTATTAACCTACAAACCTGGACATCTTTGGAATGTGGGAGGAAACCGAAGATCTCGGAGGAAGGAAACCCAAGGCGGTCACGAGGAGAA
>CM075982.1:66813964-66851464 GCA_038087875.1 Malacoraja senta
AATTAAAATTAAAAGCTGAATTTAATTAGCTTTTTTTTAAAAAAATAGGCGAGTTAAATAAATAATAGCGGGGGATTTATTTAAATCAGAAAATCCTTTGTCCTTCGGTTTTGCAAATCTGATCATATTTCAATTAATTATAACGCTGGCAATGTTTGCTGGAATGTAACACCAAAGTGTTTACAACAATGGATGAAACGATGTGAGGAATTTCGAAACGTTAGGATGAACCTGTTGAATTTCAGGTTAAATAAAAAAGAACGAGGGATTGAAGGTCAGTAAATAATTGGTGTAAATGAAAAAATCCTTCAGAACTGAACATAAAAGGACCTCCAACAGTCAGGGCGGGACTTCTTTCATCAGCAGTCTGTCGAGAAGGGGAATTAACAGTAAGGTGGATGTATTCCGGAAAGTGTTAGGCTAAAGAGCTGCTATTTTACCACAGTGATAGAAAATAGATGCATCAGATAAACAATCAATAAACCTTGCACAAAGAGCATTTGGTTGATCAATATCCATGCTGGAGTTGCAGGATGTAATCAAAGTTGTTTCCCTATATTTTTCGAGGATGTAACTAGTAGCGTGGATAGGGGAGAACCAGTGGATGTGGTGTATCTGGACTTCCAGAAGGCTTTCGACAAGGTCCCACATAAGAGATTAGTATACAAACTTAAAAGCACATGGCATTGGGGGTTCAGTATTGATGTGGATAGAGAACTGGCTGGCAAACAGGAAGCAAAGAGTAGGAGTAAACGGGTCCTTTTCACAATGGCAGGCAGTGACTAGTGGGGTACCGCAAGGCTCAGTGCTGGGACCCCAGCTATTTACAATATATATTAATGACCTGGATGAGGGAATTGAAGGCAATATCTCCAAGTTTGCGGATGACACTAAGCTGGGGGGCAGTGTTAGCTGTGAGGAGGATGCTAGGAGACTGCAAGGTGACTTGGATAGGCTGGGTGAGTGGGCAAATGTTTGGCAGATGCAGTATAATGTGGATAAATGTGAGGTTATCCATTTTGGTGGCAAAAACAGGAAAGCAGACTATTTTCTAAATGGTGGCCGACTAGGAAAAGGGGAGATGCAGCGAGACCTGGGTGTCATGGTACACCAGTCATTGAAAGTAGGCATGCAGGTGCAGCAGGCAGTGAAGAAAGCGAATGGTATGTTAGCTTTCATAGCAAAAGGATTTGAGTATAGGAGCAGGGAGGTTCTACTGCAGTTGTACAGGGTCTTGGTGAGACCACACCTGGAGTATTGCGTACAGTTTTGGTCTCCAAATCTGAGGAAGGACATTATTGCCATAGAGGGAGTGCAGAGAAGGTTCACCAGACTGATTCCTGGGATGTCAGGACTGTCTTATGAAGAAAGACTGGATAGACTTGGTTTTATACTCTCTAGAATTTAGGAGATTGAGAGGGGATCTTATAGAAACTTACAAATTCTTGTGGGGTTGGACAGGCTAGATGCAGGAAGATTGCTCCCGATGTTGGGGAAGTCCAGGGACAAGGGGTCACAGCTTAAGGATAAGGGGGAAATCCTTTAAACCGAGATGAGAAGAACTTTTTTCACACAGAGAGTGGTGAATCTCTGGAACTCTCTGCCACAGAGGGTAGTCGAGGCCAGTTCATTGGCTATATTTAAGAGGGAGCTAGATGTGGCCCTTGTGGCTAAAGGGATCAGAGGGTATGGAGAGAAGGCAGGTACGGGATACTGAGTTGGATGATCAGCCATGATCATATTGAATGGCGGTGCAGGCTCGAAGGGCGAATGGCCTACTCCTGCACCTAATTTCTATGTTTCTATGTTTCTATGTTTCTATATAAAGATTGTAGTTGAGCAAACACAGAGGCGTAGAGGAAATGTCCCCACAGATTACACAATCCTTTCCATCCAGTGGCCTATTGTCATAAGGTTATAAGTGATAGGAGCAACACTAGGCCATTCGGCCTATCAAGTCTACTTCGCCAATCGATCATGGCTGATCATTTTAAGAAGGAACTGCAGATGCTGGAAAAATCGAAGGTAGACAAAAATGCTGGAGATACTCAGTGGGTGAGGCAGCATCTATGGAGCGAAGGAATAGGTGACGTTTCAGGTCGAGACCCTTCTTCAGATCATGGCTGATCGATCTCTCCCTCCGAACCCCATTCTCCTGCTTCTCCCCTGACACCCGTACTACTCAAGAATCTATCTATCTCTGCTTAAATATATCGATTGACTTGGCCTCAACAGCCTCCTGTGGCAAAGAATTCCACAGATTCACCACCCTCTGACTAAAGAAATTCCTCCTCATCTCCTTCCTAAAGGAACGTCCTTTAATTCTGAGGCCGTGACCTCTGGTCCTAGACTCTCCCATGAGTAGAAACATCCCCTCCACATCCACTCTATCCAAGCGTTCACTATTGGGTAAGTTTCAATGAGGTTCCCCTTATCCTTCTAAACTCCAGTGAGTGCAGGCCCAGTGCCATCAACGCTCAGCATATGTCATTGTATCAGCATGGTTCTAACTTGAGTCTACTTGCCTTAAAGCACCCATAATTAAGGACTGTGGCAGCACGGTGGCGCAGTGCTGGAGTTGCTGCCTTACAGCACTTGCAGCGCCGGTGACCAGAGTTCGATCCTTTCTGCGGGCGCTGTCTGTACGGAGTTTGTACGTTCTCCCCGTGACCGCGTGGGTTTTCTCCGAGATCTTCGGCATCCTCCCACACTCCAAAGACGTACAGGTTTTTAGGTTAATTGGCTTTGTATAAATGTAAATTGCCCCTAGTGTGTGTTGGATAGTGTTAATGTGCGGGGATCGCTGGTCGGCGCGGACTCAGTGGGCCGAAGGGCCTGATTCCACGCTGTTGCTCTAAACTAAACTAAACTAACTGGACATCACATTTTTGGTCAGGTAATGCAGCAGTTTTACAAAGTTTGTGTCATGTTTTAGTTCAGTTTGGAGATACTGCGTGGAAACTAGCCCTTCGGCCCACCGAGTTTGTGCCGACCAGCGATCCCCATATCCGACCCGCTATCCTACAATCTGATCAGTCTGAAGAAGGGTCTCGACCTGAAACGTCACCCATTCCTTTTCTCCAGAGATGCTGTCTGTCCCGCTGAGTTACTCCAGCATTTTGTGTCTATCTTCGATTTAAACCAGCATCTGCAGTTCCTTCCTACACAGCTATCCTGCCCACTTGGGTCAATGTTCAATTATACCAAGCCAATTAACCTACAAACCTGTACGCCTTTGGAGTGTGGGAGGGAACCGGAGTAACCGGAGAAAACCTGCGCAGGTCACGGGGAGAAGGTACAAACATCATACTGACAGCACCTGTAGTCAGGATCGAACTCTGATCTCAGGCGCTGTGAGGCAGCAACTCTACCGCTGCCCCCACCTTATTGAGAGCGAGCCGACGTGAGAGAAAAACTCTAGAAATAACTTTATATTGAGAAATTTGTTTTTCATTCTAATGATGGTAGCCTTTTAAATATAAAGGGGTGTTAGGGGAAACGGCAGGAGGATGGGGTTGAAAGGGAAAGATAGATCGGTCATGATCGAATGGCGGACGAGACCCGATGGGCCGAATGGCCCAATTCTGCTCTCATCACTTATGAACTAACTTCGGAGCCCCAGTCGCCTCGACGCAGCAGTTGGACTGCTTGACCGCGGGAAAGCGTAAAGAACAGGGAAGAGACAAGATTTTTGCCTTCCATCACAGTGAGGAGGTGTCACTGTGATGGATGTTTGTGTAAATTGTGTTAATTGTGTGTCTTGTTTTTTTTTTTTAATGTTATGACTGCAGACCGAAATTTCGTTCGAACCATGTTTGTTTGAATGACAATAAATGGCATTCTATTCTATTCTATTCTATTCTATTATGAACTAACTTATGATAAAGCTTGAACGATATAGGATTGCAGGGCAGACTGTGGACCTGCAATATATGGTTTGTTCAGCACAAAAACATCACCGAATTACAAGCAGATTTTATTTTTATTATATCTTTACACGAATTATGTGTTTGCGATGTTTGGGGAAATGCAGCAGATACTGTAACTTGCACACACAAAGGATTGTGGACTCGTGGTCGGAGAATCCCTTCTAAGATGTAGGTCGAGCAATGAATTGCAGGGAACTTCATTTTTTGACGGCTTAAAATAGGTTGACTGTGTGATGGGAAAGGTGCAACAGTTTCATTAGGGAGAGCAGCTCTACTGGATGCTAAATGTATGGTTTAGTAAATGAGTCTGGAAGGCGGAGGGATGAGTTCTGGAATCTGGAAAAGAAAGACAGCAAAAGAAAAACAAAAAGGTTTGGCAGCATTAGTTTAATTTAGTGATACAGTGGGGCAACAGGCCCTTCGGCCACCGAGTCCGCACCGACCAGCGATCCCTGCACACCAACACTGCCCTACACACACTAGTGACAATTTACGATTATACAAAGCCAATTCACCTGCAAACCTGTACGTCTTTGGAGTGTGGGAGGAAACCGGAGCACCGGAGAAAACCCACGCGGGTCACGGGGAGAACGTACAAACTCCGTACAGACTGAACCCGTAGTCAGGATCGAACCCAGGTCTCTGGCGCTGTGAGGCAGCAGCTCTACTGCTGCAGCACCATGCTGCCGAGGTCATTAATTATTGGTGCTTTAAGGTAAGTAGCCTTGGAAACAACGGATATGAATTCGGCACATGGATACATAATTGGAAAATGATATTGTGGCCCTTATGGAAACACGGCTTAAAGATGAACCACTCTGAGCAAGGGTTCCCGACTTGAAACGTTACCTATCCGCATTCTCTAGGGATGCTGCCTGACCCGCTGAGTTACTCCAGCGTTTTGTATCTTTCCTGAAAGATGGATAGAATTGGCCCAACCTTCCTGGTCAAAGGAATTTTGGGAGATCTGGGGGTGAGTGTGGAACTCCTGGTGAAAAATAATTGGGTGTAGCTACGTTAGGTAAGGAAGTAATTGCAACTGCAAGGAAGGTAGACACAAAATGCTGGAGTAACTCAGCGGGTGAGGCAGCATCTCTGGAGAGAAGGAATGGGCGACGTTTCGGGTCGAGACTTTCTTCAGACCCTTCTTCAACTGTGAGGAAGGATGGATAGGTTAAAAAGATGACAAATGAGGCTAATGAAGGCAGCATCTCTGGAGAAGGTGGATAGGTGACGATTTGGTTTGGGACCCTTCTTCAGACTGGGTTACAGTTAAGGGGACATAAAAAATGGAACAGAAATGTGGGATCATCCATTGGGGCAGGCAGCATTTGGAGACATGCAAGGGAGCAACGGAATAGGAGTCACTGTCAAGTAGACTCAAGTCTTCAAGTTCAAGAGAATTCAAACTATTTTGAAAATGCATGTTTTTTTAATATGATAAATGATTCCTGCTGGTCTGAGAAGGGCCTCGACCTGAAACGTCACCTATTCCTTCGCTCCATAGATGTTGCCTCACCCGCTGAGTTTTCTCCAGCATTTTTATCTACCTGCTGGTTTGAATGTGCGTTTCACAGGGCGAAAGTACCCAGCTTAGTCTCTCTTCCATTTGCTTTGCAATTGGCTTGCAGCCACTGCTGTAGGAGACACCGACATCTCTTTGTGGTCTTCAGGGAGAGGATCTATGAAGCAGGGTTTCCAAGAGTAGCTAACTGCTATAAAATACTGAAACCAGACACATTTGGAAGGCTGTAAAGACTAGTTGGAATAGATGTGGTTCGTTGTTTGTTTTGCAAATGACTATACTTTCTCTCACTGTAAATGATCTTGGTTCTGCTTGTTCAACTATAGAAGAACTTGTGGGGAAAGTTTATTATGGTTTACCTTAGAGATACAGCGTGGAAACAGGCCCTTCGGCCCACCGAGTCCGTGCCAACCAGTGATCATCTGTACACTAGTTCTATCCTACACGCACTAGGGACAATTTACAATTTACAGAAGCCAATTAACCTACAAATCTGCTTGTCTATGGAGTGTGGGAGGAAACTGGAGCACCTGGGGAAAACTCGTAAGTTCATGTGATCGGAGCAGAATTAGGCCACTCGGCCCATCCAGTCTACTCCGCCATTCAATCGTGGCTGATCTATCTCTCCCTCCTGACCCCATTCTCCTGCCGTCTCCCCATAACCCCTGACACCCATACTAATCAAGAATCTATCTATCCCTGCCGTAAAAAATATCCATTGGTTTGGCCTCCACAGCCTTCTGTGGCGATGAGTTCCACAGATTCACCACCCTCTGGCGCTGTGAGGCAGCCACCGTGCTTCCCTGATTGTGGCTGGACGACCTCTGCCAATATTGTTTGACGCACAGCCTCCATAAATCCAGAGCCATCAAGCATAAAGAGCTGTGGTAACCGTGACCAAAATGATTCTCTCAGGATAGACCTATTATGCTTAATGCGATTTAGGTGGGGTAAGGTTTTACGAACAATTTGAGATGAGTGAAAAATAAATGTTATGGTTTCCAATTGAATAAAAAATAACGGTTAATATTTTCCCATTATAATGGTACTTAGCTTCGTAATTGAGACAGACTTTGCAACCGTGCAGAAGGCATGCATTACAGCGGTGTGATAATGGATGATATTGGTGCTGGATGATATAATTGATGCATTATCTGTTATTTTAATTGAATGCTATTTAATCATATTAGTATGTAATCACATCGTGTTTGGTAGGCATTTTAATGATCTGGGGGAAAGATATCTATTTTTGATTTTGAATAGTGGATGTTGCAGACCTTGTTTCATGTTACCCGTCCCTTTTGGCTCTCAGAAGGTACAGACTTTCATGAAGCAGCAGCACGGTGGCGCAGCGGTAGAGTTGCTGCCCAAAGGGCCTGTCCCACTGACGCGACTTGTCAGCGACTGTCTTCGACCTTCAAGCTCGAGGGCACGCGCCTGAAAAACCTCGAGCCGGATCGACCGTCAACACACACACAAATACATCGCAAAGGCGGGGGCCAGGGAAAGCGGGGGAGCGATGTCTGAAATTCACACCCGTGATGAAGAGGAAGGTAAAAGACGGCTGGCACAGTTCGGTAAGTCCTTTAGAGAGGGGGGGCAGAGGGGGCAGAGGGGGGGCAGAGGGGGCAGAGGGGGGCAGAGGGGGGCAGAGGGGGGCAGAGGGGGGCAGAGCAGGAGTGGAGACACTTTTAGAAGTCAGACAATGTTTAATAAAATTTAGCGGGCGGTTTACTTACCTTTTTTTCTCACGAGGTTTACCTTCGACTACCTTCGGTTAACTTCGATTGACTTCGACTACCTACAAATAACATTATGACCTACTAGGACCTACCTCGACTAAACCCACGAGTAAAAAAATATTGATTTTTTTCCATGACGACCTTTTTTTACTCGCTGGCAATTTTCAGCATGTTGAAAAATACGCCGCAACCTAGCTGAGGCCGGGAGTACACGGGGACTACTCTCGAGCATGAAGGAGAGTTACAAAGACCTGCTAGGACCTCGTGTCGACCATGCTGCGAGTATGAGTCGAGGGCAAACTCGTCTGAACTAGCGAATTAGGTCGCCCAAGTGGGACAGCCCCTTTACAGCGCCAGAGACCCGTGTTCGATCCTGACTACAAGGCTCGGTGCTGGGACCGCAGCTATTTACAATATACATCAATGATTTAGATGAAGGGATTCAAGTAACATTAGCAAATTTACAGATGACACAAAGCTGGGTGGCAGTGTGAACTGTGAGGAGGATGCTATGAGAATGTAGGGTGACTTGGACAGGTTGGGGAAGTGGGCAGATGCATGGCAGATGCAGTTTAATGTGGATAAATGTGAGGTTATCACTTTTGGTAGCAAAAACAGGAAGGCAGCTTATTATCTAAATGGTGTCAAGTTGGGAAAACGGAAGTACAACGGGATCTGGGGGTCCTTGTTCATCAGTCAATGAAAGTAAGGTACAGCAGGCAGTGAAGAAAGCGAATGGCATGTTGGCCTTCATAACAAGATGAGTTGAGTATAGGAGCAAAGAGGCCCTTCTGCAGTTGTATAGGGCCCCAGTGAGACCATACCTGGAGTATTGTGGGCAGTTTTGGTCCCCTACTTTGAGGAAGGATTTGAGCGGTGCTGGCTCGAAGGGCCGAATGGTCTACACCTGCATCTATTGTCTATTGTCTATTGACTACAGGTGCTGTTTGTACTGGGCTAGTACGTCCTCCCCGTGACCTGCGTTGGTTTTCTCCGGGAGCTCCATTTTCTTCCCACACTCCAAAGGAGTGCAGGTTTGCAGGTTAATTGCTTGGTGTGATTGTAAGTTGTCCCTAATGTGTGTTGTATGATAGTGTTAGTGTGCGGGGATCGCTGGTCGGCGCGGACGCGTGTGGCCGAAGGCCCTGTTTATGCGCTGTATCTCTAAACTAAACTAACCTCTACAGTTTTTGAGGATCTGCATTTCCAGTATTTGATCTGATGACCAGAAATTAATGGAGATTAATGTCAACATTATACTGCCACTTCTAACGGGATCCCACCCACTGGCCACATTTTCCCATCTCCACCCCTTCCCGTCTGCCGCAGAGACCATTCCCTCGGCAACTCCCTGGTTAACTCATCCCTTCCCACCCAAACCACCCCCTCCCCATGTACCTTTCCCTGCAACCGCAGAAGATGCAACACCTGTCGCTATACCTCCTCCCTCGACTCTGTCCAGGGACCCCGACAGTCCTTTCTGGTTAGGCAGAGGTTCACTTGCACCTCCTAGAACCTCATCTACTGTATCTGTTGTTCAAGATGTGGACTCATATACATCGGCGAGACTAAACGCAGACTGGGTGATCGTTTCGCTGACACCTTCATTCAGCCCGCGTGAGACAACCTGATCTCCCGGTTGCTGGACACTTTAATTCTCCTTCCCATCCCACACAGACCTTTCTGTCCTCGGTCTCATCCATTGTCAGAGTGAGGCTAAACGCAAATTGGAGGAACAGCATCTCATATTTCGCTTGGGCAGCTCACAGCCCAGTGGTATGAATATTGATGTCTCTCACTTCAGGTAGCCCCGGCATTCCCTCTCTCTCTATCCCTCCCCCACCCAAGTCGCACCAGCTTCTCATTTTCACCCAACAAACAGCTTACAATGGCCTGTTTCCTTTATCATCATTACTTTTTTACATATCTTTCATTCATGGCTCTTTATCTCTCCACATCACCGTCTATATCTCTCGTTTCCCTTATCCCTAACCAGTCCGAAGAAGGGTCTCGACCCGAAACGTCACCCATTCCTTCTCTCCAGAGATGCTGCCTGTCCCGCTGAGTTACTCCAGCTTTTTGTGTCAAGCTTTTAATTCTGGGGCTGTGACCTCTAGTCCTAGACTCTCCACTAGTGGAAACATCCTCTCCACATCCACTCTACCACAGTCTTAGAATAAAGGGAGGTCATTTAAGACTGAGGTGAGAAAAACTTTTTCACCCAGAGAGTTGTGAATTTGTGGAATTCCCTGCCACAGAGGGCAGTGGAGGCCAAGTCACTGGATGGAATTAAGAGAGAGTTAAATAGAGCTCTAGGGGCTAGTGGAGTCAAGGGATATGGGGAGAAGGCAGGCACGGGTTATTGATAGGGGACGATCAGCCATGATCACAATGAATGGCGGTGCTGGCTCGAAGGGCCGAATGGCCTCCTCCTGCACCTATTTTCTATGTTTCTCTGTTTCTATGTTTCTACCCCAGCATTTCACTATTCTGTACGTTTCATTGAGGTCCCCCCTCATTCTCTGAACCCCAGCGAGTACAGGCCCAGTGCCGACAAACGCTCTGGGAAAATATAATCCCGATGTCTATCTGTCCACACACCTGTTTGTTCAATACAGTGTTGATATCCATCTTTCCTCCCGTGTTAGTGTTTGCTGATAACAGTGTGGTGGTGGAAACCCGAGTGAACAAGGAAATGGATGCATTAATATATCAACCACTGTTGTTTAAAGGCTCCAAAATAAGGGTGATCTAATGAAGAATTAATTCAAGTTACATGAAGTACAGATCGAGATGGAGGAGATATGGAGTTAATATGAACGTCTGCCTTGTGTATGTGATTCATTAATAATGATAATTTATTAATTATGATAATGCATTTTATTCAGCAACATAACACTAGTTTACTTCTCCGTGGGTTGTCACCTTGTCGTGGTGGAGAAGCTTGTGTGGACCTGAGATCCTGAGAGCGATGCCGTCTGGAGCTATGTTCCTGGTAGGGCCACCCATGGCGGTAAGGTCGAGGGGGAGGTCTCTGACAAGAGCAATCCAACCAAGACCTCAACGGTGGAACAGGCGGAGGACAATGGCTGACCTTAGTGGAGCGTCACAACGGCTGGGAAGGCGGATGAAGGCTGCAGCAGAAAAGGGTCCCCGGTCGTCTTGGACTCATGCCCCTGGATCCTGACCCAGATCTGTCAAGGACCATGTGGTGGCTGTCTGGTCCACGTTAAACAAAGTCACGCACAGGCGTCCTCCATATAGGGAATAGCACCCTGGAGACACCCGTGGTCAGCCATCCCGAAGGGGGCCTAAGAAGAAACATTAGTTTGACTCGGAACGTCACCCATTCCTTCTAACCAGAGATTCCGCCTGACCCGCTGAGTTACACAGCATTTTGTGTCTATCTTCGGTGTAAACCACCTCTGCAGTTCCTTCCCATAGTCTTTTTTTTTATCATTTAGTTTGGTCTTTGGAAAGTTGAACCTTTTTCACTTGGTAAGATGAAGAATTGTCTTGTATGTCCGGTTCATGAAGAGCAGAACAAATCGAATCAACTAATTACTAACCATTTAGACTACACTCAATCATCAGCAAAATAATGGAAGCTCTTGTCGATAGAGTCATCAAGAGGCACATGGTTATTATTAATCCTCCCATGCCAGCCCGTTTGATTCTGTTAGAGTCAAGGCCAGTCCAACTTTCACGACCTAATTCACGATCTCTGCCGAGTTTGCCCTTGACTCATACTCGCAGCGTGGTCGTCACGAGGTCGTAGGTAGGTTGTGATGCTAGTCGTAGGTACTCGTGGCATCAAGTAGGCCGGGGCGTTTTTTCTAGCCTGATGAAAAAGTCCACGAGTAAAAAAGGTTGTGATTAGGTCGTGAAAGTGTGACAGGCCGTTTACGCTGCTCCAGAGCGCAACAGTGTGGGCGGCACGGCGGCGCAGCGGTAGAGCTGCTGCCTTACAGCGCCAGAGTCGCGAGTTCGATCCTGACTGCAGGTGCTGTCTGTGCGGAGTTTGTACGTTCTCCCTGTGACCACGTGGGTTTCTCCGGGTGCTCCGGTTTCCTCCCACACTCCAAAGACGTGCGGGTTTGTAGGATAATTGTCACTGTGGGCGGCTTGAATGTAATTATGTATATTCTTTGCACCGGCTGGATAGCACACAACAAAAAACGTTTTCACTGTAACTCAGTATACTTGACAATAATCAACTAAACTAAATGAATTGGCTTCCGTAAATTGCCCCTCATGTTTTTTCGTTTTTTTTACAGCGCCGAAACAGGCCCTTCGGCCCACCGAGTCCGCACCGACCAGCGATCCCCGCACGCTAACACTATCCTACACACACTAGGACAATGTGCATTGATCCCAAGCCGATTAACCTACTAACCAGTACGTCTTTGGAGTGTGGGAGGATAACCGATGTTCTTGGAGAAAACCCAAGGAAGGTCACAGGGGAAAACGTACAAACTCCGTACAGGCAAGCACCCGTAGTCAGGATCGAACCCGCGTCTCTGGTGCTGTAAGGCAGAAATTCTACCACTGCGCCACCGTGCTGTCCATAGTGGTTTAGAGTACAGCATGGAAACCCACCCAGTACACACTGATCATTGATCGCCTGTTAACACTAGTTCTATATTCTCCTACTTTCCATCCACTACTCCACATTATCAATCAATCAATCAATTTTTTATTTATATAGCACATTTAAAATCAACTCTCGTTGAACCTAAGTGCTGTACATAGAAGAATTTGGGTTGCCATACAAATAAAAAGAAAACACAACACAATATAGAATTTAACTTGAACGTCCCCCCACAGCAGAATCAATGTTTTCTACTGTGAGGGAAGGCAATAAAAGTCCAGTCCTCTTCCTCTATGTTCACCCGTGGTCGGGGCCTATTGAGGCCTCCGCAGTCACCGCAGCGGAGGCCCGATGTTTCAGGCCCGACGTCTCGCCGGATGATGGAGCTCCAGCGTCGGAGAACACTCTCAGCGGCTTGGAGTTCCGAATCGGCGCTTCCTACCGGAGACCGCGGCTCCCGAAGTCCACAGGCCGAGCTGGGCGGAGAATCACACTGGCGACCTCGGCGAAAGATCCCAGGCCTCTGCGACGTTAAACTCAGCGCCGCCCGCAGCTGGAAGGTCCGCAGCCGTAGCTCCGCGATGTTGGAGTTGGCGGTCTCAGCACTCCGGAGCTTACCACACGGCGATCCTCGGTCAGGCATCGCCCCCTCCGCGATGGTACTTCAGCGCTGCGCCGCCGCCGTTAGAGGCAAGTTATTGAGGTTAATTGACCTACAAATCCACAACAAGTATCAGAGTGCTGGAGTAACTCAGCAGGCCAGGCAGCATCTCTGGAGAACATAGATAGGTGACATTTCAGGCAGTAGGAAGAAGTGTCTCTACCCATCATAGAACATTACTGATCTCTGTTCTCCACAGATGCTGCCCGATCTGAGTTACTCCAGCACTCTGCGTTTTTTTGTGTATTAACAAGCATCTGCAGTTATTTGTTTCTACAACCTACAAATCCGCACATCTTTAGGATGTGGGAGGAAACTGGAGCACACGGAGGAAGCCCACACAGTCACAGGGAGTTTGCATCATGCAAACTCCACATGGACAGCACCCGGGGGCAGGATCGAACTTGGGTCTCTGGCGCTGTGAGGCAGCAGCTCTACCAGTGTGCGAATTGGTGGAGTTGCCTCAGATGTTTCAGGTCCTGCTCTAAACCCCATAGCCTCAGCTTGATGTTCCCAATGCAACAATGTGAAAATACTGCACCACTGGAGGTGCTGATACTCCACAGCGATGTGAAGAAAGTCTCATCTGCTCTCCAGAATGGACACAAAAGTTTCAAAAAAGGAATTATTCAAATGACACCAGTGAAACTCTCTGCTTATCCCGGCAGCTTTCGGTCTTTTGCCTACAGTTAAAAGAAATGCAAATTATCTGATAGTTTATTTCATTGCCATTTGCTGAATCTCTGAGGAAACCAAGCACAAGAACACAAGGGAAGGACTTAAACTTTATTTTGCCTTCCATCACAGTGAGGAAGATGTAGGAGTCACTGTGGTGGATGTTCATGTTAAAATGTGTTTTTGAGTGTTGCTTTTTAATTGTATGACTGACCTGGCCAGTGAAATTCCTCATATGTTGCAAAGCATACTTGGCGAATAAAATCTGATTCTGATTCTTCTGATTCTACGAAGAAGGGTCTCGAACTGAAACGTCACCTATTCCTTCGCTCCATAGATGCTGCCTCACCCGCTGAGTTTCTCCGGCATTTTTGTCCACTATGATATGCAGCGGTGTCTACAAGTCTGAAACCTCTTCACTGTGAATCTACTCAGAACATCCTATCACAAGAACTAAAGCGTACATATAAGTTATTTTGGGTTCTACAGCTGAGAAGGTTATTGGCTGCAACCTTCCCCCCATTGATGAACTGTACACTGCAAGGGCCAGGAAGCGAGCGGGTTAAGATCATACTGACCCCTCTCACCCTGGCCACAAACTCTTTGAATCACTTCCCTCTGGAAGGCGACTCCGGACTGTCAAAGCTGCCACAGCCAGACATAAAAACAGCTTTTTTCCACGAATTGTAGCTCTACTCAATAACCAAAAATTTGTAGCCCCCTTTTGCTCTGGTATTTTATTTAATTCACATGTTTAATCAATAACGTTTTATTATTAATGTTTAATGTTTTATGTATCATTCTTAACTGTCACTGTATGTCATGTTGTCACTTGCGGGCGGAGCACCAAGACAAATTCCTTGTATGTGAATACTTGGCCAATAACCTTATTCATTCATTCATTCATTCATTCATTCATTCATTCATACGAATGCTATTAAGTGCAAGAAACATCAAGAGATGAAGATGGCTCTTTGTAAAGATGGATTAAAAATTAATAAAGCATGGTTGACATTTCGAGACGATTCACCATCTCAAGTATAAAGTATTTATCTCTAAACTAAATTAAATTAAACAAGAAGAGATTCACCAGGAAGGTGCCGGAGATGGAAGTTTAGTTTAGTTTAGTTTAGTTTTGAGATACAGTGGAAACAGGCCCTGCGGCCCACCGAGTCCGCGCTGACCAGCGATCACCCCGTACACTCGCACTATCCTACCTGGGACTATTTACCATTTCTGCCAATTAACCTCCAAACCTTGTATTTGGAGTTGAATGTTTCACTAATGAGGATAAAATTGATAGACTGACTTTAGTTCACTTTAGACTTTAGAGCAGTGGTTCTTAACCTTTTTGGCACCAGTACGCGCATGTGCGAACAAAACACTGTATGTGGTATGTGCCTTTGTTAGGTTCCTAAACATGGGCTCAACAAATTAATATGTTATTTGTGTCCCCTTCATGACCCCTGGCAAAGCCCCAAAAGACCCCCATAGGGGTGTCACGACCCCCAGGTTAAGAATCACTGTTTTAGAGATACAGCGTGGAAACAGGCCCTTCGGCCCACCGAGTCCATGCCGACCAGCGATCACCCCATACACTAGCACGATCCTACACACTAGGAACAATTTATAATTTACAGAAGCCTATTAACCTGCACGTCTTTGGAGCGTGGGAGGAAACCAGAGTACCCAGAGAAAACCCACGCAGTCACAGGGAGAACGTACAAACTCCGTACAGACAGCACCCAAAGTCAGGATCAAACCCGGGTCTCTGGCGCTGTAAGGCAAAGATTACGGGAGGGAAGAGAGTATGAGACTTTTCCCTGTGGTAGAAGAGGGCGTAAGTTTAGGGTAAGTGCTCGACCTTTTCGAGGAGAACTGTGGAAGAATCGGTTCATCTAGCGAACGCGTGGAATCTGGAATGCGCTTGAGGTGCTGGTGAATGCAGAAGCCGTCACTAATTATAAGAGGAATCTGAGCAAGCCGTTGAATTGGCAAGGCAGAGAAGGCTGTGAACCAAATGTTGAAGAAAGAGATTAGTACGGATGTTTATTGGACAGCAGGGACGTTGCATGCCAAGAAGGCATGCTCCTGTGGCTTCTGGCCCTAGAACTAAATCAACCCAGCTCTGTTACATCAACAATTGACTGAAATATACACACAAATATCTTGTTCTTAGATGTTGGGCTCTTCACTGGAGATCGTTTCTTGAACGGTTAAATGATTACTTACATGCCCATAGTTACAAAATAGTTATCATGCAATCCATCTGCCCAGTCTGTTGAAATCTTTTGTTGTTCTTTTTATAACCTAACCAGCTGCTTTTGACAAACCCTTTGCAACTGATGTAACCCATACTTCCATGAAATGTTATTTATCTTTTTGAGTTACATCCAACCCGAATATTCAGGCTACAAAATAAACCAAATTGTATATTTTTCTGGCAGAGGGCTGTAGTGTACGTCAATAGACAATAGACAATAGACAATAGACAATAGACAATAGGTGCAGGAGTAGGCCATTCGGTCCTTCGAGCCAGCACCGCCATTCAATGTGATCATGGCTGATCATCCACAATCAGTACCCTGTTCCCGCCTTCTCCCCATATCCCCTGACTCCGCTATCTTCAAGAGCCCTATCTAACTCTCTCTTGAAAGTATCCAGAGAACCAGCCTCCACCGTCCTCTGAGGCAGAGAATTCCACAGACTCACAACTCTCTGTGAGAAAAAGTGTTTCCTCGTCTCCGTTCTAAATGGCTAACCCTTTATTCTTAAACTGTGGCCCTTGATGATCCCCCATCATCGGGAACATGTTTCCTGCCTCTAGCATGTCCAAACCCTTAACAATCTTATTATATGTTTCAATAAGATCCCCTCTCATCCTTCTAAACTCCAGAGTGTACAAGCCCAGCCGCTCCATTCTCACAGCATATGACAGTCCCGCCATCCCGGGAATTAACCTTGTCATTCAACAGTGTTTTCCTCATCTACCCCCTACTCCTCCAATCATCGTGGCTCAACGCTCTTCTCCTTTCCTCCTCGGTGCCCCTTATAGTCTCATAGAACCTAGAACCCACGGTGGCGCAGCGGTAGAGTTGCTGCCTCACAGCGCCAGAGACCCGGGATCAATCCTGACCACGGGCACTTATCCGTACGGAGTTTGTACATTCTCCCTGTGACCTGTGTGGGTTTTCTCCGGGTGATCCAGCTTCCTCCCACACTGACGTACGGGATTGTAGGGTTAATTGGCTTCGGTAAAAATTGTAAATTGCCCCCAGTGTGTAGCGATGTGCAGGGCACGGTCTCAGTGGGCCAAAGGGCCTGTTTCCGCGATCTACCTCTAAACGAAACTAAAAGGGAAGGTTTATGATGTTTAACCAACTGGAAACATTGCAGAGAGTCGCTGCATGAAATTAGTGAAAGGATGATTGATCTAACTCCCCCCTGGCCCTGGAAGGCTGCAATGTTACTGCTGAAGACAGACACAAGATGCTGGAGTAACTCAGCGGGACAGGCAGCAGCTCTGGAGAGAAGGAATGGGTGACGTTTTGGGTCGAGACCCTTCTTCAGACACATTTCATCTATTACTTGCCAGGCTTTGTCCATCTCTCCTCTCTCCCAGCTCTCTTTCCTGCCCCTCCCCCCCCACCCACAATCAGTCTGAAGAAGGGTCCTGACCACGAAACGTCACCGATCCACTTTCTCCAGGGATGCTGCCTGTCCCGCTGAGATAAGGGGCCTGTCCCACTTGGGCGCCATTTGCACGTCATTTACGCGACATAATTTACGCGTCACGTGATGCGCGCGTGGTGCGTGGTGACGTAGGCAGTGCGGCGCCCCAGGATTTTTGGGATGTACAAAATCTTCGCGCGCCATTTGCGTGACGTGTAAAATGATGCCCAGGTGGGACAGGCCCTTAATTCCGGCACTTTGTGCCTTTTCTAATACACGACCAGCATTGACTTTCTTCTCACGAAGTTCTGTCACGCAATTCACAGAAACATTTCAGTTATTTGTAGAATTTCCGAGCCTTTGTTTTTTGTGACTTTGCGAAATAAAATTGGATTGCAAGGTCATGACCCCTTCCCTTAACTTAGATCGTTCTTGTACAGAAAAGAAATCGAATCATCGAGTGTCCGAACATATAGTAGTGAAATAAATGCCAGGAAAAGTTCAAACTAATGCATAATTTAAGCAGCTTTGTTGGAAAACACAGACTTGATGCCTGACCCGAGTTTATGCATAATTTTGGAACTGTGGCTTAAATTATGCATGAATGTCAAAAAACCACTATTATTATGGAAGTGCCGCACATGATTAGCTTATCTCAGTCTGAAGTTTGGTAAAGAAATAATACATCTTTATGACGGAAACCTGCTATACCTTGAAGCCATTCTGCTTCTCTGATTGAAAATGAAGTTAGGCGACGCATTGTATAATGCATTATGCATTTTCAGCTTGAAATGAGCAAATTCGGTTTGAACACCTGCTGGACTCATTCTCATTGAGTTCTGTTTCGATACACGAGGGTCAGGTGGCATTCCGCCTTGCTGATTACTTTCTTAAAGTCAATGCATGTGTCTATGAAACAATCGAGCAGTGGCCGCTGCACTTGGTGGAAGTCACGGACACAGATCAGTGTTATTTGTTGGTCTCCATCAGGCAAACAGAGAGACCCGTTTGCTTAAACTGTGCTGGTCTCCTGTGATGCACGTCATCAGTCTTCGGTCTGCTGGTGTCAGGATTCCGCCCAAGTCTGAAGGCAATTGGTTCGAGATCTACCAGCGGCACAGTGGCGCTGCTACCTCATAGCGCCAGAGACCTACCTGGGTTCGATCCTGACCTCGGCTGCTGTCTGTGTGGAGTTTGCGCCTCATCTCCGTGACCACACGGGCTTCCTCCAACATCACAAGAGGTGTAGGTTTAATCAGCCCTCTGTAAATTGCTCCTAGTGTGTAGGGAGTGGATGCCAAAGTGGGAGAACAAAGAAACTAATGTGAAGGGGTGATCAATGGCCAGTGTGGACTCGGTGGGACCTGTTTCCATGCTGTATCTTTCAATAAAATCAATCAATCAACTCCAGAACTTTCAGTGTGTAAAATCTAAATCAATTCTTCAATGCAGAATTGTGAGAGAGCTAAATTGTTGAAGGTGCCACATTTGAATGGAATTACACAGGGAAGCCTCATCTTCCTCTGTCCCTTCAGGTCCAAACTGAGGTATATTTCTCAGCGAAGGTAGATAAAAATGCTGGAGAAACTCAGCGGGTGAGGCAGCATCTATGGAGCGAAGGAATGGGTGACGTTTCGGGTCGAGACCTTTCTTCAGGCTTCTTATATATTTCTCAGCTATCATCGCCAAGTCAACTTCTCTTTTTAAGATGAGAAAAACACAAAGTACTGAATGGACTCAACAAGCCAGGCAGCATCTGTGGAGGGAATGGACAGACAACACACGTCCTGAGTCAAAATCTCACCTGTCCATTGCCTCCCGAGATGCTGCCTGATCGGTTGAGTTACTCCAGCACTTTGTGTTTTGTTCAAGATTCCACCATTCCGGCACGGCGGCGCAGCGGTAGAGTTGCTGCCTTACAGCGCTTGCAGCGCCGGAGACCCAGGTTCGATCCCAACTACGGGTGCCGTCTGTACGGAGTTTGTACGTTCTCCCCGTGACCGCGTTTGGTTTTTCTCCGAGATTCTTCGGTTTCCTCCCACACTCCAAAGACGTGCCGGTTCGTCGGTTAATTGGCTTGGTATAAAAGTATAAATTGTCGCTGGTGTGTGTAGGATGGTGTTAATATGCGGGGATCGCACTATATTTCTCAACTAAGCAAAACAAAACTAAATTTGACTCGAAGACAAGACATCTTCCATCTGGTCAAGGGCAATTGGTGCAAATTGTTTAAATGTTTTCTTCATTCAGCAATCAATGGAAATTATGAAATGCACAGAAATGTTTCCATTTTATTGTTATGGAAAAAGTTGCGCATAACTAACAGATGTTTTAAAGTCAATGAAAATTGGAAGCCACACGGAAAATTCTCCCTTCTCGAGTTAACGGAGTTTTGCCAGACAAGTCATCTGTTGCTGGAGAAATTGTGAAAGGTTAAAGACTATGATCCAATGTTTGAATTGTTAATTATATTAGCGCCAATAAAATCTTTTCATTTGCCACATGCCTGGCAAACTCTCAAATAATATGAAGCATGTTTTTGAATTGAATTCGTTGAGGTAAATGAAACAAAGATTGCAGAACGTTTACTGGTGGTCAATGTGGATTTTTTACTGACTATTATACAAGGTACACAAACACCTTTCCCTCAGTAGTGTTACTCTTTACAAAAGTGCTCTTTTCACATGTTCAAAAATAAAAGTTCAATGTAATTGTGTGCTCTTGAGAAATTCAATGGAGTCATAGAATGATACAGTGTGGAAACAGGCCCTTCAGACCAACCTGCCCACACCGGCCAACACAGCTACACTCGTCCCACTTGCCTGCGCTTGGTCCATATCCCTCCAACCCTGTCCTATCCATGTACCTGTCTAATTGTTTCTTAAACATTGGGATAGTCCCAACCTCAACTACCTCCTCTGGCAGCTTGTTCCATACACCCACCGCCCTTAGTGTGAAAAAGTTACCTCTCAGATTGCTATGGTAGACAAAAATGCTGGAGAAACTCAGCGGGTGAGGCAGCATCTATGGAGAGAAGGAACAGGTGATGTTTCGGGTCGAGACCCTATTCCTTCGCTCCATAGATGCTGCCTCACCCACTGAATTTCTCCAGCATTTTTGTCTACCTTCGATTTTTCCAGCATCTGCAGCTCTTTCTTAAACATCTCAGATTCCTATTAAATCTTTTCCCCTTCACCTTAAACCTATGTCCTCTGGTCCTCAGTTCCCCTACTCTGGGCAAGAGATTCTGTGCATCTACCCGATCTATTCCTCTCATGATTTTATACACCTCTATAAAATCCCCCCTCATCACTCCTGCACTCCAAGGAATAGAGACCCAGCCTACTCAACCTCTCCCTGTAGCTCAGACCCTCTAGTCCTGGCAACATCCTCGTAAATCTTCTCTGAACCCTTCCAAGTTTGACAATATAACATGGTGCCCAGAACTGATTACAATACTCTAAATGCGGTCTCACCAACGTCTTATAGTCATAAAGCCATACAGCATGGAAACAGGCCATTTGGCCCAATTCGTCCATGCTGACCAAGATGCCCCATCTATGTTAGTCCCATCTGGTCGTGTTTGCCCCACATCCCTCAAAACTTTTCCTACCCATGTACCCGTCCAAGTGTATATTAAGCAATGTTATAGTAGCGGCTCCAACAACCTCCTCGGGCAGCTTGCTGCATACAGTGGCATGCAAAAGTTTTCATACCCCTTGAACTTTTCCACATTTTGTCACGTTACAACCACAAACGTAAATGTATTTTATTGGGATTTTATGTGATAGACCAACACAAAGTGGTGCATAATTGTGAAGTGGAAGGAAAATTATACATGGTTTTCAATTTTTTTACAAATAAAAAACTGAAAAGTGTCACGTGCAAAAGTATTCAGTCCCCCTGAGTCAATACTTTGTAGAACCACCTTTCGCTGCAATTACAGCTGCAAGTAATTTGGGGTATGTCTCTACCAGCTTTGCACATCTAGAGACTGACATTTTTGCCCATTCTTCTTTGCAAAATAGCTCAAGCTCAGTCAGATTGGATGGAGAGCGTCTGTGAACAGCAATTTTCAAGTCTTGCCAGAGATTCTCAATTGGATTTAGGTCTGGACTTTGACTGGGCCATTCTAACACATGAATATGCTTTGATCTAAACCATTCCATTGTAGCTCTGGCTGTATGTTTAGGGTCGTTGTCCTGCTGGAAGGTGAACCTCCGCCCCAGTCTCAAGTCTTTTGCAGACTCTAACAGGTTTTCTTCCAAGATTGCCCTGTATTTGGCTCCATCCATCTTCCCATCAACTCTGACCAGCTTCCCTGTCCCTGCTGAAGAAAAGCATCCCCACAGCATGATGCTGCCACCACCATGTTTCACAGTGGGGATGGTGTGTTCAGGGTGATGTGCAGTGTTAGGTTTCCGCCACACATAGCGTTTTGCATTTAGGCCAAAAACTTCAATTTTGGTCTCATCTGACCAGAGCACCTTCCTCCACATGTTTGCTGTGTCCCCCACATGGGTTGTGGCAAACTGCAAACGGGACTTCTTATGGCCTTTTTTCAACAATGGCTTTCTTCTTGCCACTCTTCCATAAAGGCCCGATTTGTGGAGTGCACGACTAATAGTTGTCCTGTGGACAGATTCTCCCACCTGAGCTGTGGATCTCTGCAGCTCCTCCAGAGTTACCATGGGCCTCTTGGCTGCTTCTCTGACCAATGCTCTCCTTGCCCGGCCTGTCAGTTTAGGTGGACGGCCATGTCTTGGTAGGTTTGCAGTTGTGCCATACTCTTTCCATTTTCGGATGATGGATTGAACAGTACTCCGTGAGATGTTCAAAGCTTGGGATATTTGTTTATAACCTAACCCTGCATTAAACTTATCTACAACTTTATCCCTGACCTGTCTGGTGTGTTCCTTGGGCTTCATGATGCTGTTTGTTCACTAATGTTCTCTAACAAACCTCTGAGGCCTTCACAGAACAGCTGTATTTATACTGAGATTAGATTACACATAAGTGGACTCTATTTACTAATTAGGTGACTTCTGAAGGCAATTGGTTGCACTGGATTTTATTTAGGGGTATCAGAGTAAAGGGGGCTGAATACTTTTGCACGCGACACTTTTCAGCTTTTTATTTGTAAAAAAATTTGAAAACTTTGTGTTGGTCTATCACATAAAATCCCAATAACATACATTTACGTTTGTGGTTGTAACGTGACAAAATGTGGAAAAGTTCAAGGGGTATGAATACTTTTGCAAGCCACTGTATACACACCACCTTCTGAGTGGAAAATGTTGCCCCTCAGATTCCTAATAAATCTTGCCCCTCTCACCTCGAACATAAGTCGCCTGGTTTTTGCTTCTCGTACCCTGCGCTCCAAGGAATTGGGGTAGAAAAGTGGTGCAGCGGTAGAGTTGCTGCCTCACAGCGCCAGAAGCCCGGGTTTGATCCTGACTACGGGTGCTGTCTGTACGGAGTTTGTACGTTCTCCCCGCAACTGGATGGGTTTTCTCCAGGTGCTCCGGTTTCTTCCCGCACTCCAAAAACAAGAGCTTTGTAGGTTAAATGCTTAAGAAGGAACTGCAGATGCTGGAAAATCGAAGGTAGACAAAAATGCTGGAGAAACTCATCGGGTGAGGAAGCATCTATGGAGCGAAGGAAATAGGCGACGTTTCGGGTCGAAACCCTTCCATCGGCTTTGGTAAAATTATAAGTTGTCCCTAGTTTAACGGACAGCGTTAGTGTGCGGGGATCGCCGGTTGGCACGGACCCGATGGGCCGAAGAGCCTGTTTCCGCGCTGTATCTCTAAAGTCCAAAATCTAAAAGAATAAAGTCCGAGCCTCTCCAAACCTCTCGAGTCCTGACACCGTCCACGTAATCTTCTCTTGACAATCTTGCATTTGAGAATGAAAAGATACCGTCGAATAATTGTTCCAGTGGGCTGGTTTACCCAGTGGGAGCCTGCACGAGGAGCCTGCTGCCTGCAACATTACATCAATCAAAATTAATGGGTCGGAAGTTGTGGGGAAGGTGCTGGCACTTTCTACGTGTGAATTCCCAGTGGGGATGAAACCCCTGCTGCAATTGCACATTTGGAAAGTTCTTCCCCTCATGTGCGATTCATTCTATTAAACGCATATGGATGAGGATCTTGCTGACTTGCAAAGGGCCGGGACTGCAACCAGACTACTGCTGCCGTCTCCGAAATACACGAATAGACCGGGAAGTGCTGCCACTGCTGTTATTCAGGAGCCACTGCCAGAGTGAAGCCAAACGCAAATTGGAGGAACAGCGCCTCATATTTCACTTGGGCAGCTCACAACCCAATGGAATGAATATTGATTCCTCTAACTTCAAGTAATCCCGACCGAGGGGCCGGTGGACTTTAACACCGTGAAGCCCGCGGTCTCTGGTAAGAAGCGGCCGACTCGGGAGCTCCAAGCCGCGGAGTGTTCCAATCCGTCCCGACGCCGGAGTCTCGATCATCCCGACGAGAGGGCTTCGGACATCGGACCGTCAGCAGCAGCAATTGCGGAGGGTTCAAGGCTCCGACCGCGGTGAACAAAGAAGAAGATGGCTGAACTTTATTGCCTTCCATCACAGTGAGGAATGTTGATTCCACTGTGGTGGATGTTTATGTTAAATTTTATTTTGTCTGTGTATTATGTTCTTTTCACTTAGTATGGCTGTATGGTAACTCAAATTTCACTGTTAAGTGACAATAAACGCGAACTTGAACTTAACTCCCTCTCGCCATCCCTCCCCCACCCAAGTCTTTGTACTAGCTTCAAAGTCGTCTTGTTCAGTCTCATTGTCTGTAACTCATTTTCACCTAGGCCACAGCTAGACCTGTCGCCTTTCTCATCGTTATTTTTTTGCATATCTTTCATTTATCTGTTCTATATCTCTCTACATCACCGTCTATATCTCTCGATTCCCTCTCCCCTGACTCTCAGACTGGTGAATGGGTCTCGACCCGAAACGTCACCCATTCCTTCTCCGCAGAGATGCTGCCTGTCCCGCTGAGTTACTCCAGCATTTTGAGGTCTGTCTCCGCCATCAATGAATTGTTGGCTCGGCTTGTGCTCTGCTTTTAGGCTTGGAAGTGAATTGTTTGCTAATAGCATTGTGTGGGTCAGTGCGTTCCCTGGCGTATAGACGTGCACATCGCAGTGTGGAATATTAGCGACGTGCTGGATTTAGCCTGGAGCCGTACAACTGGTCACACCATGCAAAGCTGGCATGTTTACCCTTACCCTGTACATTCAAATAGGATTGCTGATCTGGAAGGAAACGAAATGCAAAGACACTGTAAGTGTCTTTTATTTTCTTCATTTTAAGTGGTATTAATGATAATGAGATTTGAATTCATTCTATTTTTAAATTATTTATTTGTAACAAGAGGAATCGAATATAGAAGCCAAGAGGTCCTTCTGCAGTTGTACAGAGCCCTAGTGAGACCACACCTGGAGCATTGTGTGCAGTTTTGGTCCCCTAGTTTGAGGAAGGACATTCTTGCTATTGAGGGAGTGCAGCGTCGGTTTACAAGGTTAATTCCCGGGATGGCGGGACTGTCATATGCTGAGAGAATGGAGCGGCTGGGCTTGTACATTCTGGAGTTTAGAAGGATGAGAGGCGATCTCATTGAAACATATAAGATTGCTAAGGGCTTGGACACAATAGAGGCAGGAAACATGTTCCCGATGTTGGGGGAGTCCAGAACCAGGGGCCGCAGTTTAAGAATAAGGAGTAAGCCATTTAGAGCAGAGACGAGGAAACACTTTTTCTCACAGAGAGTGGTGAGTCTGTGGAATTCTCTGCCTCAGAGGGCGGTGGGGGCAGGTTCTCTGGATGCTTTCAAGAGAGAGCTAGATAGGGCTCTTAAAAATAGTGGAGTCAGGGGATATGGGGAGATGGCAGGAACGGGGTACTGATTGGGGATGATCAGCCATGATCACATTGAATGGCGGTGCTGGCTCGAAGGGCCAAATGGCCTACTCCTGCACCTATTGTCTATTGTCTATTGTCTATTGTCTATTAAATCGGAGACATTAAGAGACATTTGAAAAGGCGTTTAGTTTAGTTTTTCAGACGCTGACGTTAGATGCTGTCTGTGCAGAGTTTGCACATTCTCCCCGTCACCTGTTCATACAGCATGTAAAAGGGCCCTTCAGCCCAATTTTCCCATGCCGACCAAGATGCCACAGCTACACTACTTCCACCTGCCAATGTTTGGCCCACATCTTAAACGGTTCCTATCCTTGTACCGGTCCAAATGTGTTTTGTATTGAAGTCAATTTGCTATGTTTTAACTTTTCTATTTTCTGACATTTTCTATTGTTTGTCATAGTGTAGAGTGATAGAGCACAAAATACTGCGTACGTTTCTGGTCAGCGCAATATAGGAGAGATATGATCGCACTGGAGAGAGTGCAGAGAACATTCCCTGGGATTTGGCCTGGGATTGTGTGTGGGGCAAGATTTTTTACACTGGTGGGGGCCTGGAACGCATTGGTGGAGTTGGGGTGGTGGCGGTGGAGGCTGATACGAGAGTGGTGCTTACGAGCCTTTTACATGGAACTGCAAGGAATCACATCATGAAGACTGCAACGACCAGGTTCAGGAATAGCTACTTCCCCACAGCCATCAGGCTATTAAACCTGGCTCGGACATAACACTGAACTTTACTAGCCAATACTGTTATTTGCACTTTATCAGTATATTGACCATTGTGTATATAATAATAGAATGCCTTGTAGTAAATGCCTACTATGTTCTGTTGTGCTCAAGCAAAGCAAGAATTTCATTGTCCTACCAGGGACACATGACAATAAACTCACTTGACTTGATCATGTCAATCATGGCTGATCTATCTCTCCCTCTTAAACCCATTCTCCTGCCTTCTCCCCGTAACCTCTGACACCCGTACTAATCAAGATTCTATCTATCTCTGCCTTAAATATATCCACTGACGGCCTCCACTGCCTTCTGTGGCAAAGAATTCCACAGATTCACCACCCTCTGACTAAAGAAAGTCCTTCTAATCTCCCTCCTGAAGGAACGTCCTTCAATTCTGAGGCTATGACCTCTAGTCCTAGACTCTCCCACTAGTGGAAACATCCTCCCCACATCCACTCTATCCAAGCCTTTCACTATTCTGTATGTTACAATGAGGTCCCCTCTTCATTCTTCTAGCGAGTACAGGCCCAATGTCGTCAAACGTTCATCATATGTTAACCCACTCATTCCTGGGATCATTCTTATAAACCTCCTCTGGAACCTTTCCAGAGCCAGCACATCCTTCCTCAGATATGTTGCTCAAAATTGCTCACAATATTCCAAATGTGGCCTGACCAGTGCCTAGTAGAGCCTCAGCATTACATCCCTGTTTTTACATACAACCCCTCTCAAAATAAATGCTAGCATTGCGTTTGCTTTCTTTACTACGGATTCGACTTGCAGATTAACTTTTTGGGAATCCTGCAATTTCTGGATTCTCTCTCCCTGTTTAGAAAATAATCTACACCTTTATTCCTACAACCAAAATGCATGACTCCACACTTTGCTACACCTTTTGCACTGTATCTCTAAATTAAACTAAACTAAACTTGGAAATGGACTTGGAATGAATTTAAAGCGCGTTGGGGGAAGGATTACAAGGAGTGTGTGGGAAGGAACTGCAGATGCTGGTTTAACCCAAATATAGACACAAAACACTGGAGTAACTCAGCGGGACAGGCAGCATCTCTGGAGAAAAGGAATGGGGGACGTTTCGGGTCGAGAAGGGACTGAAGAAGGGTCTCGACCCGAAACGTCACCCATTCCTTCTCTCCAGAGATGCTGCCTGTCCCGCTGAGTTGCTCCAGTTTTTTGTGTCTGTCTTTAGGAGTTTGGGCTACCTTGTTTTCAATCAATATCACAGCAAAACCAGGCGGATTGATTCCTGGCAATTGTCAAACATCTTGTGTGGAGGTTGTACTGTGCTTCCTGGAAACGGTTGTGTCGTCAGGGATGGGAGATTGTTGAATCTGACGAAGAGGGAAGGATCAGAACTAATCACTTGCGGCAGCAGTGGGGAGCCTGCTCCTGCGGCAACTCCTCAACCAACACACTGACTGCAATGACAGGTGATCGCACGGAGACTTGTCCCCAGAGTAGAGGAACCAAGACACAGGCAGTATAGGGGAAAGGTGAGAGGGGAAAGATTTAATAGGAACTCCGTGGGGGCAACTTTATCACACGGAGGGTGGTGGGTATATGGAGCGAGATGTCCGTCGGGGAATGTTGCCGACTGGCCCGCTCCCAGACTGCAGGGGTACGTGCTGAGGGACGCACTGAAGCTCGGTGCAGCCAACGCCAAGGCTCTGTGGGGGAGGACCACAGTCTAGGGTCCTTCCGCTGCTGGACATTGGGGGCTAGAGTCCAGTGGGGGAACCCCTCAAACAAGGGGAGGGATCTCACCCCAGGAGGCCACACGCATGGCTAGGGTACCGGGTATAATGATTTTTTTTGTGAGCACTACGATACGATGCTAATGAATGTATTCAAAACCTTCAAGAATGTCATTCGAAATTTTGCACAGTTTTTGTTTCGTATATATTTTTTATTCTGAATATAGTTAATTTTGATTAAAAACAAAGACACTGCAGGTACTATAACAGCACTTAAAAGACCCAGGGATCGGAAAGGATTTGAGTGATATGGGCCAAACTCAGGCAGGTGGGACCAGAGTAGATGGGGCATCATGTTCGGTATGGGCTAGTTGGGCTGAAGGGCCTGTTTCTGTGCTGTATGACTCTATGACACCTGAGTTACAATCAGCTTCCATAAACGCAACACCCCAATTAGTGGATTTGGAGCTGTGGGTCAAAGGGGAGGTTTTGTGTGTCGGGAAGGATCGGGACGGGAAAGCACCTTGATCAAGTTCCGCAGTCGTGAAACCACACAGATCATCACCATGGTATTTGAACTTTGCATCTGATGGTGTGTTGTAAATTACTTACGCTGTGAAGGAATGATGATAATGGAGGAAGAGCAGAATACATTGCTGCTTCAGCGGTTTGGTCTCCCTTGATCTCAGATGTGTGGACAGGAGAGTGTTGACGATGACAGCATTGTCCTTTAAAGGAGAGTACTGTTGAGGTCCTTTATCGTTTCTTGTACATTTATATTCTTTAGCTATTTACACTCCACCGTTTGGACATGGCATAGACAATAAACTTAAATCTGGGGACAGCCTAAACTCAACTAAACATCTCTAAACATAACATCTCTCAACTCAACTCAACTCAACTCAAACTCAACTCAACTCAACCCAAATATTTGATTGTATCGCCGAACACCTCCGCTCAGTCCGCATTAATCAACCTGATATCCCGGTGGTTCAGCACTTCAACTCCCCCTCCCATTCCGAATCCAACCTTTCTGTCCTGGGCCTCCTCCATGGCCAGACTGAGCACCACCGGAAACTGGAGGAGCAGCACCTCATATTCCGCTTGGGCAGTCTGCACCCTAGCGGCATAAACATTGACCTCCAATTTCCGGTAGCCCTTGCTGTCTCCTCCCCTTCTCAGCTCTCCCTCAGCCCTCGGGCTCCTCCTCTTCCTTTCTCCTTTCTTCTCCCCGCCCCACCCCCCCCCCCACCCTACATCAGTCTAAAGAAGGGTTTCGGCCCGAAACGTTGCCTATTTCCTTCGCTCCATAGATGCTGCCGCACCCGCTGAGTTTCTCCAGCATTTTTCTTCAACCTTCAACTCAAATAAGCTCAACTCAAATAAACTCAAATAAACTAAGAGAAATTGTTTTCTTCATCTTGACCCACCAATGGCCAATTTTTCAATCATTCACAAACTTCTTAATCATGGCTTCACCAGTTCTCCGGAAATTCTTTTATGAATTCATTTGCACAAATTTTGAATTAGGTCACAGCCCCTAGTTGCTGAATAAGTTTTTAAGTTCCAAAAAATATCTGGACTTTGAAAGTCTTTTCTTGGCAAAGTAGATGCATGTGTGAGTGTTTAATTATTACTGGCAGCAGAGTTCAATCTCAAAGGCCACTAAAGTTGCATAGTTTCCGATCCCTCTCACATAAACGTAATTGCATTGTTTTTTTCCGATGACACTGGACTTTAGCTTACAAAACTGATCTAATCATTACATATGGCATTTGGTGTTACTTGGCTGACTGATTTGTGTTTAGTACATGGATAGGACAGGTTTAGAGGGATATGGGCTAAACCCAGGCAGGTGGGACTAGTGTAGATGGGACATGTTGGACAAGTTTAGAGATAGAGCGAAGAAACAGTCCCATTGCCCCACTGAGTCCGCACCGACCAGCGATCCCCACACGCTAACACTATCCTACACACACACTAGGGACAATGTACATTGATACTAAGCCAATTAACCTACAAACTGGTACGTCTTTGGAGTGTGGGGGGAAACCAAAGATCTCGGAGAAAACCCACGCAGGTCACGGGGAGAACGCACAAACTCCATACAGACAGCACCTGTAGTCAGGATCTAACCCAGGTCTCTGGGGCTGTGAGGCAGCAACGCCACCATGCCACCCATGCACTATCTTGCCACCCTGCTGTAGTGAAGATTAATATAGTTATTATTGATGTGCCCTGCTTCTTCAATGCCTATGACAGGTACATTTTATTCTTTTTAATGATAGCTGGACCCACATTTTTTTTCTCCAAAAATAAACTTTGTTTCGAATGAAAAATAGATAGAATACAAGGACTGTGCAAAAATGCTTCCGACATCCTGAGCTAGTGTACATACAAGCATTAGCGTTGTGTTTAGTTTAGTTTAGTTTAGAGATACAGCGCGGAAACAGGCCCTTTCGGCCCAGCGGGTCCGCGATCCCGGCACACTAACACTATCCTATATCCACTAGGGACAATTTTTACATTTACTGAAGCCAATTAACCGACAAACCTGTACGTCTTTGGAGTGTGGGAGGGAACCGAAGATCTCGGAGAAAACCCACGCAGGTCACGGGGAGAATGTACAAACTCCGTACAGACAGCACCCGCAGTCGGGGTCGAACCCGTGTCTCTGGCGCTGCATTCGCTGTAAGGCAGCAACTCTACCGCTGCGCCACCGTGATTGTGTTCACAGGACTATCATTATACCCGGTAGCCTTGCCTCTCATGTGCCCCCCCTGGTGGGATCTCCCTTCCCTTGTTGAAGGGGTGTCCACACCGGACTCTGCCCCCAATGTCCAGCAGCAGAAGAACCCTTGACTGTGGTTCTCCCCCACAGAGCCTCGGCGTTGGCTGCACCGAGCTTCAGTGCTGCTCCCACACTCCCACACTGTTGGGGGGTGACGGGGTCACCAATTTTGAAACTTTAAAAGTTATATAAAACAACAAGATGGCACTGAGTCATCAGATTGTTGTCTCTAATTAACCAACATTTCATTTCTGTTTTTAATTTGCAACAATTACACTATTTTTCTTTCCATAACTAATACTTAAACCCCTGTCCCACGGTACGAGTTCATTCCAAGAGTTCTCCCGAGTTTGCCCTGATTAGAACTCGGAGATTTACGGTAATGTCCGCTCGTCGGTACTCGGGGCTCTCGTGGACATTTTTCATCATGTTGAAAATTCTTCACGAGTCTTCCCGTGCTTACCTGCCGTTAGCGAGTCTTCCCGAGTACCTGCCGTTAGCGCTAAGAGACGTCCCCGAGCTCCGACGTACCCGCTACGTTCATTCTCCGTGCTTACCACGAGTTTTGATTTTTTTTAAACCCGGGAGAGCTCTTGGAATGAACTCGTACTGTGGGACAGGGCTATTATTTTTAGAATGTATACATGGGGAGAAAAACTTGCCTTTAGGAGCTAATGCATAATCTGTAAGAGATCGACTATGGGTGCTGCCTGTACGGAGTTTGTACGTTCTCCCCGTAAAGGGTTTTCTCCGGGTGCTTCGGTTTCTTAACACACTCCAAAGACGTGCAGGTTTGTAGGTTATTTGGCTTCAGTAAAATTCTAAATTGTCCCTAGTGCATGGGATAGCGCTGGTGTACGGGGTGATCGCTGGGCGGCGCGGACTCGGTGGGCCGAAGGGCCTGTTTCCTCGATGTATCTCCAAACCAAACTAAACTATATTTATAGGATTTGCTCAGCAATATATATAGTGTTGAAAATATTATTGGATGCTCATGATCTGCTATTAGTTTGATCAAACAGTCGATCTTCTTAAAGAGACACATCACGTGAGCAACTCGAGTTATTGCAGAGAAGATGTAAAGACATCATCAGTGTCACGAGAGACTTTTAGGCTTGCTCGTATAGCTGTACTGCCTCGAACTCCCAATAAAGTGGTTGTAGCTCGGGTTAAAAAAAAAAGACTAAGGACCATCAATCTTCACTTTAAGTCAGAGAGCTTCCCGGGTTTGTGGGAGACTTGCGCAAGTGGCCCGGTGAAGTCTGATGGAATAATTCAGCATCCTCCCCCTGTAAAGCTAACCTTCCATTTACATTTGTGACAGAAACAGCTTGTTCTCCATTATTGCAGTTGTACTCATTGAGAACATCTTCACCCAACGTTGGCACTGACATCATCATTTCTGAATAAGCAGCCAGGCCATCTATCAACTGCCTCCAGACTCCACATTCTCACGGAGGTTGAGGCGCTGTCACGGGAGGAATAAAGGGCCTGTCCCCACTTACGCGACCTTTACAGGCGACTGCCGCCACCCGTGATAGGTCGCCGAAATTGTCAACGTGTTGAAAATTCAGCGGCGACCAGAAAGACGCTACGACTCTTTGGAGACCTCTCACGACCATACAGGCTGTACGGTCGTGAGATGTCACCCGCGACATGTCGCCAGGGGTCGCCTGTATGGTCGTGAGAGGTCTCCTATGGTCGTGAGAGGTCTCCTATGGTCGTGAGAGGTCTCCTATGGTCGTGAGAGGTCTCCAAAGAGTCGTAGCGTCTTTTAGGTCGCCGCTTAATTTTCAACATGTTGAAAATTTCGGCGACCTATGACGGGTGGCGGCAGTCGCCTGTAAAGGTCGCGTAAGTGGGACAGGCCCTTTAAGGTGCTGGATACGTTAGGTCCTCATGCACTGAGCGCTCAGAAGCGACGGAGATAGATACTGTAGGTGAGGTGAATCCTTGCAGAGCAGATGGCAGGGACGAAAATTGTATTAAAGACAAACAATGAACATAATGGTTACTGTGGTCACAGGGTGGTAATGACTGAGGCAGCTGACGCAGAACCAAGGCAAAACAGCGAAACAAGGAACGTTTGTGAGCTGCCTATACAAATTTAAATATACCATTCGTTTATCATGTTAATGGAGTTTTAATTAGTTTTATTTTGGATTCTAAAGATTTTAGATATCCTCCATTTAAAAAAAAAGAATTCCCAGTCTTACATTCCTGATTCGTTCTATTCGAGAAGCTTTATCAAATGTCTGAAATTTGTCTTTCTTCAAATCAGTGTGTTTCCGAAACAGGTTATAATCTTGTACAAATTATTGGCGAGGACGTTAAAAAGTATAGAAATCATTCAAAAGTCTGGAAATGCATGAACTGCTCGTAATAACTAATGTGAAATACACACAGATTTTAAATAATATGGATGTTTTTGACATTACCTATATTCAGAAAGAGCTAACTAGAAATGTTGAATAAAGGTTTTTGTCAAATAGAGGTCAGTGTAAGCAAATTAATTATATTGATACTGCAAATTAGGATACGGAAAAATGGAAGATTGGATATTCGCCTACACCCAGATTAGGTTTAAAGAAAACGTGGTTGTTTTTGACATTGCATATATTAAAACAGAGCTAACGAGAAAATAGTAAAGGTTTTTGTCGAATAGTGCGCGGCGTAAGCAAATTAATTAAATTCTCAAAATTCATTCTGCGTTTGTAAGTTGATTTAGTGCCTGGAGTCTAAAAATAGTGCGCATCCCCCATGGTAATGAATCCTTCTTTCTTTAGCAATCTTCCATTGTCGACCCTTTTCTTGGGTCTGTCTCAGACCTGTCATTTGCAAGAAAAAAAGTGCTGCATTCTTCCCACCAAGCTTTGGACATGCGAGCAGATGGTGACCTTACACTGAATGTCAGTGTACTCTCTCCCCTACGGCAGCCCTGCTGATTAATATTTAACGTGGAAGGTACAGCTGTTTGGGTAAAGGCTGGGCTACACTCATTGTTCAGCTAGGGATGTGTCTAGACCCAGACAGTGGAGAATGGCTGATGAAGATGCAGTTCGCCGTGTTTGCAAACACTTTGTTTGTTTACCCTGATAAATGGGTTTAGCAATCAACTGTGATTGCCTGATTGTTTCTTCCGCATTATTTCCCATTTACTACCAAAGATCCTATAGCGAGCAAGATAGATCACTCGACGAAAAAGACGTAGTACGGTCATGGGCAGATTCATGGGTCATTTTCGGCCCCATTTCCGTAACCGGCTTCCGTCTCCGCACCAAAGATCCCATAGGATACTAGTGCGGAGACGGAAGCCGGTTACGGAAACAACCTCGTAAAAATCAAAGTTATTTGGGAAAAATCTTCTCCTCATTTTCAGAATTATAATTTATTAACACAAACTGTTTCCCGTAAAGTTGATTACACTGCGAGTCGGGTCGGGTCGGGTCGGGTCGGGTTACTGAAATGGATGAAAAAAAGGCCCACATTCCGCTCCGTTGCGTATTACACGACAGCCCATTGCATTTAGAAGGAGTGGTCTATCTTGCTTGCTATAGGATCTTTGGTTACTACCGGCAGTACAATATGCATGCGCAAATCACAAAGGTGAAAATGTGGCGCAGTGGTAGAGTTGCTACCTTACGGCGCCAGAGGCCCGGGTTCGATCCTGGCTAAATTTGTACGTTCTCCCTGTGACCGCGTGGGTTTTCTCCGGTTTCCTCCCACACTCCAAAAATGTGTAGGTTTGTAGGTTAATTGACTTCAGTAAAATTCTAAATTGTCCCTAGTGTGTAGGCTAGTGCCAGTGCACGGAGTGATCTCTGGTGATCACTGGACCATTTGTAATTTTACCAAAGCCAATTAACCTACAAACCTGTACGTCTTTGGAGTGTGGGAGGAAACCGGAGCACCCGGAGAAAACACACGCAGGTCACGGGGAGAACGTACAAACTCCGTACAGACAGCACCCGTAGTCAGGATTGAACCCGGGTCTCTGGCGCCGTGTGGCAGCGACTCTACCGCTGCGCCAACGTGCCGCTCCCTCTATCATTTTTTGGGGGTCTGAAGTTAAAATTCCTCAGGCTGTTCACTGATGTCTTTGACGGCACTTATAGCCTGACCTTGCCCCTCCTTAATTGAGATTCAACTTAAGGTGTCACTCAATCAATCAACAGTGATTATTCCCATTGAACTGGGTGGTGAATCTGTGGAATTCATTGACACAGACGGCGGTGGAGGCCAAGTCAGTGGATATTTTTAAGGTGGAGATTGACATATTCTCGATTATTACGGGTGTCAGAGGTTATGGGGAGAAGGCAGGAGAATGAGGTTAGGAGGGAGAGATAGATCAGCCACGATTGAATGGCGGAGTAGCACTTGATGAGCCGAATGGCCTAATTCTGCTCCTAGAATTTGTGAACTGCAACGAGGACATAGGTTTAAAAGTGAAGGGGAAAAGATTTAATAGGAATCTGAGGGATATATTTTTAACACTAAGGGTGGTGGGTGTAAGGAACAAGCTGCCGGAGGAGGTAGTTGAGGCAGGGACTATCCCAATGTTTAAGAAACAGTTAGATAGGTACATGGATAGGACGGGTTTGGAGGGATATGGGCCTAACGCAGGCAGGTTGGACTAGTGTAGCTGGTCTGAAGAAGGGTTTCGGCCCGAAACGTTACCTATTTCCTTCGCTCCATAGATGCTGCTGCACCCGCTGAGTTTCTCCAGCATTTTTGTGTAGCTGGGACATGTTGGCTGGTGTGGGTCATTTGGGTCAAAGGGCCTGTTTCCATGCTGTATCACTCTATGCCTCTGTGACTCTAATATCAGGGAGAGAAACTCACCCGTCTAGGAAAGGTAACGTAAGTGCCACCTGATCTCAGTGTTCAGGGAATATCTCAAAGCTGAAGCCCTGTCAATTGGAATTTGAAGTATGTTGGCAGGTTTGAAATAACGTCCACTGTGTCTTTAATACCCACTGTACATTTTGAAGCCCTTTTATTCCTTCTTGATAGTGGAGGATGCACAGTAATTGCTGTAGGTTTCTAAGTAGGTAGTCGACAGCTTTTAGAGTTGGTATTATAGAAAAATCAATACTGCCTCAAAGTGTTTTCAAGTCTCTATTTCATTTGACACACTCTGATAATGTCATAACACAGAACAATTCCGTTTGAGGGCTTCATAAAGCTGTTCAAATCCAAGACATTCTATAGCTGAATGAATTCACAGGCCCTCCAGCCCAACTTGCCCACAACCACCAACATGCTCCATCTACTACACTAGTCTGCCTGCTATGGGCCCATATCAAAGATAGCACAAAATGCTGGAGTACTTCAGCGGGACAGGCAGCATCTCTGGGCAGAAGTAAATGGGTGATGTTTTGGGTCGAGACCCTTCTTGTGCCAGTCTGAAGAAGGGTCTTGAACAAGGAGGGAAGAGACAAGGACTTTAAGACTTTTGCCTTCTATCACAGTGAGGAGGTGCCTGGTAGACTCACTGTGGTGGATGTTAAACTGTGTTCATCGTATGTTTTGTTATGTTATTCAATGTTATGACCCATTCCTTCTCTCCAGAGATGCTGCCTGTCCCGCTGAGTCATTCCAGCATTTTATGTCTATCTTCGGTGTAAACCAGCATCTGCAGTTCATTCCTATACATTTGGCCCAGATCCCTCTAAACCTATCCTATCCATGTACCTGTCCAAATGTTTTTTGAACATCGCGTCAGCATTTGCCTCAACTCCCTCCTCCAGCTGCTCGTTCCACACACCCACTGCCATTTGTGTAAAAAAGGATGCCCCTCAGGTTCATATTCAATCTTTCCTCAACACCTTAAACCTATGTCCTCTGCAGCACACTGTTGATCTCTAATGGGCAACATACTCCAGCGACAACTAAACCAGGTTGTCGATCACATTGTGTTTAAGAAGGAACTGCAGATGCTGGAAAATCGAAGGTAGACAAAAGTGCTGGAGAAACTCAGCGGGTGCAGCAGCATCTATGGAGCGAAGGAAATAGGCAACGTTTCGGGCCGAAACCCAAAGGAAATAGGCAACGTTTCGGGCCGAAACCCAAAGGAAATAGGCAACGTTTCGGGTCGAAACCCGAAGGGTTTCGGGCCGAAACTTTGCCTATTTCCTTCGCTCCACAGATGCTGCTGCACCTGCAGAGTTTCTTGTCGATCACATTGTTGCATTTGAATTTAAGATAGCTCAACTCATCAGAAACATATAGTTTATTGCAAACCCTATGTTTGTAACATAACTAACAATACGACATAGGATTAATGAATGGGATGAAAATCTAAGTGCATCTGACAAATCTGAATTATTATACCTGTAAATACAAAATCACTGGCAATGTACCCGTGTGAGGGTTGATTGCTTTTGACGTTAACATTTTAGACTTTAGAGACACAGCACGGACTCAGGCCCTTCGGCCCATCGGGTCCGCGCCGACCAACTGACCACCCCGCACACTAGCACGATCCTACACGCTAGGGACAGTTTACAATCTTTACCGAAGCCAATTAACCCACAAACCTGTGCGTCTTTGGAGTGCGGGAGGGGACCAGAGCAAACGGGGAAAACCACCGTGGTCACTGGGAGGAACGTACAAACTCTATACAGACAGCACCCGTGGTCAGGATCGAACCCAGGTCTCTGGCGCTGTAAGGCAGCAGCTCTACCTCTGTGCCGCCAGCCCAGATAGAATATGAATACCAGAAGCTGGCAGGAGGCGAGTTAATTGATTATTTACTGTCTCAGCTATGTACTTTGGAGAGAAAGCAATTAAGTCTGGAGCGAGATTGTTTGATTATGCATGAGGGGAAATTAAAAATGTATTTTAAATGAATTTGTTTTTAATCCATCCATTTGCCAGTTTCTGGGTGTAATGTAGATAAATGAGAAGTAATGAATGTGGAGATTAGAGATGAAGTGTAGGATTATAAACTGAATATATCCGAGCCGTTGAATATACTGGAGAAGATATCAGTGGATTTTCCATTGTCAGTTAGAAACTCAGAAACATAGCAAATAGGTAGACAAAAGTGCTGGAGAAACTCAGCGGGTGCAGCAGCATCTATGGCCCGAATGAAATAGGCAACGTTTCGGGCTGAGTAGGAACCATTTCAGGAAATAGACAACGTTTCGGGCCGAAACCCGAAAGGGTTTCGGGCCGAAACGTTGCCTATTTCCTTCGCTCCATAGATGCTGCTACACCCGCTGAGTTTCTCCAGCACTTTTGTCTACCTTCGATTTTCCAGCATCTGCAGTTCCTTCTTAAAAACATAGCAAATATGTGCAGGAGTAGGCCATTCGGCCCTACGAGCCAGCACCGCCATTCAATATGATCATGGCTGATCATCCAAAATCAGTACCCCATTCTTATTTTGTCTCCATATCCCTTGATTGCGTTAGCCCTACGAGCTATATCTATAACTCTCTCTTGAAGACATGTTCAAAGTTACTTGTTACTGGTTTCATGATCTCAGTCCAGTTTATTGTCGCGCGTACCGAGGT
>CM075982.1:66856464-66858964 GCA_038087875.1 Malacoraja senta
ATTCACATGAATCTCTTTATCATGTCCCTGTACATTGTGGATGCCTCGATTATAGTCTCCTTCTTCTTCTTCTTGCGAATGAAACATAAACCAAAGGAATAGTTAGATCTCAAGCCGGGTGTTGAGCAGCCAGGTTGTTGTCTCTGTTGGCGTCAATGTCTGCCAGGCCCTGACAGAGCTCCATTTGGTGGGTGGTAGAGCGGGCACCCAGAGATGACATGGTTGGCTGTCGGTTGTTCTGCTCCGCATTCACTAATCATGTACAGTCTTCCCATTTTTACTTGATGTCTGCAAGCCGCTGGTCTGTACAAAAGATTAAAGTCAAATAAAGTTCCATCAGAACCTGGCTTGCAACACCCAGTGGAACAGCAATTTTAACACAGTCTTTCCGCTGACAGGTTAGCACGTGACAAAAGCTTTTCACTGTATCTTGGTACATGTGACAATAAACTAAACTAAACTAAACTACACTAAACCTCCTCTGCACCCTCTCCAAAGCCTCCATATCCTTCCCGTAATGGGGCGACCAGTACTGAACGCAATATTTCAAATGCGGTCTAACCAAAGTTCTATAAAGTTGTAACATGACTTCCTAACTTTTATACTCAACTAGACCAACTGGGCCTGTCACACGGGAGGCCCGGTCCCCCAACGCAAGCCGTTCCCTTTATTTCAGCACTTACCCCTAGCCGACAACTGTGCAGGGGCTGCTCATTTTGTCTTATATTCAGCCTCCCTCATTTTTAAACTTTAAAAAAAAATACTTTGCTCCTGCTCGGGCGAGCAGCTCAGTGTACTTGGATAGCAACAATGGTGCAAGCAGGGCCAAGCACAGGGATAAAGCAGTTATCTTTTCCAAGTTTCTGCACATTTGTGAACATTTTCATAAATAACTCGGGAAATAACGCATCAAATTTTCAGATGAGGCGATTTTTGACATCATGGCGTAAATCTCTATCGGATTATGTAAAAATTTCACCATTAGTGCGTCGTGTTTTCGAGGAGATGTGAAACGCAGACGAACAAACAAATACACAAATAAATACATCCACATCCAAGATCAGAGTTTTATAATCTTATAGATAGATAGATAGATAGATAGATAGATAGATAGATAGATAGATAGATAGATAGATAGATAGATAGATAGATAGATAGATAGATAGATAGATAGATAGATAGATAGATAGATAGATAGATAGATAGATAGATAGATAGATAGATAGATAGATGTCCCAACCGATTAAAATGAGCATATCATATGCCTTTGTTACCATTCTTATCTACTTGTGAACTGCATTTATCTTGTCCATCTACATTGCAGTACCAGCTAAAATCCTCTGGCACCATCTATTAGTGTTACTCTCAGAGCGTCTTCAAATTAATACACTCGCCCTATTAATTTTATTGTCTACATCTCCTCTCATGGTACTTATCACACACTGGCCTCTTTTCTGAAATCTGTTGCCAGAGATTGCAATCTAATTTAGATGCTGAGTAAGTGACCTTGTACGGTCATATCACAGCTACTGCAGATATGCCACGTTTATTTGCAAAGAAAAGCTGTAAGATTACGTTGGAATTGTCCAGTCAAGAGTCAAGAGTATTTTATTGCCATGCGTCCCAGGTAGAACAACGACATTCTTACTTGCAGCAGCACAACAGAATATGTTAACATTTGTAACGTGCAGAGAACAGAGGGATGTGGATAGAGGCGAGGGGTCATTGGGTCATAAGGGATAGGAGCAGAATTAGGCCATTCAGCCCATCAAGGCTACTCCGCCATTCAATCATGGCTGATCTATCTCTCCCTCCCAACTCCATTCTCCTGTCTTCTTCCCATAACCTCTGACATCCGTACTAATCAAGAATCTATCTATCTCTGCCTTAACAAATATCCACTAACTTGGCCTCCACAGCCTTCTGAGTCATAGAGTGATACAGCGAGGAAACAAGCCTTTCGGCCCAACTTGCCCACACCGGGTCATCATGTACCTGTCTGACTGGTTCTCAAACGTTGGGATAGTCCCAGCCTCAACTATCTCCTCTGGCAGCTCATTCCATACCCCCACCACCCTTTGTGTGAAAAGGTTACCCCTCAGATTCCTATTAAATCTTTTCCCCTTCATCTTAAACTTATGTCCTCTGGTCCTCGATTCACCTACTCTAGGCAAGAAACTTTGTGCATCTACTTGATCTATTCATCTCATGGTTTTATACACGTGAATATTGTATGTCCACGTCACGTGCAATGCAGAAGAGATAAGTTTAACTTGGCACCATGTTTGGTGTAGACATGGTGGGCTGAAGGGCCTGTTCCCCTGCTGTATTGTGCTATGTTCCAGGTTCTATGAGACTATCGGAGGTAGTGGGTGGATAGGAGAGGGGTGGTGAGGCAAAGATGTCGGGCCTTGTGAGGATATCAGAGGGGACTGGCTGCGTGTACACCACAGCAATGTTCTATGTTCTTAGCTTGGAGATACAGCATGGAAACATGCCC
>CM075982.1:66864839-66962062 GCA_038087875.1 Malacoraja senta
TCTGCAGTTCCCTGCGTCTACTTTTCCTTTCTCTGTTGCCGGAAATGGATAAAGAATGTTACAAATGAGAAAACTGCAGAATTGGTATTCTTAATGAGAATATAACGTGGTAATCTCTGCTTGATATCAACTAGAAAATGTGTACATCATAATGGTTGGTGTGGAAATTTAGCAGCCAAGTTTTGAACGCTTGCAACACAATTTAATGCCATAATTTAACAAGCCTGCGCTTGATTGAAAAGCTTCAGGCAAATCAGACACTTAAAAGTTTCCTGGAAAATAAACAACAGAAAGAACCCGGTGAAAAAGAGTGAATCACTGTGAGGCATCATCAGCATCAATAAATTTGAGCAACGTGTCCCCTGGACGAATCAATGGCAAATGTAAAAGGATGTACCAGAAACGGATGCTAGGGTGGCGCAGCGGTAGAGTTGCTGCCTCACATCGCCAGAGACCCGGGTTCGATCCTGACTACGGGTGCTGTCTGTACAGAGTTTGTACGTTCTCCCCGTGATCTGCGTGGGTTTTCTCCGAGATCTTCGGATTCCTCCCGCATTCCAAAGGCGTGTAGGTTTGTAGGCTAATTGGCTTTGGTAAAATTGTAAATTGTCCCCAGTGTGTGTAGGATAGTGTTAGTGTGCGGGGATCGCCAGTCTGCGTTATAGTCAATAGACAAAAGGTGCAGGAGTAGGCCATTCGGCCCTTCGAGCCAGCACCGCCATTCAATGTGATCATGGCTGATCATCCCCAATCAGTACCCCGTTCCTGCCTTCTCCCCATATCCCCTGACTCTGCTATCTTTAAGAGCCCTATCAAGCTCTCTCTTGAAAGTATCCAGAGAAATGGCCTCCACCACCCTCTGAGGCAGAGAATTCCACAGACTCACAACTCTCTGTGAGAAAAAGTGTTTCCTCGTCTCAGTTCTAAATGGCTTACCCCTTATTCTTAAACTGTGGCCCCTTGTTCTGGACTTCCCCAACATCGGGAACATGTTTCCTGCCTCTAGCGTGTCCAAACCCTTAATAATCTTATATGTTTCAATAAGATACCCTCTCATCCTTCTAAACTCCAGATTATACAAGCCCAGCCGCTCCATTCTCTCAGCATATGTTGTTTCTCGGTTGTTTCCCTGTGGGCTGAAGGGCCTGTTTCCGCGTTGTATCTCGAAACCTAAAACTGAAAAACTATATCTTGGATTGAGATGCCAGACCAGTTAATTTATCACCATGGCCATCTAGATGGTAAGCACTGGAGGAAACAAATTGTAAATCAGTCTGAAGAAGAGTCCTGACCAAAGATACTAGAGGAGCTCCTGTAGTGTTTTTCGTCCTGACCTTAAACCTCCACAGTTCTCCAGAGATGCTGCCTGACCCGCTGTGTTATTCCAGCACTTTGTGCCTTCTTCTGCAGATCAAGCCAGCTGGCTCAGAGCAAAACCTCTCAGTTCTTGCACCTTCATTCAACAATAACTGGTTAGCACGCAACAAAAAGCTTTTCATTGCACGTGACAATAAAACCAAACTGATCATTTGCCTTTTAATATTGGACAATCAGTCAATAAAGACGAGGTAAAGGAAGAAACTCCACGCAGCAAGACTATCGCCATACGTAAGTATAATCCCCCGGTCAGTACAGAATGTACAGGACAACCCACTGAGTCTGTGTGCAAGAGGTGCCATTTTGATGCCATTACCCAGTCCCGGCTGTATCTGGCCACAAAGGCCCGTTGCACCCGTTGCCTCCAATCCCATCGTCCCGCCAGCCGTCGTCCCTCTCCTCCCTTGGAAGGTAAACCCCCCCCCCCCCCCCAGCTGTTACCAGCGGGCCTTCTGTCCAGTGTCCACCTCCGCCACCATCTCCCTCCTTCCTCCTCGCCCATTCCCGGTCCTCAGGAGCGAGCAGAGGCCGGGGTCACCGGTTTTCCCTCTCCAGGCGAGGTCCTGACTCCATGGTTAGAGAGTCAGGCCTGCTGTTTGGTTACAGCCGCAGCATGCCCGAGGGAACTTCTGACTGCCCACGGCACACCGGGCTACCACGTCCATTAGTCATAGAGTGTTACAATGTGGAAACAGGCACTTTGGCCCAACATGTCCACACCAGCCAACATGTCCCATCTACACTAGCCCCATCTGCCATCGTCTCACTGCTACCATCGGGCAGGAGGTACAGAAGCCTGCAGTCCACACTACCAGGTTCAGGAACAGCTACTATCGGGTTGTTGAACCGACTCACCTAACTCTGTCTGAAGAAGGGTTCTGACCCAACATGTTACCCATCCATTTTCTCCAGAGATGGTATCTGAACCGGATGGTGAGGAGAGAGTCATAGAGTGATACAGCGCGGAAACAAACCCTTCGGCCCAACTTGCCCACACCGGCAAACATGTCCCACTTATACTAGCCCATCCTACCTGCATTTGGCCCATATTCCTCTAAACCTGTCCAATCCACGCACCTGTCTAAATGTTTCTCAAACATTGCGATAGTATTAAATGTTGCAATTCATCCTTGATGATAGATGCCGCCTTCTTGAGGAAACATCCCAGGAGATGCTTTCGATGGAGAGGAGGGACCAGAATGAGTTCATCTCCTCCAAACTTAGCATCACTCAAATATGGTTTGGATTTTGATGATTTGGCACAGTCAAATTATTCTTTGATAAAGATCCTCCATCTTTGCTCAGTAGGAATAATTGACATTTGGAATTATTCCACGGTGCCATTAATATTATGTACAAACAAGAATTATTCAAACTCGGCCAAAAAAAATCCTGATTCAATGCTTGTCGCCTTTGGCTATGTTATACATTCAAAGATCATTCTACATCTCAGCCAATTAACACAAGTTAATTAGAATTCAGCAATCTGTCTTCATATTCCATTAGTAAGGATTTTAAATCAGGTACGTGACGTGTAGCCTCGAATATATTTTATGAAATTACATTCCTTATCTAGCAGCCACGTTCATTGGCTGGTATATTGGAACTGACACTGTACAAGTAAGTTAGTTTAGTTTAGAAACGCAGGCCCTTCGGCCCACCGATTCCGCGCCGACCAGCAATCCCCGCATACTAACACTATCCAACACACACTAGGGACGTATGGGTTTGTAGGCCAATTGGCTTGGTGAAAGCAATTGGCTTGGCTTCTCACGGGGAGAACGTACAAACTCCATACAGACAGCACCCGTAGCAGGATTGAACCCAGGTCTCGTGGTAGAAATGACAAGAAGAGTTTAGGTTAGTTTAGAGATACAGCTCATTAACAGGCCCTTCAACCCACCGAGTCGGCACCGACCAGCGATCCCCGCACACCAACACTATCCAACACACACTAGGGGCAATTTACAATTTTACCAAGCCAATTGGCCAACAAACCAGTACGTCTTTGGGTTGTTGGAGGAAACCGGAGCACCCGGAGAAAACCCACGCAGGTCACGAGGAGAACGTACAAACTCCGTACAGGCAGCACCCATAGTCAGGGTCGAACCCGGGTCTCTGGCGCTGTAAGGCAGCAACTCTGCCGCTGCGCCATCATGCCGCCCAGTTCTGATAAAAGATAATTGTTCCTGAAACAGTTTCTCTTTACATTGGTTACAACCTGTCCAGTGGAGTTATTGTCCTCTGGGTTCTGTTAAATGGGAAATTAGAATGCATTTAGCTCTAAACTATGTAGGTCAAGTCTAAATCCTCACCTAGCCACCTTTATCACACTTCTCTTTCTATATACCCTTAAAAACTATTTCTTTCAACAAAGATTTTAGCCATATGCACTAATATCTGCATTGCAAACCACTGTTAAATCCTGTTTGATTTCCACCTGTCTAAAGGACATTGGTTTACAGGTAGTGCCAGGTTACGAATGACCTGATTACAGAAATCTAACCTTTACACAAATGTAAAGTATCTTTCAAAAGCTAGCAATAAAATTAATGACATTTTTCGCAGTATTTCATAATGACTGGATACACTATATATTCCATCAGTTTAACTATGGGTGTTGCTAGGGTGAATATTCAATGGAATTAAAGAATAACAAGTATGTGTAGAATTATATGATGTGGGTAGCTTTGGGAAATGGATGTTTCTGATTCAAGGAAAGATCACCTTACGCGACAGGCAGCATCTCTGGAAAGAAGGAATGGGTGACGTTTCGGGACGAAACGTCACCCACTCCTTCTATCCAGAGATGCTGCCTGTCCCGCTGCATTACTCCAGCATTTTGTATCTATCTTCGGTGTAAACCAGCATCTGCAGTTCCTTCCTGCACAAAATCACGTTACGAGCAGTGTTTTAGAAGCAGAATCAATAATAACCCGGGTTCGTTCGCTCGTGCGTCAGACGACGTGTAGCTCGCTGTCGGCTTCTGTCGCCGTCCAACATGTTGACAGAATTGGTCGCCCGGCGCGTCACAGAGCGCATCGTGCCGTCGCTTCCAGGGATCGCCACGAAGGAGGCTTCTGTCACGATCCCCAATCTATCCCCATGATCATAACCTGGGTGTTGCTTGTGTTCAGTAATAATAATAATAATAATAATAATATCTTTTATTGTCATTGCACAGAGGTACAACGAGATTTGGTATGCAGCTTCTTAATTAGCTAAAAATTTAGACACCCAGAGAAACAAGATGACAAAAAAAGTAATAATTATAATAATATTATATTCTCCATATATTAAAGATGGTTTCAGGTGATGTTACTCCATTCTCACATACAGGCAGGCCCTATCACGGGGGGGGCGGGTGGGGGGGGGGGGGGGGCAACGAGTGCCATTTGGCATGGGCCTCATGCCTGTCTGCTTCAAAGGGATCTTGATTTGGTGGAGGCCTCAAAAATTGAAATTGGCCTGAGCCTCAGTTCATCTATGAGAGGGCCTGCATACAGGTACATCAAATATGAGCTTATTCCTCACAATCAAAGTTGACCAGGTAATGAACCTTAGTTCATTCAGGACACTATTGAACGAAGGACACTTTATTGTCCCATGTACCAAGGTACAGTGAAACGCTCTTAATTGTCAGGGTGCCCTTCCTTACTGAACTGTGATTGGATTTCCTCTGCACTCTTATTACAAATGGGTGCAACCACCACATATACTAACATCATTCCGGCCTAATTTTGATTTCTAATGCTTATTTACAATTTATAAAACTCTGCATGAATTTCTTATTTCAATGGGGAGATGGGGATGGAAAGTTCGACCGAAGTTGTGAATTAACATAACTGTGGTTGCCTACAGCAAAGATACTCGAGTGCGGAGGCCCGGCAGCAGCCTGGGGCTCGGCTGGACCTGAGGCCGAGCACGTGGACCGCACACGGCCTCCAGCGGTGGAGCAGCGGCGGAAGACGCCACCGCTACGCTTGGCCAGGCCCACGCTGCCACGCTGCCAGGACACCAGACCTGCATGGTCAGATCAAGATCCCCGCATTTCAGAATGTGTATCAATTATTAATAATCATTCATCCCTAGATAAATAATTAACTGTGAACCAGATTGCGTCCATTTTCCGCACTGTAAACCAAAGGGGCTAAAAATGCTGTACCAAAGTGTGTGTAAGATACTGGTGTAATTTATCTAATTGGGCCAATGCAGTTTTCCAGAGAAGACCATTGTTAAAACTCTATTTGGGGATTCATTTACAGATTCATCTAATGCCAAACCAGAAAAGCAGTCTTCTTCTGAAAACAGGTAACCAGTTGTCATAAGTTTAGTTTAGTTTAGAGATACAGCGCGGAAACAGGCCCTTCGGCCCACCGATTCCACGCCGACCATTGACCACCCCGCACAAAACCACTATCCTTTTTTTTTTTTTTTAATTTTTTTATTAGAGGCAAACATATTATAAAGTATAGTTACATATTATAGTAAAAAAAAAACTTTTCTTATACATCAATTATACATTATTAAAATTTTCAATTGTCGATTAATTCTGCTTCTAGTGTTTTTTTTTAATATAGATAGAGAAAGAGAGAAAAAAGAATTACAAATATCAAAAAAGAGAAATGGTGGAATGAATTACTTATAATACGTCATTGGAGATAAGTTCGTAGATTATGAAGTATAATTTTTCATCTAATCCTGAGTTCAAGCTTCAGTTGGGTTTTCGTGCTGGGCCAATCTATCCCTTCAAATAGTTAATGAATGGAGCCCATATTTTAACAAAAAGTTCTTGTTTGTCCATTAAGACAAATCGAATTCTTTCTAGATGTAGGGTCTCCGACATTTCCACAATCCACATTTTAATTGTGGGGGTTATATCCTACTATCCTACACGCACCAGGGACAATTTACAATTTTACCAAGCCAATTGACCTACAAACCTGTAAGTTTTTGGTGTGATGGGAGGAAGCCAGAACTCCTAGAGAATACCCATGCCGGTCACGGGGAGAAGGTACAAACTCCGTACAGACAGCACCCTTTAATCAGGTTTGAACCCAGGTCTCTGGCGCAGTAAGGCAGCAACTCTATCCGCTGCGCCACCGTGCCACCCAATCCAATCCTTTCATTGGCATAAGCCCTTTGGAGAGGATTTCATGGGGTTCAAGATACGTTATAAATGGGAAAGAAGTTAGATGCAAAATACTGGAGCAACTCAGCGGGTCAGGCAGCATCTGTGGAGAAAAGGAATAGGTGACGTTTCGGGTTGAGACCATACTTCAGACTCAAATGGCAAGTACACTTGCCTCAAATTCAATGCAACTTTTAGAAAAATTGAAGAGAGACACAGAAAGCTGGAGTAACTCAGCGGACCAGGCAGCATCTCTGGAGATAAGGAATGGGTGATGTTTCGGGTCGAGACCCTTCTTCAGAATGGCCTTGATTGTTAAGCCAGAGAAGCACACGATGATCACATTAAACAGCTTCTTTGATCTTGAACCACTTTGCAGGAAGAACATAACTTTCCGTTGACTGTTGTTTTAGCTCAAGCCAACCTCTGTCTAATGCAATTCATCAGTTCAAGCAAGGTAAAGCCAATTCAGTGCTGGTGCCGAGGATCTGACAGTTTCATGGGCTGTGCTTCCATGGACAAGCTCAAAGTTTTGCACAGGTGTGGGAACTGTGCAATAAATAAAAACTTTAAATGCAAAATTATCTGTGGTTCAAATTGCAAAGCTCACCACAGATTAAATTGCCATGTCAATCTATCATTTTTGTTCATTTATGAATATTTTTTTGGTTGCAATAGCCAGTGCTTTTATTAGTGTAGTGTAGTGTAGTGCGGTGCAGTGCAGTGCGGTGCAGTGTGGTGCGGTGCGGTGCGGTGTGGTGTGCGGTGTGCGTGTGCCGTGGCGTAGATTAATTTAGTTTAGAGATACAGTGCAGAAACAGGCCCTTCCTCTCTGACCAGCGATCCCCGCACACTAACACTATCCTACACACCAAGGACAGTTTACAATTTTTACCAAAGCCAATTAACCTACAAACCTGTACATCTTTGGAGTGTGGGGAGGAAACCGGAAATCCCAGGGGGAAACTCACGCAGGTCACGGGGAGAACGTACAAACTCCATACAGACAGCACCCGTAGTCAGGATCGAACCCAGGTCTCCGGCGCTGTAAGGCAGCAACTCTACCGCTGCGCCACCGTGCCGCCCATGAATTGAAAACATCTTTTGCTATAGCCAAGGTAGAATGTTGCTGATGATGTCAGTGAGAAATAACGAAAGTCTCTTAATGATTTTTTTAAACAAAGCAATGGTGTGAATTAATATCTTCAAAGCTACTGTTGTCCTTTGAACGTCATGCCATAGAAGTTGTGAAAAGTTTCCCAAGTTCACTTTAAAGCTGAAGTAATCATTGAGAACTGGGTCAAATAAATAAATTATTCTGTACAGATCATAGTTCACAACCACTAACGTCAGTGACTGAAGCAGGCTCAATACCTAAATTAAAGTGCTTTTTATTGTTTCCATATATTCTTTTATTTCATGCCAATTTCATTTAAAATCATTTCTTCATAGAAGAAATGCGGGTCTTGGTGTGTTGAGGACTAATTAAGAGCAAAAACTGTCCACGTTACTGATACAGACGGACTGGCATGTTTCCACAAACAAAAGAGCTAATATATTTGAAAAGATAATTTCATGTTCATAAGTTCATAGGTTATAGGAGCAGAATTAGGCCATTTGGCCCATCTAGTCCTTTCTGCCATTCAATCATGGGCGATCTATCTCTCCCTCTCAACCCCATTCTCCTGCCTTCTCCCCATAACCCCTGACACCCAATACTAATCAAAAATCTATCTCTGCCTTAAAAATATCCATTGACTTGACCACCACAGCAATCTGTGGGCAATGAATTCCACAGATTCTACCACCTCTCTGACTAAAGAAATTCATCCTCATCTCCTTCTCTATAAGGAACGTCCTTTTATTCTGAGGCTATGACCTCTGGTCCTAGACTCCCGCACTATTTGCTATATAGTATAGGCGGCCCTTCCCACGTCGCAGTGGCCTCTGCAGTCCGTCTGTCTTTTTAAAACAAATTTTGTCTCGTTTGAGTGTAGTGTGTATATAGTGTTTTTTTTTAACTGGGTATGTGTGGGGGGGGGGGGGGGGGCAGGGTGGGGAAACGTTTAAAACCTTTTCCCTGTACGGAGGACCTGACCTTTCTCTGTCGGGTCTCCATTGTCGTTGGGGCCTAGCACCGTGGAGCGGCCTCCAGCCGGAATGACCTGGGGCTCGGAGTCGCGGAGCCTGCGGACTCACCATCGTGGAGCTGGCCGAGTTCGGAGCCTGGAGAGCTGCTGTGGCGCGCTGCTGCGGCCCGACCCCGGAGATTCGGAGGCTTCAGCCGCCGGCCCGGTGGACGGTAACACCGGGAGCTCGCGGGTCCCTGGTGGGAGACCGCTTTTCGGAGCTCCCGCAACGGCAACTTCTCCCGCCCGAGTTGCGGGGTTCAAAATGACCCGGAGCGTGGCCTTGCATCGCCCGGCGCGGCTTTAATGGCCGCAGGACATATTTACCATCGCCCGCCGGGGGCTTTGACTTTGACATCGGGAGGAGAATGGGGAGTGCAGGGGAGAGATAAGACTTTGCCTTCCATCACAGCGAGGAGGAGATTCGCTGTGATGGATGTTTGTGTAAATTGTGTTGTGTCTTGGTTCTTCTTCTTGTTTGTATGACTGCAGAAACCAAATTTCGTTTGAACCTCTGGGTTCAAATGACAACAAATAAAATCTAATCTAATCTAATCTAATCTATATAATTCCGAGTGTTTGCATGTGACACGGATGCAGTAAAGCCTTATCTGATAAGGCCTTATATTGCCAGACTCATTGCATCAAGTGTGTAGGAAGCAATTGTAGATGCTGGTTTACACCGAAGACAGACACAAAAAGCTGAAGTAACTCAGCATCTCTGCCCAAAAGGAATAGGTGACGTTTCGGGTTGAGACCCTTCTTCGGACTAAGAGTCTGGAAAAGGGAAATGAGAGATATAGAAGGTAAATAATCATAATCATAATCATAATCATACTTTATTAGCCAAGTGTGTTTTTGCAACATATGAAGAATTTGATTTGCCATACAGTCATACCATTAAAAAGCAACAAAACACATAAAATACATTTTAACATAAACATCCACCACAGTGACTTTTCTACATTCCTCACTGTGATGGAAGGCAATAAAAAGTTCAATCTCTTCCTTTCATTGTTCTCCCGCGGTCAGGGGCCTCGAGCCTCCCGCTGACGGGACGATCTTGGCTCCCGTAGCTGGCGGTCGGGCCCTCTACGTCGGGGCGATCAAGCTCCTGCATCGGGGGGATGTCAGCTCCCCCACGCCGGGCGATCGACCCTTGGTCGGGGCTGGTCGAAACCTTCCGCAACGTTTGGAGCTTCCCGACATCGGTCTCTACCCGAGACTGCGAGCTCCTCGATGGTGGAATCCCAGGCAAGGGATCAGCTCTGATGGTAAGTCCATGGCCCCGCGGTGGGGCTCAAAGTCAGTCCCGAGCAAGGCCTCCAACTCCATGATGTTAGGCCGCAGAGCGACTGGAGAGCGACTGGAGAGCGACTGAGAGCGACCCGGAAAACAATCGCAAGGTAAGAGATTGAAAAATGTTTCCTCCGACCCCCTCCCCCACCCCCCACATAAAACAAACCAGAGAACATTAACACAAACATTTAAAACACTCAAAATAACAAAAAAAAGACGAAGACACCCAGACGGTTGGCGAGGCTGCCATTGCGCGGCGCCCCCTGGTGGTATATCGATATTCCACCAGATATATAGATATATAGATACCCCTTGGTGGTAAATAGAACAAATAGAAAGATAAGGGCCTGTCCCACTGAATCGACTTTACAGCGACTGTCTTCGACCTTCAAGCTCGAGAGCACTCACCTGGAAAACGTCGAGCTGCATCGACCGTCAGCGATGAAACCCCGAGCTGGATCGGCTGACCGCACACACACTCACACACACAAACACATCGCAAAGGCGGGGGTCAGGGAAAGTGGGAGAGCGCTGTCTGAAATTCACATCCGCGATGAACAGGAAGGTAAAAGATGGCTGCCACAGTGTACGGTAAGTCCTTTAGAGAGCGTGGGGGGGGGGGGAGAAGGGGGGAGAAGGGGGGGAGAAGGGGGGGAGAAGGGAGGAGAAGGGGGGGAGAAGGGGGGGAGAAGGGGGGGAGAAGGGGGGGAGAAGGGGGGGAGAAGGGGGGGAGAAGGGGGGGAGAAGGGGGGGAGAAGGGGGGGAGAAGGAGTGGAGACACTTTTAAGAAGCCAGACAACTTATAATAAAGTTTAGTGGGCATTTAAATTACCTGTCGGTTTCCTTGGTTCTGAAAACTCCAATGAGCCAGGTCAGCGAAGGAGATTGCCTACGGCTGCCCTCGACTGCCTGTAACTAAATAGCGACCCCACTCCACTGCACTACGAGTTCAAAAGAACCATGCCGACCAACATGCTGAAAAAATTTCTTCGACCAAACTGAGGCCGTGAGTATGCGGTAACTTCCCTCGAGCATGAAGGAGAGTTCCGGCGACCTCATAGGACCTCCTAGGACCACATGTCGACCATGCTGCGAGTTTGAGTCGAGGGCAAACTCCTGTAAACTCACAGATTAGGTCGCCGCAGTGGGACAGCCCCTATATGCATAAAGCAACGGTGGACCATTGTTGGCTGTGGGGTGGGTGATAATAAGTTCTACAGAGAGTGTACTCAACATGACAGTGAAACCAGCATGACAACTAGCATGCAGGAGGGGTGGAGAGAGAGGGGATGGAAGGGTTACTTGGAGTTAGAAAAATCAGAATTCATACCGTTGGGTTGTGAGACGCCCAAGCCAAATATGAGGTGCTGTTCCTCCAATTTGCGTGTGGCCTCACTCTGACAGTGGAGGAGGCCCAAGGCAGAAAGGTCTGTGTGGGAATGGGAGGAGGAGTTAAAGTGTTAGGCAACATTACATCAAGGTGCTCTGTTAAAGTGCAATGAAATACAACTCCTTTACTTCTGAAGAAGGCTTTCGGCCTGAAACGTCTCTTATTTCCTTAGATGCTGCCTCACCCGCTGAGTTTCCCCAGCACTTTTGTCGACCTCCTTTACTTCTCTGGATGTTGTCTTCAAAAAAAAAAAGATTCACAAGCAACAAACAGAAAAGGTACATTAAGAATATCTCAAATTCCTAGAGGGTTTTGTTAAAATGCAATTGTCTGCCTTGAGGGTGTTAATAGCTGCTGTTTATATAAACGCGTACATTTTCATTAGGGATACAGAATAATTACTTGGTAACTCCGACAAGGATGTAAGCAAGGGAAGCAATTATTATTGAAAAATAATAAGAATAGCTCTGCAGAATTCCTCTTATTAATCCTTCCAGCTCACGAAATTGGACCCATTCCCACTGGCACCACTCGGATTTAGTGTTTTGGTTCAGTTTAAATAAATTAGCATAAATTCATTAAGAGACTGCCATGGCATCCTGATTCTCTCTGTCTGTTGTTCCACTGTTTTGCTCCAGCATTGCCTTCTCCACAACATCAAAGGTAAACAAAGAACAGGCATTTTGTCGTGGATTGTTAATGAAGGCAAGGCCCAGACACATCATGATCAAGTCAAGCGCTGTCATCAAAGTGGGGGAGCTAAATACTAGATATTGCTTTAAAGACATCTTCAAATAAATTGCAGCAATTTTACGGAATAAGAAGATCGTTTGTATTCACAACTAATTTTCCATCCTTTGGGAATACCGTGAGCTAAGATGAGACTGCTCCTCACAGCAGGAGGGGAACACCACAGGAACATTTTTCCACTTTGTAATGTTTACATGCATTTTTCACTTTAGTTTATTGTCACGTGTACCAGAGTACAGTGAAAAGCTTTTGTTGAGTGGGATCCAGTCAGCAGAAAGACAATACATGATTACAATCGAGTCATCTACAGTGTACAGGTGTAAAGGGAATAACATTTAGTGCAAGGTAAAGCCAGCAAAGCCCGATCAAGGATAGTCCGTGGGTCTCCAATGAGGTAGATAGTAGTTCAGCACTGCTCTCTGGTTGTGGTAGGATGATTCAGTTGCCTAATAACAGCTGGGAAGAAACTGTCCCTGAATCTGGAGGTGTGCGTTTTCACACTTCTACACCTTTTGCCTGATGGGAGAGGGGAGAGGAGGGAGTGGCCGGGGTGCGACTGGTCCTTGGGGTGGGAGATTGCAAACTTCACGTAGTCCACCCTGTTTTGACTAATGCAATCAACCCGACGTGCACCAACAAATTGATCAAATAGAACAAGTTGACCTACAACTTTAGGCTGTGCACGCTATACGCAAGAAGAAGAAGGCTGGTCCTTGATTATGCTGCTGGCCCTGCCGAGGCAGCGTGAGGTATAAATGGAGTCGATGAAAGGGAATTTGGTTCGGGCGATAGTCTGGGCTGCCACCATAATTTACTGCAGACGGATGTCTTTGACTGCAGGAGCCAAGTCCTGAAGGATAATAAATAAGCTTTTACCTGGTGAAGAGAAACGTCAACAAGTTAAAACATAATTGCTAACTTAACATGTAATTTTTTATTAATTTATTTCAACGTTCTCAACACTTGTGTCAACATCATTTTAACCCAGTTTCATACAATTGCCAACAATCTTTTTTTTTTACAGTGAATTTGGCAAAGACATAAATACTGTTTGTTACCTATTGGTTGCCTTAGGTGTGAATTCCAAGGAAAAACTGAAGAAAAAAACAGAGGAAATGTTTTGGAAAAAAGCCAGAATTGTTCTATAGTTTACATGTATATCATCAACTGCCTTCTATGAAACACATACTGTACCTGGTGATCTCCCGGTTGCCAAACACTTTAACTCCCCTTCCCATTCCCACACTGATCTTTCTGTCCTGGGCCTCCTCCACTGTCAGAGTGAGGCCAAACGCAAATTGGAGGAACAGCACCTCATATTTCGCTTGGGCAGCTTACAACCCAGCTGTATGAATAATGATTTCTTTAACTTCAAGTTAACCCTTGCACCGCCTCTCCCCTCCATCCTCCCCCCCACCCTAGTCATTGTACTAGTTTCACTGTCGTCCTGCCGAGTTTCACTATTTGTATCACTCGTTATCACCTTCTCCACAGCCAACAATGGACTATTGTGGGCTCCACTCTTCCACGATCATCATTGCTGGCTCTGATTTGTCCTTTTGCATATATTTCATTCATTTGTTCTATGTACCTTTTTATATCTCTCGGTTCTCTCTCCCCTGACTCTCAGTCTGAAGAAAGGTCTCGACCTGAAACGTCACCTTTTCGTCAGAGAAGCTGCCTGACCCGCTGAGTTACTCCAGCTTTTGGTGTCTATTATGGTGGCGTTCCCAATTTCTATTAATTATTGTTGCGACTATAACACTACAAAGAAAGTAAATCCTCTGAAGAAGGGTCTCGACCCGAAATGTCACCCATTCCTTCTCTCCAGAGATGCTGCCTGTCCCGCTGAGTTACTGCAGCTTTTTGTGTCTATCTTCGGTTTAAACCAGCATCTGCAGTTCCTTCCTGCACAAATCCTCTCCGTATCTTGCCGTATTATTTTAGGTATCATCCACCAATTGAGGTTAATCGGATTGCAACATGTTCACTGAATCAGAAATCCCTTCATATACCAAAGTGATGTTCTGATCTTTTATAGACAGTCGAGACTACTCCAGAGATATAAAAGACGTGACTAGAGTTGCACTCGAAACATCTGTAGGCATCAAAGATCATAGAGCAGAGCGGAGACTGAAGCCGGTTACGGAAATGGCGCTGAGGATTACCCATGACCTACTACGGCTTTTTCGACGAATGGGCTATCGTGCTCCGCTCTATGATCTTTGGTAGTCATACTTCGAACTTCAGTTCAACAGAATGCAATACCTTGTTGAAAGTTCTTATACACATTAGTTTAGAGATACAGAGGGGAAACAGGCCCTTCGGCCCACCGAGTCCGCACCGACCAGTCATCCCCGCACATTAACGCAATCCTACACACATTAGGGAGAATATACATTTATGCCAAGCCAATCAATCTACAAACCTCTGCATCTTTGGAGTGTGGGTAGGAAACCGAAGATCTCGGAGAAAACCCACGCAGTCAGGAGGAGAGGTACAAACCCGGGATTGAACCCGGGTCACTGGCGCTGTAAGCGCTGTAAGGCAGCAACTCTACCGCTGCGCCACCGTGCCGTCCAAGGTATTTTTAATGTACGTAAAATTATAGTGAGAATCTTTTACCTGTGTTAGTAATATCAAAATCAAAAAGGCAGAGATTTAAGGAGATCGATCGGAAGGAGTTTTAAAGAGGATTTTGAGAAAAACATATTTTGTTACACAGAGAGTATTCTGGAATTCACTGCCAGAAGAGGTGCTGGAGTCCGATTCAATCATTATATTTGACACAAGGAACTGCAGATGCTGGTTTACAAAAAAAAAGTCCACAGTGTTGGAGTACCTCAGTGGGTCAGGCAGCATCTCTGGAGAACATGGATAGGTGATGTTTCGGGTTGGGACACTTCTTCAGATTACCAATTAAGGGCCTGTCCCACTTGGCGATTTTTTCGGTGACTGCCGGCATCATTGACTGACGTATCAGGTCACCGAAAAATTCGCGGCGTGACGCGGCATGATGCGGAGGTGACCCGGCGTGATGGCGTATGGCACGCGTTTATTTTTCAGGTGTCGCAACATTTTTTTTTGTCGCCGCTGGATTTTGAAATGTTCGAAATCTTTTGGCGACACTGAAATGATGCCGGCAATCGCCGAAAAAATCGCCAACTGGGACAGGCCCTTTACTAAATATAATTAAAGATTTGTAAACCCTCAGTCTATCTATCATTTTTTTTTTTTTTTTCTTTTTTAATATTTTTATTTTATTAGAAGTAAGTACAATTGTATACACTCATATTTTCATAATACCTTTTATGTACAGCTTCTTATTTTAAAAATTTTTTGTAATAAAGAAGAAAAAGAAAAAAGTTAGATAATGAAAAATAGAAAAATGTGAGTAGTCTATCTATCTTTAATCGGACTTTACTGGACTAAACATTATTCCCTTTATCCGTTTGTACACAGTGCGTGGCTCGATTGGAAATGAATCATGTATTGTCTTTCTGCTGACTGGTTAGCACGCAACGTATAGTTTGTCACTGTACCTCGGTACACGTGACAATAAACTAAACTAAACTAAACCCAGCTGGCATTGGGATTCAGAAAGGCCATAAATAAGTAAAAGAGGATATTGGGAAAACTATCTAGTCTTGTTCAACCCTTGCATTAGAATGTATTGTGTAGACCTGATCAGGCAGAGGTATGACCAACTAGAAGACAGCATTTCTGACCACACTACATTATTAGAAAGAAAGCAGATTTTTTGCTTTCGTAGCCAAGAAAATATCTTGGACTGAGGTTGAAACTTACCATCTTTTGCCATGTTTCTGGCAACAACCCCCCCCCCCCCCACCACCACCCCCCAAACCCCCCTCCATACCCTAGTCTAGCAGCTCCTTTTGCCATCATCATACACTCATCTCTCACCCCCTCATCCATCTTTTCCCATGATTCCTTCCTCTTTCCCCTCCCACTGTCCATATGCTTCAGCCCATATCGCACCCCCCAGCTTTGTTTCACCCTTCCTCGTCTCTCCTTATCTGACACTCTTTTGCAAAGATCCTCTAGCAAGCAAGATAGTGCAGTCCTGCTAAAACCAATGGGCTGACGTGTAGTACGCTACGGAGCGGAACGTCAGCCTTTCCGTCGGCCATTTTGGTATCCCGACCCGACTTTGTAAATCCCTCTCGCAGTCTAATCAGCGTTGCGGGGGAACAGTTTGTGTGTGTGATATAGTGTTCGACCCATTATTCAGAATTCTGTTAATTCATAATTCTGCTATTTTTTGTTGATGATTAATATGTCAATAAATTATAATTCTGTTAATTTTCTTATTTTAATGGGGTTTTTTTAATTTTCTTTTTTTTTAATTTTTTTTTTAATTTATTTTTAAATGACTCGTGTGCTGTGTTTGAGTTGAGTTGAGTTGAGTTTGTATTAAACTTGCACTCTGTAATTCATTTGATCACACTGTTCACAACTGGGGTATTTGGTAAAGTAATAGCAACATGGAGATTCCAGTTGCTATAGGATCTTTGGATAGGAGTGCGGAAACGGAAGCCGGTTACGGAAATGGGGCCGAAGATTGCCCACGAATCTGCCCATGACCGTACTACGTCTTTTACGTTGAGTGGGCTATCTTGCTCACTATAGGATCTTTGCTCTTTTGTTTCCTTTTCACCTTTGGTCTTTGTCACTAACTCCACCCATTTGCCAATCGAACCTTATTTACCCTGTATCCTGGTCTTTTATCGCCTCCAATTCTTCACCTCCCCCCCCCCCCCCCACCACCCCCCCGCTCCCCCTCTACTTTCAGTCTGAAGAACGGTCCCGACCCTAAACATCACCCATCCATCCAGAGATGCTGCCTGACCCGCTGAGTTACTCCAGTACTTGGTGTGTCCATGTCCCACTCCCACCACTCTTTGCCAACTTGCTCCCCTCTACTCCAATCAGTCTGAAGAAGAGCCCCGACCCAAAACATCACCTGCCCATTCCCTCGTATACTCTGCCTAAGTGTTTTGAACAAAATCGACATCTTCAGTATTTTATTTGCCTCAATGGTTCAGAATTATGTTTGTACCAAACAGATTAAATGAACCATAACCTGATTCCTCCTGACGTTAGCTGCTCATGCACTAAAAGCATAGTCACAAGGGGTTTTTTTTCCGACAATGCTTCAATTAACAGAAAATGTTTTAATGGATAAAAAATCCAGCTGGATGAACAAGGATCTAATTTCCCAGCCACTTTAACACCAGCACACTAGACCTTAGAGACTTTGGAGATACTGTGTGGAAACAGGGCCCTTCGGCCCACCGAGTCCGCGCTGACCAGCGATCACCCCGTGCACTAACGCTATCCTACGCACTAGGGACAATTTTTATCTCAGGATAGAAAAATCAAATGCAAGAGGTTGTAGCTTTAAAGTGAAAGGGGCAAAGCTTAAAGGAGATCTGCGGGGCAACTTTTTTATACAAAGGGTGGTGAGTGCCTGGAACACGCTGCCAGGTTTGGTGGTTGAGGCAGATACAATTGTGGCATTTAACAGCCTTTTGGATAGGCATGTGGATACGTAGAGAATGGAGGGTTGTGGGTTATGTGCAGGTAGATAAGAGATAGTCTTGGCATCATGTTCAGCTCAGACATTTTGTGCCGAATGGCCTGTCCTTGTGCTGTACTGTTCCACATCCTATCACCTATCCTCTGAGTCTGAGGAAGGGTCCCAACCTGAAACGTCACTCTCTGTTCCCTCCACAGCTGCTGCCTGACCCACTGAGTTACTCCATCACCTTGTGTTTCACTCAGGATTCCAGCATCTACAGTTCCTTGTGTATCCAGATCAATTTACCTGTCATGGATACATCTCCAGACGTATTTATCTGTCCGTCTATCTCATCCTTGTGTCTCCATTCTTCATTGAGTTTTGTCACGTTGTGGCATTCACAACCCAATTGGTGATAGTACATGTCAAATCCCATTCCATAGTCAACCACAACCTATGAAATGAGAAGAGAAGACTTCTTCCTTAGATGTTGCTATTATACTGGATTCATTTTACCGTTTACAGTTTAATTTATTGTCACATGTACCGAGGTACAGTGAAGACCTTTTGTTATAGTCATAGAGTGATACAGCCCTTCGGCCCAACTTGCCCACACCGGCCAACATGTCCCACCTGCCTGCGCTTGGTCCATATCCCTCCAAACCTGTCCTATCCATGTACCTGTCTAACTGTTTCTTAAACGTTGGGATAGTCCCAGCCTCAACTGCCTCCTCTGGCAGCTTGTTCCATACACCCACCACCCTTTGTGTGGAAAAAAAAGCTTTTGTTGCGTGCTATCCAATACATGATTACAATCGAGCCATTTACAGTATATAGACACGTGTTAAGGGGCTAACAGATTTTTTTTCATGGTGAGCATTAAACCATGAATCATTCTGCTGTGCATTTTGGTGCATCTGAAAACGGTATACAGTTAAGGGGCTGTCCCACTGCGGCGACCTAATTGGTGAGATTAGAAGAGTTTAGGAGAGTGAAAAAGTGTCATGTAGAAGACCTCCTTCGACCTCCTTCGACTATGTTGGACCAGCTTCGACTAGCTATGACTAACTTCGGGAAAATTGGACACCGAATAGTGGAGAGTGAAGACGACCTCCTTCGATCTCCTTTGTCCTCCCTTCGACCTCCCTTCGACCTCCCTTCGACTATGTTGAAGACTATCTACGACTACCTTCTATTACCTTTGACTACCCTCGACTACCTACAAATAACATGCCAACCTACTACGACCTACTTCGACTAAACCTTCGAGTAAAAAAAGTATCGATTTTTTCTATGGTGACCTTTTTTTACTCGCGGGCATTTTTCAACATGTTGAAAAATACGCCACGACTTAGCTGAGGTCTCGAGTACGCGGGGACTACTCTCGAGCATGAAGGAGAGTTACAAAGACCTCCTAGGACCTCGTGTCGACCATGCTGCGAGTATGAGTCAAGGGCAAACTCGTCAGAACTCGCGGATTAGGTCGCCCAAGTGGGACAGACCCTTTAGAATAGTAAGATTAAATGAGAACTTACCAGTTTGAAGTTTGATCTTTATTTTATGAGGAGTTACGTTGGTGATTACGTGAAGAAGACCCGTCAGGGCACATGCACGTCAATCTTCAAAGCAGCGTTATGAAATCACAGACAACACAATAATTGAAGTAACATATTAAGATGAGGAACATGAGAACTACCATTATGACCTTTTTTCTATGAGAGAGGGTTGGGCGTGGCGGGCACGTAATCACCAACGTAACTCCTCATAAAATAAAGATCAAACTTCAAACTGGTAAGTTCTCGTTTAATCTTACTATTTTACTTCGGAGTCACGTGAGTGACTACGTGAAGATTTCAAAGCTCTGTGATTTTATGCCGCAGATCAAAATCCCGGCTTCTCACTGCATTGATTGTCTGAGTATAATCAATAATGCTGTAAACATGACACTGAATATCATGCAATAACAGTTTTATTTTAGTCATAAAACAAACAATAAGCCCTCTAACTTAGGGGCAAAATGAAACAGAATTTAACAGAGTTTGCAAACAGCCCTCCATCGGCAATCGGCCGATGGTAGTATTGCTGAAACACAAGTTCATTTTGCCACCCTGCGGCTTTTAGTGTATGGTCGAGGGGAACGTCCATCGCCCTGGCCGCCGATGTTGCTGCTGATAAATAATCCTGTTTCTTCATGTCTTAAAGCCCTTGTGGCTTCAATGTAATGTAACAAATGTGTCCTTACACATAAACATGGATCTGTAGGATATGCTGAGAACACAATCTTAAATCCTGTCACACCTGGCCTGCTTTGTTTGAGCAGGTCATAAATATAAAACATAACATTCTCTGTAGTCACTTCCATTCTATCTAACTGAAGTTTTTGCAAAGTCTGCACTCTCTGTGCTGAAACCAATGCCATTAGCATAGCCAATTTCATGGTTAATTTTGACAAAGTCATAGACGTGACAGGGACCCAATGACGAAGCATGTTAAGAACAACACTTACATCCCAGATAACCATATACCTAGGCTTAGGCGGTTTGGAATTAAAGATTCCTTTCATCAACCTAGATATGAGAGGGTGAGAACCTATACTTTGTGTCCGTGTACCTATTACAAGATATGCGGACAAAGCACTTCTAGCTGTATTGATAGCACTATAGCTAAGACCCTCATCATAATAAAGTGTGGATAAAAACTCTAACACCTTTTCAATAACTACAGTATCATATTGAATATTCTTTTCAACACAATATTGTTCCCATTTTTTTAAATTTATTTTTTTACATAAGTCATATACTGCTTTTGAGTATTCTTTCCCCAGGCTGCAGTGAGCATATCCACTGTTCGCCTAAAAAGTCCTCGACCCATGTAAGGCCTTAAAACCTGCAAATTAACAGATCAATACGATCACATAACGGATGAACTTCACGCTTTACCGGATGCTCCAGCAAATTCCTACTCTTTGGAATCAGCAAAGGAGGTTGGATCGCTATCTGTAACATCAAAGGGAACCATGGTTGAGTTGGCCAATTTGGTATCACCAACACCAAAATCAAAGCATCCTGCTTGATTTTTTTTTTTTTTTTTTGCAAACACCGATCTATGAGGCAGAATGGTGGGAAAATGTACACAAACATATCACCCCAATTTAGTGAAAAGCTTCAATTGCCACTGCCCCTGGATCTGGTTCCCATGAAACATATTTTGGCAGCTGGTGGTTAAGCCTGGATGCAAACAAATCGATATCTGGCATTCCATATAGAAGTACTATGTTCTTGAACACATCCTGGTCCAACATCCACTCTGTATTATCACGGAATTTTCGTGAGCTGGCATCTGCTACTACATTGAGTTTCCCTGGCAGATAGATAGCTGAAATCCAAATATCTCTATCCATACACCAGGTCCAAATTTGATTTGCCAACCTGTCACATGATAACGATTTGATTCCACCCATGATTAATATAAGCAACTACTGTAGTGTTGTCTATTTGACACTGCACATGTAAGCTAGTTTTGTTAGTGCAATAAGCCTTGAGTCCATAAAATACTCCTAAAAGCTCTAAATGGTTAATTCCCCATGTTTGCAGAAGCAATGACTCTTGCTCAGTCCATCTGCCTCCACAGCGGGATCTCGTATCAGTAGCACCCCACCCAAGTGCACTGACATCTGTCTGCAAAATCATGGAAGCTTGGTCCAATAACACTTTGGAACTACTAGTGGACACATGCTGAATCCACCATTGTACATCAGCAACAGCCTCTACTGATAGACGCATAGGCCTATTATAATGACCCAAATGTATCCTCAGTGCTTGTTCCTTTGACCTTTGTAATTGTTGATAATGAAGTGCCCCATATTGAACTGCTGGAAATGCTGCCATCAATTTCCCAAGCAGACTCGCCACCTGTCTAATTGAAGGCTGTGTGTCAGCAATTAACTTGATACAGCTCTCAATTAGCTCTACCCTTTTTTGCCTGGGCAAGGTCACAATCATGTTGATTGAGTCTATTGTGAAACCCAAATAGTCAATTTGTGTCACCGGTGTTCTCTGGATGGCTTATGAAGCCCAATCTTTGACAAGTGGTTTTAACAACTGCCACTGATGATTCACCTGTTTCCAAGGTATCATCTAGTTAAGCCATGAGCACATGCCCTTGACCTCATCATGCCTAGAATAGGTTTTAACAACTTTGTAAACACTCTAGTAGCTGAAGACAAACCATTAGGCAGTGCATTGTATTGCCATAATTGCCCCCATCTAGCTGAATTTTAAATATCTTCTATCCTGCAAATGAACAGACACTGAATAATACGCATCTTTAAGATCTATAGTTGCCATATAGCATCCTCTGGAAACAAGTTGCTTAGCCATCACAAACGTTTCCATCTTAAAATGTCTATACCGTACAAAAGGGTTAAGACTAGTCAGGTCCAGTATAATTCTGCATCCCCCATCCTTTTTTGGTCTGGGAGAGATATTGGACACAAACTGTTGGCTTTGGTAAACTGCCTTAGCAATTACACCTTTATTACATAAGCTTTCAAGTTCCACCTGAACTTCCAAATTGTTCAGTGATACTGAAGTCAAAACTCCTTTTTGGAACATGTTGCATGGGTAAATCAGAATTTGCATTAAACTCTATTTGAAACCCTTCAATAACATTCAGTATAAACATATCTGAGGTAATTTGCCTAGGGCAGTACTATTATTAGTAAGGAATTGAGTTTTAAATACGATAGAAGTGTTGGGGAAAAGGGGTGAGATTTAATAAGTTATTCTTCTTCTCACTCCTTTTCGAGCTTGTACAGACTCTGAGTTGGACATTGGAACCTTGATTTTGTTCTTCTCAATTGTAAATGTTGATTGCAATGTTCAATTGTTTGATAATTTCGATTTTGTTAATATCAATGTCTTTAATGTCTTTACTTGTTCGGAATAAATAAATAAATAAATAAATAAATAAATTTGTTTCCATTCCTCTAAGAACAGATGTAATCTTCCTCCAACTTTTAATTGTATTACATTAGATCTGTCTATATGAGAACCAGACCCACATACCTCCTTACCACCTGGCATCCTTCCCCGGCCTCGAGCTGGATATCCCACCTTCCCTGGCGCAGCTACAGCCGAACGCCAACTGCGCTGCATCGTAGTTTGACTCGTCCCTTGCCCGGACCAGTCTCCTCGCTTATAGGGATACTTCCGCTTCAGTGGATATGTGGCTGCTGGCTGCTTAGTCAAGCCCACCGTCTTGGCCTCCTCCTCCAGCTCCTTCACCTGCTTTGCGAAATCCTCGTCAAACAGTAGATTTGCCAGTTGCACTGTGCCAGGCTGGCAGAGTGAAGCATATTTAGGATTGATGGTTGTTCTAATCGCAGTTTTGCGGAGGCAGTTGATCTCAAAGTGGGCACTACACAATAGCGCCAGCACCTCTTGTTGTAATTTTGTCATGGCCTCTCCATCCACCATCCTGGCAAAGCTAGTTATGCCAGATCCCAGCAACTTTAAAATATGCTGGAGCTTCACCCCCTGGGCTCTCATTTGTATGCCCATCTGGCCCCAAATCATCCTGTTCACAACAGGAACTTTTAACAGGCCACAGTTGATTGGGGCTTCATGCTTCCTTACTGTGTCATCAATTGTCAGCTCCTGTAGCTGGTGTGAGACTAGGTAATTTATACTGGTGGCAAGTTCCTCACTCAGAGGCGCTCCAGCTTCCGATGACATGGCAACCCATGCTGCACACGGTGTCAGCTCTGGCAGCTGCCTGTCCTGCCTTTCGAAGTCGTTGTCAGAATCAGGGTCAGAGCTTATCTGCCCTTCTGCACTAACCTCTTGAAAGAGGGTGCTTTCAAGCAGGCCTCTACCAGGCACTGCCGGAGGAGCCTTCCCCACGGCCTCCCGCCCACACAACTCCTCCTGGAGTGTGGCTTTGTGGAGCAGCCCCTGTATGAGCTGCTCCATTTTGGATAACCGCTGGGTCACGGTATCCTGTCCCGGACGGGACTCTCCCTGGCCCGACTCTGCGGAGTCAATGGGCCTGACAGACTTGGCTTTTGCCTTCCGCCCGACTGGCGTTGGCTGTGTACCTGTGCCAAAACGACCCCTCTCTACCAGATGAACTGAACGAGTTCTACGCACGGTTTGAGGTTGGAAACACCACCCAGACACGTGCACTACTGCCATCTCCCAGTGACCAGTCACTCAGGCTGTCCGCAGCCGGAGTTAAAAAGGCCTTTGCCAGCATCAACCCACGCAAAGCTGCAGGGCCGGACAACATTCCTGGATGCGTTTTAAGAGACTGCGCCGAGCAACTGAAAGATGTTTTCACAGACATTTTTAACATCTCACTCAGCCAGGCAGTAGTGCCCAACTGTCTTAAGAGTGCCACCATCGTCCCTGTCCCGAAGAAACCAAACCCAGCCTGCCATAATGACTTTCGACCAGTGGCTCTAACACCCATAGTAATGAAGTGTTTTGAGCGACTGGTTATGCAGCATATCAAAAATAGTCTACCTGCCGACCTAGACCCACTGCAGTTCGCCTACAGACCCAACCGATCCACAGAGGACGCAGTCTCAACAACACTGAACCTCGTACTTTCACACCTTGATCGGAAAAATACTTATGCCAGGATCCTCTTCATAGACTTCAGCTCTGCTTTTAATACAATCATTCCGCAGCAGTTGGTGGAGAAGTTGGAGCTATTGGGAGTTGATGCTGGCACATGTAACTGGGTCCTGAACTTTCTATCGCAACGGCAGCAGACAGTCAGGGTGGGCAGTAGGACATCAAAAACCATAGCCGTGAGCACTGGCTCGCCCCAAGGCTGTGTCCTAAGCCCCCTGCTGTTTAGTCTGCTAACACACGACTGTACTGCTAGACTCAACAACAACTTCATCAACAAGTTCGCTGATGACACAACAGTGGTGGGTCTCATCAGTGACAATGATGAGTCGGCGTACAGGATGGAGGTGGAGCTGCTCACAGGATGGTGCAAATCCCACAACCTCATTCTCAACGTCGGAAAAACGAAGGAGATGGTGGTTGACTTCAGGAGGGCGGGAAAACAACACCATACACCTCTGCACATCGATGGAGCTGATGTGGAAAGGGTCAACAGCGTGAAGTTCCTAGGACTCCACCTGTCAGATGACCTGACGTCCACGACCAACACCACAGCACTGGTCAAGAGAGCCCAGCAGCGACTACACCCTCTCCGAAGACTACGTAAAGCAGGTCTCCCCACTACACACCTACGAACTTTTTATAGGGGGACAATCGAGAGCACATTAACCTACGGCATCACTTCCTGGTTCGGGAGCTGCAAGGCGTACGAACGGCACCAACTAGACAGGATTGTGAAGACCGCAAGCAGGATTATTGGTGCTCCACTCCCTTTCCTGCTGGACATATACAGGAAGAGATGTATCAGCAGAGCCATCTCCATCATCAAAGACCCCTACCACCCATCCCATCACATATTCTCCATCCTGCCATCTGGGAAGAGGTACCGGAGCATTAGGTGCAAAACCAGCAGGATGCTCCTCAGCTTCTTCCCGCAGGTTATAAGACTGATAAACGGACTTTGTCCCCTGCCAAAGTATCGTGCACCAACCACCAACCTGGACACACTGCAGCAGAGCCACTGTCGTGCCGCTGCCGATCGGAACGCCTGTTGATGTTTAGTAGAGTAGAGTGTTAATTTGTTCATGATATATGTATTTTTACTTCTATTTATTTTTTACTGCACACACTGAAATGGACACTGGTTGAGGAACGTTTTTTTGTTTCCTCTGGGTATGCGAATACTCAGGAAATAACAATAAAGATATACAATACAATACAATACAATACCTGGCTGGGCACTTGGGAGTGCCAAGTCTGTCGCCGCACCGCTACCGGCTTGCGACTCCCCAGAGGTGACAGGCTGCCTTTCAGAGACTGCGCTCCCGCAGCTCTCTCTCCCCTTGTCCGTAGCCCGCCTGCACCTCGTTGATTTTTCCATTGTTCCTGTATCCTGGGGACAAAACACAGCAACAATTTGCTCTTTCTACTAACTCCTCCAAAGTCTCCCCGACTTTGGTGGAGCTTCTAAACTACTCACCTGCAGGAGTAGTTTAGAAGCGTCAGACGTAATGACGCGCAATGCGTCAGACATAATGACACGCATGCGCCCTGACGGGTCTTCTTCACGTAGTCACTCATGGGACTCCGAAGTAAAATAATAATTAGCATTTACTTTATCCAATGAAGCACAATGTTTTTTGCTCAATGTGGTGTAATTTCCTGTACAAAGAGTCTATCAAAACCTAAATTGGTTGTTTGCTCAACTGAGCAATTGTGTACACACAATTACCATACAGTTATGTGGCTCTTCAAAACACAAGGTGACACCCTGCCAGCTGCATGTTGGACAAGACAGATGCATTATCAAATGGACATCATCCAACTAGCACAGTCCATCCCACATTAATGGTGGTTTAGTATAATCCATAGCTTCCAACGTCATTAATTATGCTCTCGCATGTGAAACATCAAATCTTTCCATTTGGAAATAACTTTTAACAATAGTATCATATGTTAATATAATATCTACACAGTAATAATTATATCTCATTTTGCTTGGTAATCTTCCTGCATCGTCTGATTCCAATTCTCCCTTCCTTTAAATAATGTTACCATCCTTCCAGGCACTGACATGAAGTTCATAGTTCATAGGTTCATAAGTTATTGGAGTAGAATTAGGCCATTCGGCCCATCAAGTCAACACCGCCATTCCATCAGGGCTGAGCTATTTTTTCCTCTCAACCCCATTCTCCTGCTTTCTCCCCATAACCCCAGACACCCGTACTAATCAAGAATTTATTAATCTCTGCTTTAAAAATATCCATTGACTTAGCATCCATGGCTTTCTGTGGCAATGAATTCCACAGATTCACCAACCTCTGATTAAAGAAATTCCTCCTCACCTCCTGGCCCTGCATGCTTTACAAATGGCACTGTTGCTAATCCGAGCTGTGACTTCCTTTGGTTTGGATCAGATTTGCAGTGGAGAAAGGCTCTACAGTGTGGGGATTTCCAGCGTTTCATCGTCAAATATGGTGACAACGCTTAGAATGGAAAGAAAAATGTGTCAATTAGCTTCAGCTTCACATTCAGTAGAAGATCAGCTAGCACTCACTGCAAACCCTACTTGATTGCACACTAATATGGATATGTGTTAAACCTGGACTAGACTAATGCAGAATGTGCTGTACATTCATGCAACATAGTGGAAGTAAATGTCTCATGGTTCTTCTGTAAGTTGTCACTCTCAGATGTTGGCTAAGAGGTGGAGTGGGGCGTGGTGGTGAGAGGAGCTACAGAACTCAAGAAGTATTCATCATCTGGGGGTGAGTAACAAGATTCAAGATTCAAGATTCAAGAGAGTTTATTGTCATGTGTCCCAGATAGGACAATGAAATTCTTGCTTTGCTTCAACACAACAGAATATAGTAGGCATAAATAAATACAGAACAGAACAGAACAGATCAGTGTGACCATATACCAATGAATATATATATATATATATATACACACATAAATAAACAGATAAAGTGCAATGGGCTATTTATGATCAGAGTTTTGTTTGAGTTGAGTTTAATAGCCTGACAATAGCCTGTGGGGAAGTAGCTATTCCTGAACCTGGATGTTGCAGATTTCAGGCTCCTGTACCTTCTACCTGAAGGCAGCAGGGAGATGAGTGAGTGGCCCGGATGGTGTGGATCCTTGATGATGCTGGCAGCCTTTTTGAGGCAGCGACTGCGATAGATCCCCTCGATGGTGGGGAGGCCAGAGCCGATGATGGACTGGGCAGTGTGTTACAACTTTCTGCATTCTTTTCCGCTCCTGGGCGCTCAAGTTGCCAAACCAAGCCATGATGCAACTGGTCAGGATGCTCTCTACTGTGCACCTGTAGAAGTTCGAGAGAGTCCTCCTTGACATACCGACTCTCCGTATTCTTCTCAGGAAGTAGAGGCCCTGATGAGCTTTCTTTATAATTGCATTAGTGTTATAAATGGGACTATGGGTCCCCATCCTACCCCTTCCAAAGTTCACAATCAGTTCCTTGGTTTTGCTGGTGTTGAGAGCCAGGTTATTGTGCTGGCACCATTTGATCAAACGGTCGATCTCACTTCTATACTCGGACTCATCTCCATCAGTGATACGTCCCACAACAATGGTGTCGTCAGCGAACTTGATGATGGAGTTCGCACTATGACCGGCTATGCAGTCATGAGTATACAGTGAGTATAGCAGGGGGCTGACTGTGACCGAAATACCATCACAGCGAATGGGGGCTCGAGAAGGCACATCAGTGTTCTCCCTATCAAAGCGTGCGTAAAACGCATTGAGCTCGTCAGGGAGTGATGTTTCGCTGACATGTGTGCTGCCTCCTGATTTTGTCTTGTAGGAAGTGATTGCATTCAGGCCCCACCACAGCTACCGAACATCTGTCTCATCCTCCAGCTTGGAGCAGGTCCCTTTTGGCCTTTTTGATGGCCTTACCAAGGTCGTATCTGGTCTTCTTGTAGTCCTCAGTGTAAAGACTTGTCAGACACGTGATGTCTTCACTACTAGTTTATTGCAGACATTGTAATCATACACACACATAGTGCCCTAGCTGTTCGTGGTCCGTCACCGGAGCTAGAGAGAGAGCTGGGGGTGGGGAGGCTACAATTATACTGAAGATAATGGGGAGTGGTTAGTATTGGTGAGGTCACTATGTTAAAGGAGCATGCACTGATCTACATCCTTCCCCTTGGAAAACAAAACATTACAATGATGACAGTGCGACCACGACTCATACGCTAGAAACAAACCCGCGCGTGCACCGGCAGGAAAAATTTGAAACATTCAAGCAATCTCTCCGTAACGCACAGGCGGCTTGACCAACCGCCCGGAGCGGGTACGCAGCCCGCCCTCCCCACCCTCCGCAGGAAGAGCACGGACAGGAGCAGGAGCGGTGATAGGGGAACGGGCAGGAGAATGAGCAGGAGAGGGAGGACGAGGAGACCGGGGAGGAGAAACGGGCACCGCAGCGGGCACGCGAGCGGGAGAGGTAGGAGCAGTGGGAGAACGGGGCACCAAGGGTTGTGAGGGCAGAGTCCTGGGCATGTGAGGAGCGGTAGGCAGAGAGGTAGCAACCGGAGGTGCAAAAGGGGCTGCAGGAGGCGGAGCGGGCTCGTTGACCGGCAGCAAATGCTGGCGGGACTGTCGGTAGGTGGTACCCTCGTAGTCAACCAGGTAAGACCGCGGAGAGTCTGCAGAGCCGACGACAACAGCCAGCCGGTAGTGTCCTGAGGGGGACTGCATCCGGACGACCTGGCCCTGGAAGAGACGTGGAAGGGGACGGCACGATTTGTCGTGGGAGCGCTTCTGGATAGCCTGTTTCTGGGCTATGCGCTCCTGGACAGCAGCAGGGCTGCGGACCGCGGGCTCTAGGGATCGCTGGGAGACAGGGATCGGAGGGCGTGTGGTGCGGGACATGAGCCGCTGAGCAGGTGAGCCTAGGGCAGGGTCACGAGAAATATTGCGGAGATTCAGTAGGGCCAGGTAAAAATCCGAATGCGATAGTCTACACTGCTCCAACAGCTCCTTGGCACTGCGGACGACACGCTCAGCAAGGCCGTTGCTCTGCGGGTACTCAGGGCTGCTGGTGATGTGGTGAAAGTTCCAGGCGGCAGCGAAGGTGCGGAAATCCGCACTCGAGAACTGGCCGCCGTTGTCAGACTGCAAAGTCACAGGAGGGCCAAAGATCCCAAAGTTGCGGCGCAGCCTCCCGATGACAGCAGCAGAAGTGAGGGAGTGCAGCTGATCCACCTCGAACCAGCTGGAATAGGAGTCTACAAGGACCAGGAAATGTTTGCCACGCCACTCAAGTATGTCAGTAGCGACCGCCATCCACGCCAGGCTGTTGCAGGAGTGGCTGGCGTTGCTGGTGGGGAGAGAGGGTATTGCAGGTTGAGCAGGCGGAGACCCTATCCCGGATGTCCTGTGCCATGCCGGGCCAATAAAATTTGCTCTGGGCCTGGGACAGGGCGGCATCGGCTCCGGGATGGCCGCTGTGGGCAGTTTGGAAATAGTGGTCCCGCAGCGCAGCAGGCACCACAACCTTGTGGCCCTTCACCACCACGCCGGCATGCAGCACAAGTTCATCCCGGACTAGGAAGTAGGGCGCAGCACCAGCCGGCAAGGATGAGCGACGGTCAGGCCAGCCACGACGGATAACGTCTACAAGCTGTTGCAGGACAGGATCATTGGCAGTGTGCTGAATCAGGGACTGCATCTGCCAGGAAGGCACAAAGTTAACGTTTAGCACCATCAGGTCAGACGATTCGTACGGGTGGCGGGCAGTAGACGCCAGCGGTGCGCGGGACAGCGTGTCGGCCACAAACATGTCTTTGCCCTTTCGGTACACGATTCAAAACGTGAAGCGCTGGAGCTGCAGCATCATACGCTGCAAACGGGAAGAGGCAACGTGGATCGGTTTGTTCAAGATCATGACCAGCGGCTGGTGGTCGGTCTCAATAGTGAAGGTGTTACCCAGAATGTAGTCATTGAACTTCGAGCAGGCAAACACCACGGCAAGGAGCTCCTTCTCAATCTGAGCGTAGCGTTGTTCGGCAGGGGTCATGGTGCGGGAAGCGTAGGAGACAGGTAGTTGCAGGCGGTCGTAGAGTTTCAGGCAGGCGGCACCGAGACCGAAACTTGAGGCATCGCAGGTGAGGACGATGGGGCGCTTTAAGTCGAAGAACTTGAGAGTGGGGGTGCGAACCAGCCGGGACTTCAGGGCATCGAAGGCTGCCTGATGCTGCGGGAACCAAACCCAGGCAGTGTCCTTCTTGGTCAGTTCCCTCAGGGGCGCACTCAGCTCGCTGAGGTCGGGAATGAATTTCCCCAGGTAGTTCACCATGCCCAAGAAGCGCTGCAGGCTGGGCACGTCGACCGGAGCTGGCATCCCCGAGACCGCAGCTGTCTACTGTGGGTCTGGTTTCAGACCCTCAGCCGTGAAAACGTGGCCCACGTATGTGACCTGCGGGACGCGGAAACGGCACTTTGTGAGGTTCAGTTTGAGGTTGATCTCACGAGCCCTATCCAGGACTTGGCGGAGATGGAGGTCGTACTCAGCGACGTCTCTCCCGTACACTAAGATGTCATCGACGATGATAGCACACGGCAGACCGGCAAATAGCTGCTCCATGGTGCGCTGGAAAACCTCGCTGGCAGAATTGATCCCGAAAGGCATGCGGAGGAAACGGAACCTGCCGAAAGGTGTACCGAAAGTGGTCAGGAAGGAGGAATGTTCATCCAGTGGAATCTGCCAGAAAGAGCTCTTGGCATCGAGGACAGAGAAGACAGTGGCTGGGCCAACCTGTGCAGCGACGTCCTCCACCGTTTGCATGGGGTAGTGCGGGCGCTTGATGGCAAGGTTCAGGTCCTTGGGGTTTATACAGATCCGAATCTCACTCTTGTCCTTCTTAGCAGCAACGACCATGGTGGAGACCCACCGGGTGGGATCACTCACCTCCTTGATGATGCCCACGGCCACTATGTGGCGCAGAGTCGACTCCACCTTGTCCTTCATGACAAAGGAGACGCGGTGAGCCGGGCGGATTACCGGATCGACCCCCGGGTCCACATCGATTTCGTAATTGAAGGGTAGTTTGCCCAATACATCATCAAAACGATCAGGGTACTCGCTCATGGGGTCCATGGGGCCCTGCACCAGGTGGATATCGCGGTGGAAGGAAACCAAACCGAGGTCCTGGCACGCACTGGCGCCCAACAGAGTAACATTCTCAGATTCCAGCAGGAGGAAAGAGAGGGGCCGAGAGGTCTTCAGAACTGTGCAGATAAGGGTTGCCTTCCCGACTGGTACGAGCACTCCCCCCCCATAGGCATGGAGACCGGAGTCGTCGGCAGTAACCTTCTTACCAGATCTTATCTGCTCAAAGAGGCTTAATGACATAACATTGGCAAACGCCCCCATGTCGACCTTTGCAGGAAAGATCATCCCATTCACAGTAACTCGCACTGAGGGATCAGCTATCAAAGCAGGTGCACCCAAAATACGCGATTCATCATGGGAGGAACTGGTATCAGAATCAGGGAGTTTGTCTGAATGGTACTGGGAACCATGAGCGCTATCAGTCACAGCAAGGTTGTTTAGACTCCTTCTCAGAGCAGGGACAGGCTGGCCCCTGGAACGACACGCTGCGGAGAAGTGATTCAGCTTTCTACAGAAATTGCAAGTTTTCCCCAGCAAAGGGCAAACATTAAATTGATGATTGGCGAAGTTGCAGTTGGGGCAACGACGTGGGCTGTCCCTCGTGGGTGCGGGAGTGCTACGCTGGCGTGGCGGGCCATCGTTCCGCCGGCGTCCAGCAGCACCGGCATAGTGAATGTCCTGAGCCTCAGGTGGAGATACGGAGTCGACAGCAGCAGCCATGCGAGAGGCATGCAAAGTCTCGTTTAAAGTGAGGTCTGGCTTCCTCAAGAGCTCTGCCCGTAGCTTCTCGTCCTGTAGGCCGTGAACTAGGACATCCCTGATCATTTGGTCGGGGGTCACCGCGTCCAGGTGGCAACGCCGAGCCAGGTGACGCAACGATGCAATGAAGGAGTCGATGTGCTCCCCGGGTTTCTGGCGCCTGGTGAAAAACTTAAACCGCTCTATAATGCAATTGGTGGGAATGTCACATAGCGCGGTAAATTTAGTCGTAAGACATACCGGGTCCTGAGCATTCTCACCGGCGGCGTACTCGAACGATTCAGAACGTTCCAGCCAGGTTGAGGAGCAGATGTGCCGTAATCGCAGGGGTAGCATTAGGATGAGCGATCGCGATGTAATGCTCGAAATCGCGCCTAAAGGCAGTCCACCGGTGCACGATGTCAGAGTCAAACACCAGCATGTCAGGCTTACGACACGAGTTGGCCATGGTAAATAAAGGGTTGGAAAAGAAAAGAAAAACTGGGAGAAAACCAAAAAAACCCCGATAGACAGGAGACGCAAGGTTCAACTTTGTGACTCCATGTAAAGACTTGCCAAACATGTGATGTCTTCACTACTAGTTTATTGCAGACATTGTGATCATACACACACATAGTGCCCTAGCTGTTCATGGTCCGTCACCGGAGCTAGAGAGAGAGCTGGGGGTGGGGAGGCTACAATTATACTGAAGATAATGGGGAGTGGTTAGTAGTGGTGAGGTCACTATGTTAAAGGAGCATGCACTGATCTACACTCAGTATCTTCAGACATGAATGCCCGGTGTCTGGACTTCAGAAAAGTGCGGATCTCATAGTTCATCCAAGGCTTCTGATTGGGAAACACTTGGAAGGTTTTTGTTGGGATGCAGTCCTCCACACATTTCTTTATGAAGTCTGGAACGACTGTGGCGTATTCGTTCAAGTCCGTTGCCGAGTCCTTGAACATTGCCCAGTCCACAGACTCCAAACGGTCCTGGAGTTGTTCCTCTGCCCCCCCCCCCCCGACCAGCGCTGTGCAGTCCTCACCTCAGGGGGTGCGCTCTTTAATTGCTGCCTGTAGACAGGAAGAAGCAGCATTGGATTTACCGAAGTGAGGGCGAGGGATAGAGCGATAGGCATCCTTGATGGTGGTGTAGCAGTGGTCGAGGGTGTTTGGTCCTCTGGTGCAGCAGGAGACATGTTGGTGGAAGTTAGGGAGCGATTTCTTGAGGTTTGCTTTGTTGAAGTCCCCAGCTATGGTGGTAAACGCCTCGGATAAGACGTCTGGTGTTTGTTGACCACGGCGTGCAGCTCCTCCAGTACCGGCCGGACGTCTGCTTGGGGTGGGATGTAGACCGCGGTCAGGATGATGGAGGTGAATTCACTCGGAAGGTAGAAGGGGCGGCACTTCACCGCCAGATGTTCGAGGTGTGGAGAGCAGGTTGGATAGGACTGCCACGTCTGAGCACCACGCAGAGTTGACCATGAGGCAGACGCCCCCTCCTCTCCCTTTCCCAGATGCCTGTGTACGGTCCATACAGTGGATGGAGAACCCTTCAGGCTGGACCGCTGCGTCTGGGGAGCTAGGGGTGAGCCATGTCTCTGTGAAACAGAACACAGAGCATTCCCTTAGCTCCCTTTGATAAAGCAGCCTTGCCATTAAGTCCTCCACTTTGTTTTGTGAAGGTAATAAAACATCTTGTTCAGAAAATAGAGTTTTCTTCATAATTTTCATCATTTTGCTTTCGTCCATGGGTTTTCAGGGAATTTTTAAATATCGTACTAACAATACAAAGGACATCCTGTGCAGTGAATTATCTTGTTTTGTTTTTTTTATAATTATTTTTATTAGAAGCAATTGTACAAGAATACAACATTCGGCATGTGAAATTATACAATTATTGTACAGCTTCAATTTTGACCTTTTAACCTGAAAATGAGAGAAAAGAAGAGAGAGAGAACAAGAGAGGGAAAAAGTGAAAAGTGGAAAGATAGGACCCCCTAGACGACCAAAGTAGTGTGGCCAAAGAGTGAATAAAGATATAAGAGAGGAAAAAGAAGAAGAAAAAGAAAAAAAGAAAAAAGTGAAGATATACCTGTCCCTTGTCCTGCCCCCCCCGCCCACCTCACCCAACCCATAATTGGATTTACATCCAAATTTGTGTTGCGCCATACTATCCTTGTAAGAATTCGGTAAAGGGTGTCCATGTCTTGAAAAATTGATCTGGTTTTTCTAATGCTTTGTTAATAGTCCTGCCACAGGAGTCTGATGCTGATATTTTGGATTTGCCAAGCTGATTCAGTCTGTGGTAGTCTGCCCCCTGTCCATAGTGTCGCATTAAGGAGCTGATGTGGCTTTCCTTAACCTACAAAAGATAAGGTACCTATTTTGTTCCAAACTACCAATTTGGCTAATATTCTTTTCAAACTCTCTTTTCTGTAGATCAATCATTGATGACTAAGAACATTTTGTTATCAAGATTTCAGTGAGCTGGCAATGCAGACTGTTCTCTTTGTTATCTCCACCCTTCACTTTCGTTAATGCTGATCAAAGCCAAAATGCACAAGTTAAATGGGGGAGCTGTAGTTTTACTGGGTTGCGGAAGTCATTCATAGGTAATTTCTGACCGCAGCCAGCACTGAACCCTTTAGTGGATGAGGTAAGGAGTATGAGGAAGATCTTCTACTTGCTGGAGCTAGGAAGATCAGTGGACACATGCTGCAGCAACAGGTTTTGATGTCAATGTGAGGAACGCATACCTGAAGGCATAAATACAATGTAGGAAAAAGATTTGATGAACAAACATAGTCGAGGTCAGTCAATATTTTTCCAACTTGACCACCAGCTTCAGCAGCAACTCAATTCATCACATCCTTATCCTTCACTACCAAGAAACATCATCAATCCATCTCTGAGCCTAATCTTTTTATGCCCCAACATGCCTTCATATACTTAGGGTTGCTCTGAATGTCATGCCCACATCTCACAGTTTAGACATACTGCCAGGAACTTAACCGTGGTGGTGTTATCCAAACACATTGCAGGAAATTCACTTAGACCTTCTCTTTTGCAAGACACATAAATGGTGCCAACAACAACAATCTGGAGGATAAGTACTGTGCTGCAAAGCATCACGGCTGCTGGGAGAGGCAGTGCTGGCCACTGGAGGATGCAGTGTTATCCACTCAGAGATGGCAAAAACAAAATCCTGAAGGAAAATCTGATCTTTGTGTAATTCACACAAAGTGTCTCCTTTCCAATTACTTTTTTATTTTCATTGAAATTGGATTGCACAGAATACAAAACATTGCAAGTTCAATAACTGAAGGTATAAAATCACATTGTGTTTATTTGTGTTGGTATTTTGTGGTGCTAAAAGTCAAGCTAATGGATTGATGGAGTTGGTAGTGCGCCACTCACAACACACTTTCTGGTTGCATTTTTAAAAGACATCCTCTGCAATCTTCAATATTTATTTCTCAGTGCTTTTCTTCTCATGCACACGGCTGTCAACTCTGTGTCTGCAGGTTATTTTGAAGGAGATTTTGGATGATGATGAACAAACTAGCTTTACTGGAAGCAATCACAGACTCAGTTTAGTGCTGTCCCAAATGTCATCTCAAGCACAGATTAGCTTCCTGTTCCGTGCTCAAAGCAGAGTCCAGAGTGATTTCATAATGCTAACCACAATGGTTTGTACATATACACAGAATTTGAGGGTTGTAACCTCAGAATCTTTATTGAACTAAAGCATATGCTCATACAATCAATGCTGAATTTGCTGTATATGTAAGGATGAGATATATTTGAAATGATTCCTGCATAAAAAGAAAATATGTATGGTTAAAACAGAGCTAAATTAAATATATTAACCTATTACTTTTCAAGCTTCTGAGTATTAACCATGAAGGACAGTTAAAATGTTGTGCATTGCTTTCCGTAGATTTAAAAGGAGCTGCTTTGAAAGTGATTGCTATTATTTAACTCTACTTCTTATTGCGAAAAATATAGTATTTCAAGTTTACTTTTACTCGTTCCATAAAAAATTGACAAAGTGATAAACACTGACTATCAGCATTTGTACAGTGCTAAATAACTAAAATCCATAATTGTATACAATCAGTCTCTTTCATTGTTGGCTGAGTTAGTTAAGGATCCATTTAAATATTGATGTAAATCGTTATGCAAAAAACAAAGTGCTAGAGGAACTCAGAGGATCAGGCAGCATCAGTGGATGGAATGGACAGCAGTCATTTTGGGTAGGGAACTTTTTATACTCCCTGAAGATGCTGCCTGACACCCTCGAGTCCCTCCCGCACTTTGTGTTTTGATCAAGATTCCAGCATCTGCAATTTCTTGGGCCTCGTCTGTAAATACCTAACCCTGGATTAGTGCACCAATGAACTGCAGGGAGATTGAAGAACTGGTAGTAGTCATGTGTGCAGAGATAAAAATGATTCCAGGTTTCCAACATTGTTATTTGACCATAATTTGCATCCCTTAATATGATCGCTGATTGGTAACAGCCAGAACTCCAGACACCTAAATCAAAGCCCAGCCAACAGAGCAAAGTTATTGGTTAAGTCTTGATCTCGCTGCCACCTCATTTTTAGGCAGCATGTGATGAACAACCGCACCTTCTTTCATTAACAGTAACAAGACAACTATTGACCCTGATCTCTCATCATCTGGTACTTTTCAGATTTCAAACCACAGCGCACATCGCGGGACTGACACAACTGAAAGGTGAGATTAGTTGAAGTCACTTCACATCAAAGCACTTCATCAGGATATCCTCGGCTGTGCCTGCCTGGCTATAATTACATCTGAATGAACAACAGGAGACTACTTTGTGAACTCTAAAGGCCAATTTCATGTATTGAATATTGCTTTTCTATTTATGTGAAAAATTCTTAAGGTGATGAAAGCATTAAACATATTTAATGGTCTCATGAAGAAAGCAGGGACATTAAGTAATTGCCAGTAAGTGTTGGCATTAATCCAGATTTGTGGGGCATGAAGAATAGTTCCTACAGATTATGAGAATATTCTTATGATTTATGTAATTTGTGATTAATTCCTTAAAAAAAAGGCCTTTCTCAACAAGTTAACCAGGACAATGAACTCCAAATGAAGTTTACTGAGTTCACAAATTACTGTTGCAGCCAGGTCATAACGAATGAACTGAATCATTCTTTTGGTCTTTTAAATGATTTTCTGATTTTACTGATGACCTTTGCTCTAACTTTGAACTGCTGTGCGAAACTAGCATACCAATGAAATAACATACTGTCCTTACAATTATTTCCTCAAAATAAAAATCCGTTTGAAAATGTTTCATTTTTTTCTTTCCGTTCCAAGGTTCAGCATGGAGTCAGTTTGTGAATTTGCTCAGTAATCTGCTTTAGGGAATTTGGTATCACTAAATCTCTGCTAGTCTCTACATTTTCAGGAACCCTAACTTGCAATAAATCTCCAAGTATTTTCAGCTTGTAATGAAAGAATCTGAAGAGTAAATTTTCATCATGGGATATATTGTTTTCTGCCATGTTTCTGATTAAAGATACTGATTCTAGTTTCAGATGTGTCTAACAAATTTAAGGAACTTTGCAAGTTGTCCCAGGGATCTGAAAGACTGCTTGATTTCTCATCAATAACTTCACTGTAAGGTAACCCAAACCATAAAATACTGGAGTGGCCAATGATAACATTAGAGTACTAAATGAAAATTATATGCATCAGGCCAAAAGCACACATTTTTTTGTGTGATCTGTATCGTCTTACTTCAGCACAACAAACATCTAAATGGCCACAACATTAATGAAACGTGATGTGTGTTTTTGAAGTATTGTTTCAGTATTACTCTTCATACTCTTTTAACAAAATTATACAAAAATAAAAAGAGAATTAAGTCATGATTTTAATGAAGGAATAGAATTTTGGAAACTTAATCAAAGTCACTTCAGCCAGATCTTCCCTTTGATTAAGTCCCTCTCATTTGAGAACTTGAAGTTCCCATCTGTTTTGTCAAGTATTCGCTTTGTTCGGGCTGCCAGTGGGACTTAGAGGTATCTCTTGTATATCGTACAACATGAAAGGAAAAGCATTCCAATATCAACAGATTGGATTTGAGAGGATCAGCATGTTATCTTTTGCTGATGTTTCATAGCATTTGGACAATTTCACAGAGACTTTTCAGTACCTTGAGGGACGCGCTGTAGGCGTTCCAGGTCCCAGAAGTGGGCAAGGATCATTGTCCAGAATATGAATATAAGTTTTATGCCAAATTTTCGGTCTTGATCTTCAAACATCATTTTGCTCAGATAACCAGAGGTTGTGCTGGAGCACTAATGGTGAAGGTGAACACGACTCAATGCTGCAGCTTCATTAAGCTCTGCTTAGGTCACATTTGGAGTATTGCGTGCCGTTCTGATTGCCCTATTACAGGAAGAATGTGGAGGCTCTGGAGAGCACTACCAGGAAGCTGCCTGGTTTAGAGGGTATTTGGCTATAAGGAGAAGCTGGACACATTTAGATTGTTCTCTCTGGAGCGTCAGAGGCTGAGGGGATGAAGTATGTAAGGCATAGATAGAGTAGACAGTCAGACCTTTTTCCCTGAGTGGAAATATTAAAAACTAGAGGTCATAGCTTTAAGGTGAGGGGAAAAGTTTAAACGAGACGTGAGGGGCAAGATTTTCACACAGAGAGCGATGCATGCCTGGAACAATCTGCCACGAGTGTAGAAGCAGATCCAATAGTAGCATTTAACGGACTTCTGGATAGGCACATGAATATCCAGGGAATGGAGATATAAGCAGAAATGATTAATTTTGTCATTATGTTTGGCTCATCTATCATGGGCTGAATAGACAATAGACAATAGACAATAGACAATAGGTGCAGGAGTAGGCCATTTGGCCCTTCGAGCCAGCATCGCCATTCAATGTGATCATGGCTGATCATCACCAATCAGTACCCCGTTCCTGCCTTCTCCCCATATCTCCTGACTCCGCTATTTTTATGAGCCCTATTTAGCTCTCTCTTGAAAGCATCCAGAGAACCTGCCTCCACCGCCCTCTGAGGCAGAGAATTCCACAGACTCACCACTCTCTGTGAGAAAAAGTGTTTCCTCATCTCCGTTCTAAATGGCTTCCTCCTTATTCTTAAACTGTGGCCTCTGGTTCTGGACTCCCCCAACATCAGGAACATGTTTCCTGCCTCTATCATGTCCAAGCCCTTAACAATCTTATATGTTTCAATGAGATCACCTCTCATCCTTCTAAACTTCAGAGTGTACAAGCCCAGCTGCTCCATTCTCTCAGCATATGACAGTCCTGCCATCCTGGGAATTAACCTTGTAAACCTTCGCTGCACTCCCTCAATAGCAAGAATGTCCTTCCTCAAATGAGGGGACCAAAACTGCACACAATACTCCAGGTGTGGTCTCACTAGGGCTATGTACAACTGCAGAAGGACCTCTTTGCTCCTATACTCGATTCCTCTTGTTATAAAGGTGAACATGCCATTCACTTTTTTCACTGCCTGCTGTACCTGTATGCTTACTTTCATAGACTGATGTACAAGGACCCTCAGATCCCGTTGTACTTCCCCTTTTCCCAACTTGACGCCATTTAGATAGTAATCTGCCTTCCTGTTTTTGCTACCTAAGTGGATAACCTCACATTTATCCGCATTAAACTTCATCTGCCATGCATCTGCCCTCTCCCCCAACCTGTCCAAGTCACCCTGCATTCTCATAGCATCCTCCTCACAGTTCACACTGCCACCCAGCTTTGTGTCATCTGCAAATGTGCTAATGTTACTTTGAATCCCTTCATCCAAATCATTGATGTATATTGTAAATAGCTGCGGTTCCAGCACCGAGCATTGCGGTACCCCACTAGTCACTGCCTGCCATTCTGAAAGGGACCCGTTAATCCCTACTCTTTGTTTCCTGTCTGCCAACCACTTCTCAATCCATGTCAGCACTCTACCCCCAATACCATGTGCCCTAATTTTGCCCACTAAACTCCTATGTGGGACCTTATCAAATGCTTTCTGAAAGTCCAGGTACACTACATCCACTGGATTTCCCTTGTCCATTTTCCTAGTTACATCTTCAAAAAATTCCAGAAGATTAGTCAAGCATGATTTCCCCTTCGTAAATCCATGCTGACTCGGACCGATCCAAAGGTACAAAGGTACAAAGGACATTTATTGTCACATACACCAATTGGTGTAGTGAAATTTGACTTGCCATGCAGCACACAGATAAAGATAAGACACAACATTAAAGAATTTAACAATAAACATAAAAAAATCCCCCCACAATGGTTCCCATTATGCAGGAAGGCACAGAGTCCAGTCCCCATCCCCTTGTCCACCCATAGTCAGGCCTATTGAGGCCTCCGCAGTCGCCGCTACGGGGGCCGATGTTACAGGCCCTTCTTCACCGGGTGATGGTGCTCCGGCGTCGGGAGAACCCTCTCAGCGGCTCAGGGTGCCTGGAACGGCCACTTCCTTACCGGAGGCCGCGGCTTCCGAAGCCAACAGGCCGCGCTGGATGGAGTCCACAACTGGCGATCTCGGTGAGAGATCCCATTATAAACATATACTACAACAATTCCCGTTTAAAATAGTAAATGAAAAATTTAAATACCTAGGAATTTATGTCACTAAGACATATACATCATTATTTAAATCAAATTTTCCCCCATTACTGAATAAACTACATAAGAATATTCAGTACTGGAAAACACTTCCTATCTCAATGGTTGGTAAAATTAATGCCATAAAAATGATTTTCTTACCGCAAATATTATATCTTTTTCAAACAATTCCGATATACTTGCCAAAAAACTTTTTCAAAAAGTTGGATTCCATTATCAGTGACTTTATCTGGGATTATAAGAATCATAGGATAAGCAAAAAACATCTGTGCAAATCAAAAATAAATGGAGGTTTAGTTCTACCAAACTTTTTGTTTTATTTTTGGGCAGTTAACATTAAAAATATGAATTTTTGGTTGGAAGAAATAGATCAACAACCAGATTGGTTAAAAATGGAAAAGGAAGATTGTTTACCTTTTGAAATCAGCTCGATACTATTTGCTACTTCTAAATTAAACAAAAAAAATTATAGGGAAAATCCTATAATATATAGTACTATGCAAATTTGGAAACAATTAAAAAAGACATTAAAATTAGATCATTTATCACTTTTTCTTCCAATTGTGAATAACCCTTTATTTAAACCCTTGTGGTTGGATAAAGGTTTCATACAATGGAAAAATTATGGAATTAAAATGATGGGACAACTTTACAAGAAAGGCACTTTTCTTTCATTTCAGGAGCTGCAACAGACTTATGGACTTCAAGTAAATGATTTTTTTAGATATCTTCAACTTAGAGATTATGTTAAAGCAAGTACTCAAAACTTTAGAATTAGAAATTCAGAAATTCTTGATGACTGTTGGAATAAACATCCTAATACAGAAAAATTAATATCTTACATATATAATATTTTATTAGATAGCGAGATTCCATCGACGGATTTATACAGACAAACATGGGAAAAAGAACTAAATCAAATAATAACGAAAGATACTTGGGAAGAAAGTTTACAACACATACATCAATGTTCATTAAATGCCAGACACTCTAATACAATTCAAAGTACTACATAGGTTACATTATTCTAAAACAAAATTAAATAAAATCTTCCCACATATTTCCCCTATATGTGATAAATGTCAACATTTAGATGCTAACTTAACTCATACGTTTGCGAATTGTATAAAAATTAAAAAATTCTGGGTAAATATTTTTAGAATAATATCAATAGTTACCAGCACTCAATTGGACCCGGATCCAAAATTAATAATACTAGGAATATTAGAACCAAATCAAACATTTACAACAACTCAAAGAAACTTTATTGATTATAGTATAATAACTGGGAAAAAATTAATTCTAAAATTTTGGAAAGGTCCTATAACCCCCACAATTAAAATGTGGATTATAGAAATGACGGAGACCTTACACTTGGAAAGAATTAGACTTGTCCTGTTGGACAAACAAGAATTATTTGTTGGAACATGGTCTCCATTTATTGATTATCTAAAGGGTCAGAATGGTTCAGCACGGGAACCTGATTAGCACTCGAGCCAAGGATTAGATGAAATGTTATACTCTGAAATGTATGATTTTACTTCGGAGTCAAGTGAGTGACTACGTGAAGAACCCCGTCAGGGCGCATACGCGTCATTACGTCTGACGCATTGGCGACAACGGCAGCAGGAGCACGGAGCTCCTTCTGCACGTGAGTAATTACAGCTCCACCAAAGTCGGGGAGACTTTGGAGGAGTTAGAAAAAAGTAAAGAAAGTGTTTCTGTGTTCTTTTTCCCCCACATACAGGAACAAGGAAAAGGTGCAGGCTGCTGCCGACAAGGAGAGAGAGAGCTGCGGGACGCAGTCTCTGAAAGGCAGCCTGTCACCTCGGGGGAGTCGCAAGCCGGTAGCGGTGCGGAGACAGACTTGGCGAAGTGCCCAGCCGGGTACACAGCCAACGCCAGTCGGGCGGTCGGCATAACCCAAGTCTGTAAGGGCTATAGACTCCACAGAGTCGGGCCACGAGAGTCCCGTCGGGGACAGGATACCGTTCCCCAGCGGTTATCCAAAAGGAGCAGCTCATACAGGGGCTGCTCCACAGAGACGATCCAGCAGGAGTAGTGCTGGAGGGAAGCCATAGAGAAGGCTCCACTGGCAGTGCCTAGGAGAGGTTCTGCTTCATAAAGCCATACTCCAGGGGAGTTGTGCAGGCGGGAAGCCATAGGTAAGGCTCCGCTGGCAGTGCCTAGGAGAGGTCTGCTTCATAAAGCCACACTCCAGGAGGAGTTGTGCAGGCGGGAGGCCGTGGGGACGGCTCCGCTGGCAGTGCCTAGTAGAGGCCTGCTTCACAAAGCCACACTCCAGGAGGAGTTGTGCAGGCGGGAAGCCTTAGGGAAGGCTCCGCTGGCAGTGCCTAGTAGAGGCCTGCTTGAAAGCACCCTCTTTGCAAGAGGTGAGTGCAGAAGGGCAGATACGCTCTGACCCTGAGTCCGACGACGACTTCCAAAGGGAGGGCAGACAGCTGCCAGAGCTGACACCGTGTGCTACATGGTTTGCCATGTCGTCGGACGCTGGTGAGCCTCTGGGTGAGGAAATTGCCACCAGCATAAATTACCAAGTCTCACATCAGCTACAGGAGCTGACAATGGATGAGACAGTAAGGAGGCATGAATCCCAATCAACTGTAGACTGTTAAAAGTTACTGTTGGGAACAGGAAGATTTGGGGCAAGATGGGCATACTAATGAGAGCCCAGGAGCATGTCAAGCTCCAGCATATTTTTAAAGTTGCTGGCATCTGGTATAATGTGCATGGCCAGGATGGTGGATGGAGAGGCCATGACAAATTACAACAAAAGGCGCTATTGTGGAGTGCCCACGTTGAGATCAACTGCCTTCGCAAGACTGCGATTACACCAACCATCAATTCTAAAATGCTTCACTCTGCCAGCCTGGCACAGTGCAACTGGCACAGCTGTTTGGCAAGGATTTCGCACAGCAGGTGAAGGAGCTGGAGGAGAAGTATCCCTATAAGCAAGGAGACTGGTCCGGGCAAGGGACGAGTCCAGCTACGATGCAGCGCAGTTGGCGTTCGGCTGTAGCACCGCCAAGGAGGTGAGATATCCAGCTTAAGGCCGGGGAAGAATGCCAGGTGGTAAGGACGTAAGTGGGTCTGGTTCTCATGTAGACAGATCTAATGTGATACAATTAAATGTTTACCTCAGATATGTTTATACTGAAGGTTATTCAAGGGCATCGAATAAAGTTTAATGCAAATTCTGATTTACCCATGCAACATGTTCCAAAAAAGGAGTTTGACTTCAGTATCACTGAACAATTGGAAGTTCAGCTGGAACTTGCAAGCTTATGTAATAAAGGTGTAATTGCTAAGGCAGTTTACCAAAGCCATCAGTTTGTGTCCAATATCTTTCCCAGACCAAAAAAGGATGGGGGGATGCAGAATTATACGGACCTGAATAGTCTTAACCCTTTTGTACGGTATAGACATTTTAAGATGGAAACGTTTGTGAAGGAGATCTTAAAGATGCGGATTCAGTGTCTGTTCATTTGCAGGATAGAAGATTTAAAATTCAGCTGGATGGGGCAATTATGCCAATACAATCCACTGCCTAATGGTTTCTCTTCAGCTCCTAGAGGGATTACAAAGTTGTTAAAACCTATTCTAGGCATGATGAGAAGTCAAGGTCATGTGCTCATGGCTTAGCTAGATAATATCTTGATTGTAGGACAATCAAAGGAAACAGCTGAAGCATCAGTGGCAGTTGGTAAAAACCATTTTTTAATTGGGCTTTATAAGCTATCCAGAGAAATCTAAATTTATACCTGTGACACAAATTGACTAGTTGGGTTCACAATGGACTTAATCAACATCATTGTGACCTTGCCCAGGCAAAAAAGGGTAGAGCTAATTAAGAGCTATATCAAGTTAATTGCTGACACACAGCCTTCAATTAGCCAGGTGACAGGTCTGCTGTGGTAATGGCTGGCAGCATTTCCAGCAGTTCAATATGGCCACTTTATTATCTACAATTACAAAGGTGGTCAAAGGAACAAGCATTGAGGATACATTGGGGTCATTATAATAGACCTATGCTTCTAGCAATAGAGGCTGTTGCTGATGTACAATGGTGGATTCAGCATGTGTCCACTAGTAGTTCCAAAGTGTTATTGGACCAAGCTTCCATGATTTGCAGACAGATGTCAGAGCACTTGGGTAGGGTGCTACTGATACAAGATCCAGCGGTGGAGACAGATGGACATTGCTTCTGCAAACATGGGGAATTAACCAAGAGTATTTTATGGACTCAAGGCTTATGGCACTAACTAAACTAGTTTGCATGTGCAGTGCAAAATAGACAACACTACAGCAGTTGCTGATATGAATCACATGGGTGGAATCAAATCGTTATCATGTGACAGGTTGGCAAATACAATTGGACCTGGAGTAGGGATAGAGAGATTTGGATTGGAGCTATCTATCTGCCAGGGAAACTTAATGTAGTACCAGATGGCAGCTCACGAAAATGCCATCATAACACAGAGTGGATGTGGAACCAGGATGTGTTCAAGAACATAGTACTTCTATATGGAAGGCCAAAATATGTTTCATAGGCACCAGATCCAGGGGCAGTGGCAATTGATGCTTTTTCACTAAATTGGGATGATATGGTTCTGTACATTTTCCCACCATTCTGCCTCATAGGTCGGTGTTTGAGAAAATCAAGCAGGATGCCGCTTCAGGGGTTTTGGTGATACCAAATTGCCTGATTCAACCATGGTTCCCTTTGATGTTACAGATAGCGATCCAACCTCTTTTTGCTGATTCCAAACAGTAGGAATTTGCTGGAGCATCCAGTAACGCAATTAAGTTCATCCGTTATGTGATGGTATGGATCTGTTAATTTGCAGGTTTTAAGAATGCCTTACATTGGTCGAGGACTTTCTAGGCCAACGGTGGATATACTCACTGCAGCCTGGAGAAACAGTACTCAAAAACAGTATATGACTTATGAAAAAAAAAAAAATGGGAACAATATTGTGTTCAAAAGAATATTCATTATGATACTGTAGTTATTGAAAATGTGTTAGAGCTTATCTACACTTTATTATGATGAGGGTCTTAGCTATACTGCTATCAATACAGCTAGAAGTACTTGGTTGGCATATCTTGTAATAGGTACACGAACACAAAGTATAGGTTCTCACCCTCTCATATCTAGGTTGATGAAAGGAATCTTTAATTCCAAACCGCCTAAGCCTAGGTATATGGTAATCTGCGAGGTAAGTATTGTTCGTAACATTCTTCGTCATTGGGTCCCTGTCACGTCTATAACTTTGTTAAAATTAACCATGAAATTGGCTATGCTAATGGCATTGGTGTCAGTACAGAGAGTGCAGACTTTCCAAAAACTTCAGTTCGAGAGAATGGAAGTGAATACAGAGAATGTTCTGTTTTATATTTCTGACCTGCTCAAACAAAGCAGGCCAGGTGTGACAGGTTTTAAGATTGTGTTCTCAGCATATCCTACAGCTCCATGTTTATGTGTAAGGACACATTTGTTACATTACATTGAAGCCACAAGGGCTTTAAGACAAGAAGAAACAGGATTATTTGTCAGTTACAAAAAGCCAACATAAAAGAGTGGCAGTTCAGACTATCTCAAGGTGGTTAAAGCAAGAGTTGGTTCAGGCAGGAATTAACATTTATGTGTTTACATCTCATTCCACTAGCGCAGTAGCAACATCCGCGGCCAGGGCGATGGACGTTCCCATCGACCATATATTAAAAGCCGCAGGTTGGAAAAATGAACTTGTGTTTCAGCAATACTACCATCGGCCGATTGCCGATGGAGGGCTGTTTGCCAACTCAATATTGAGTGCTGTTGCTATTGTTTAAAGTCTGTTTTCAATACTGTTTCATTCTGTTTCGTTTGTTGCCCTACATTAAGAGGGTTTATTGGTTGTTTTATGACCAAAAATAAAACTGTTTTGTTTTTGCATGATATGCAATGTCATGTTTACAGCATTATTGATGATACTCAGAGTCAATCGATGCAGTGAGAAGCCGGGATTTTGATCTGCGGCATAAAAATCACAGAGCTTTAAAATCTTCACGTAGTCACTCACGTGACTCCGAAGTAAAATAGTAAGATTAAACAAGAACTTACCAGTTTGAAGTTTGATCTTTTTTTTATGAGGAGTTACGTTGGTGATTACGTGCCCGCCACGCCCAACCCACTCTCATAGAAAAAAGGTCATAATGGTAGTTCTCATGTTGATCATCTTAATATGTTACTTCAATTATGGTGTTGTCTGTGATTTCATACCGCTGCTTTGAAGATTGACGCGCATGCGCCCTGACGGGGTTCTTCACATAATCACCAACTCCCTTCTGAGATGTGTCTACTTATAGAGTGACAGGCTTCCTTCTATCATAGTATTATGTATAGGAAAGAACTGCAGATGCTGGTTTAAATCGAAGATAGACACAAAATGCTGGAGTAACTCAGCGGGACAGGCAGGATCTCTGGAGGGAAGGAATGGTATTATGTAGTCAGGTTATGGGGAGAAGGAGGTTAGGAGGGAGAGATAGATCAGCCATGGCTGCATGGTGGAGAAGACTTGATGGGCCAAATGGCCTAATTCTGCTTCTATCACTTATGAGCATGGATTTATTTCAGTTTGTCGAGTTGAATTTTGCATGCAGAATGGATGACTGGCTTCACTGCTGGATCTAGAGCAATGTTGTACTCGTAGTCCTCAAAGCAATCAATAGTGTTATCAAAGCAATTAGGATACATTGGCATAAGATCGTCTTTCTTTCTGAATAGAAGTCGCTCACTAACTGGTGTTTTCATCAATTTGATGAGTAGATGATGACATGTCAGTGATCTTGCAGTGTCGGGATATGAGGTTTAAGTTCTGGCAGGCAGGCAGTCTCTGGAATGCTGGATCGTCAGCATCAGTCATGAAACAGGTACAGTTTGCTTGCTTCTTGCCATGTGTGCAAGTGATCATAATTCAAGCTCCCTTACTTTAATGCCTCCATAAGCAGTTAAGATTATTTTGTTCTGCTGTAGGACATCAGGACATGGCATCACTCTCCTATAGAGTCATGGAGTCATAGAGTGATGCAGTGTAGAAATAGGCCCTTCGGGCCAACTCGCTCATACCGGCCAATAATGCCCAACTACACTAGTCCCACTTGCCTGCGCTTGGTCCATATCCCTCCAAACCTGTCCTATCCATGTACCTGTCTAACTGTTTCTTAAACAATGGGATAGTCCCAGCCTCAACTACCTCCTCTGGCAGCTTGTTCCATACACCAACCACCCTTTGTGTGAAAAAGTTACCCCTCGGATTCCTATGAAATCTTTTCCCCTTCACATTGAATGGGTGCCGTCCTGTGTGGTATGGCTGCCCAGCCTGCAGCTGTCCGTTTTCATCTTTTTTAATTTTTAGTTCGTTAGTTGTTTTGTTTTTAGGAGTTCTATTCTTTTTTATGTGGGGGGTGGGGGGAAGGGGGAAACTACTTTCCAGGCCTACCAGCGGGCCTGGAGCGGCGTTTCCTGAGGGGACCGCCCAGAACCTCGGCTTCGGCGGTGGCACAGCGCTGGAGCGCTATCGCGGAGCGGGCGATGCCTTGCCCGGGTCGCCGCGCTGGAACTCTGGTGAGCTGGGACCGCCGGTGAACATAGCGGAGCTGCAGGTCTGTGGAGCGGTCAGCTGCGGGCGGCGGCACTGAACTCTACATCGGGAGCCTGGGATCTCGCGACGAGATCGCCAGTGGTGGAGCTCCATCGAGCGCGGCCTGTCGGCTTCGGAAGCCGCGGACTCCGGTAGGGAGACGACCGTTCCAGGTGTCCCAAGCTGCTGAGAGGGTTCTCCCGACGCCAGAGCACCATCACCCGGCGAAGAAGGGCCTGTAACATCGGCCCCCGTAGCGGTGACTGTGGAGGCCTATATAGGCCAGACTATGGGTGGACAAGGGGATATGGACTGGACTTTGTGCCTTCCCCCACAGTGGGATCCATTGCGGGGGATGTTTTATGTTTTATGTTAAATTTCTTTAATGTTGTGTCTATTTGTGCTGCATGGCAAGAACAAATTTCACTACACCATTTGGTGTATGTGACAATAAATGTCCTTTGTCCTTTGTCCTTTGTCCTTGAACCTATGTCCTCTGGTCCTCGATTCCCCTACTCTGGGCAAAAGATTGTGCATCTACCCAATCTATTCCTCTCATGATTTTATACACACTATAAGATCTCCCCTCATCCTCATGCACTCCATGCAATAGTGACCCAGCCTACTCAACCTCTCCCTATAGTTCACACCCTTTAGTCCTGGCAACATCCTCGTAAATCTTTTCTGAACCTTTTCTGGGCACAATGTTATTGGAAAGATATTGTCAAGCTTGAAAGCAAGCTTGACAATATCTTTCCAATAACATTGTGCCCAGAACTGAACACAATATTCTAAATGCGGTCTCACCAGCATCTTATACAACTGCAACATGACCTCCCAACTTCTATACTCAATACTCTGACTGATGAAGGAAATAGTGCCAAAAGCCTTTTTTGACCACCTTAACCAACATCTCAAAATGCAACACCTCACACTTCTCTGTATTAAATTCCATCAACCATTCCTCCAGCCACCTGCCCAATCGATCCAGATCCTGCTGCAATCGTTCACAACCATCTTCACTATCTGCAAAACCACTAACTTTGCATCATCAGCAAACTTGCTAATCTTGCCCTGTATGTACTCATCCAAATCGTTAATGTAGATGACAAACAGTAACGGGCCCAGCACTGAACCCTGAGGCACACCACTAGTTACAGGCATCCAGTCTGAGAAGCAACCTTCCACCATTACCCTTTGCTTCCTTCCATGGAGCCAATTTCCTATCCATTCAGCTATCTCTCCATGGATCCCATGTGATCTACCATGCAGAACCTTGTCGAATGCCTTACATATCCACTTTGTCAGGATACAGTACATATGCCTGAAGATGTGGTGAGGCAAGATAATGCTCTGGGTACTGGTGTCAAACTTGCATCTCAGTTTGATCTTTTTGTAAACTTTAGAAACAAAGAACTGCAGGTGCTGGTTTACACCAAATAAAAACACAAAGCACTGGAGTAACTCAACAGGTCAGGTAGAATCTGTCGAGGCAAAGGATATATGACGTTTTGGGTCGAGACCCTTCGTTACACTGAAAGTAGGTGATAGAAACATAGAAAATAGGTGCAGGAGTAGGCCATTTGGCCCTTCGAGCCTGCACCACCATTCAATATTATCATGGCTGATCATCCAACTCAGTATCCTGTACCTGCCTTCTCTCCATACCCCCTGATCCTTTAGCCACAAGGGCCACATCTAACTCCGTCTTAAATATAGCCAATGAACTGGCCTCAACTACTTTCTGTGGCAGAGAATTCCACAGATAGAAACATAGAAACATAGAAAATAGGTGCAGGAGGAGGCCATTCGGCCCTTCAAGCCAGCACCCCCATTCATTGTGATCATGGCTGATCGTCCCCTATCAATAACCCGCGCCTGCCTTCTCCCCATATCCCTTGACTCCACTAGCCCCAAGAGCTCTATCTAACTCTCTCTTAAATCCATCCAGTGATTTGGCCTCCACTGCCCTCTGTGGCAGGGAATTCCACAAATTCACAACTCTCTGGGTGAAAACATTTTTTCTCATCTCAGTCTTAAATGACCTCCCCTTTATTTTAAGACTGTGGCCCCTGGTTCTGGACTCGCCCAACATTAGGAACGTTTTTCCTGCATCTAGATTGTCCAGTCCTTTTATAATTTTATATGTTTCTATAAGATCCCCCCTCATCCTGCTAAACTCCAGTGAATACAAGCCAAGTCTTTTCAATTTTTCCTAATATGACAGTTCCGCCATCCCAGGGATCAATCTCGTGAACCTACATTGCACTGCCTCAATCACAAGGATGTCCTTCCTCAAATTAGGAGACCAAAACTGTACACAATACTCCAGATGTGGTCTCACCAGAGCCCTATACAACTGCAGAAGAACCTCTTTACTCCTATACTGAAATCCTCTTGTTACGAAGGCCAACATTCCATTAGCTTTCTTCACTGCCTGCTGTACCTGCACGCCAACGTACAAGGACACCCAGGTCACGCTGTACCTCCCCCTTACCTAACCTAACCCCATTGAGATAATAATCTGCCCCCTTGTTTTTGCCGCCAAAGTGGATAACCTCACATTTATCTATATTATACTGCATCTGCCATGCATCTGCCCACTCACTCAACCTGTCCAGGTCACCCTGCAACCTTCCAACATCCTCTTCACAATTCACATTGCCACGCAGCTTTGTGTCATCCACTCTCTGTGTGAAAAAAAATTGGAAAAAAAGATGTAGGGGGTAAAGAGCTAGAGGCACTTGTATTGTTCGTCTGAAAGAGGATCGATGTGAAAATTTCTTCACGATGATGATTATCATCCAAGTTATGAATTTAATGACCCCAACATTGAACACCAGGTTAATAATAATAATAATACATTTTATTTGTATAGCGCTTTTCAAGGACTCAAAGTCGCTTTACATGGAGAGTCAAAAACAAAACAAAATAGAGCAGTAAGACAGAGATGCAAAGGGGAGGGGGACATGGGACTAAGGGTATGCAGAGGTGAAGAGATGGGTCTTGAGGCGGGACTGGAGGATGGTGAGGGACTCAGAATGTCGGATCAATTGTGGGAGGGAGTTCCAGAGCCTGGGAGCTGCCCTGGAGAAGGCTCTGTCTTCAAAAGTGCAGAGGTTGGATTTCGGAATGGAGAGGAGATGGGCTGATGTGGATCTGAGGGACCGTGAGGGTTGGTAGGGGGAGAGGAGGTCAGTGAGATAAGGGGGGGGGCAAGTGGTTGAGGGCTTTGTAGGTGAGGACCAGGATTTTGTAGATGCTCCGGTGGGAAATGGGAAGCCAGTGAAGTTCTTTGAGAACTGGGGTGATGTGGTGCCAGGATTTGGTGTGGGTGATGAGTCGGGCGGCTGCATTCTCCTCATCATGGATCTCCTCATCATGGTGTTAGAGGATGATAGTGAGAGTGAGAAAGCTAGCTACCTGCTTCTATGGACAGGAAAGAAAGGGCTAGAGTGGTACAACAGCTGGACATTTGAGCAAGAGGAGGATAGAGAGTCAACATCAATTATCTTAGATAGGTTTGAACAACACATCAAGCAAAGAACAAACTTTGCCTACATTACTACACTTTTCAAAGGATAACTTGTAAATGAAGAATGTGGATGACTACCTCACAAAGCTGAAGAACATTGCATCGGAATGTAAGTTCAGAGATATTAAGAGGTGAATGACAGGATGCTTGATCAATTCATGTGGGGCACAATCCACAAAGAGGTCCAGAAGTCTCTCATTGGAAAGGTTGAGAAGTTGACCTTCCAAGGTTGCATATCTAGCATATCATAACTGCTGCCACCATGTCATGTTTTATAGTTGTGAAGTCCAAATAAAAAGAAAGAACGGAGACTGCACTTTGTGTAATGGTTCACATTTAATGACTTCCATCGTCATGGCTTCTGCTCTAAATGGCTTCTAATCTGTAGCTGGTCTGCAGACTGCTCCTGCTCACAAGACATCAGTACGTCCTGTACTTACTGGCATGTTACAACAACATTGTTTCAAAAGATGGCAATACAACTCTTCCTCTAAACACATCTGGACCCTGCTCCCAAGCCTCTACCTGAAACACCACCTATTCATCATGTACTCCAGAGCTGCTGCCTGACTTGCTGACTTACTCCAGCACTTTGTGTCTCCTTTTAAACTTATTGGATTCAGTGAAAACTTACCATACTATTGTACTGGGTATTACCTGCTAATTTACTTTTTTTTCAAGTGCTTTGGAGTATTAAGTGGAATAACATCTAATAGTCTAGAAAATCCACCAGTCTGGCACCAGTGGAGTCCCTAGCGGTTGAAATTATCAGGGTTTGATAGAATGTAATTCTAACAGAACTTCCTTGTTACATTACAAGCTCCTTTATGCCTTTACTGAGATGCAAGGAATTACAGATGCTGGAATCTTGAGCAGAGCACAAAGTGCAGGTGGAGCTCAGTGTGCCTGTCCGAAGAAGGATCCTGACCCGAAACATCACTCGTTCATTCCCTCCACAGATTCTGCCTGACCCTTTAAGTTCCTCCAGCACTTTGTGTTATGCTGGGCTTTCATAACTATTCTTTATGTTTGTCTTCAACCTTGAAGAATACACTCCAAGACCTCTCTTCACACTTCTCAATATCATTCCATTTATTGTATGTTTCCTTGCCTTGCTGCATCTTTACATCTGCATTACCTCACACATTCTTGGATTAAATTCCATTGGCCACTTGTCTGCCCAATTGACCATATTGTTTGTTTGCTCAAGTCAAAAGCTTTATATTTCCTCCTTGTCAAATACAGAACGGCATGGTGGCACAGCGGTAGAGTTGCTGCCTTACAGGGCCAGAGACCCAGGTTTGATCCTGATTATGGGTGCTGACTGTACGGAGTTTGTACGTTCTCCCTGTCACCTGCATGGGTTTTCTCCGAGATCTTCGGTTTCCTCCCACACTCCAAAGACGTACAGGTTTGTGGGTTAATTGACTTGGTATAAATATAAATTGTCCCTAGTGTGTGTAGGATAGTGTTAATGTACGGGATCACTGGTCGATGTGGACACGGTGGGCCAAAGGGCCTATTTCCATGCTGTATCTCTAAAACTAAACTAAATCATGGCCAGGTTTTTGTATCAATTGCAAATTTCTCTATTGTGCTCCCTACATTTAAGTGTACATTAAAAAATGTAAGTGACTGAGTGCCTTGAAACAGAAAAGTTAATGTTGGCGTGGAAATTTCTTCACACATCTCCAAGTAAAACTATTATGCTTCTTAAAATTGAGCTAATGTGGAGTGGAACAATTTTGGACACATTTCTGTGCATGTTGGTACCCATCTGTAAAATTGTGTCACCATTTTTCAATAAGAAATCTGTGCTCAATAGCTCTATGTTCATAATGTTCAAGTTCCTCGGATGACTGGTAGTGTATCATCATCGGCAAGGTTTTCAATCACACTGGTTTGAAAAGCATTGGTCATTGCTCACGCACAAACCAACTAACTTTTACGAAGATGGAAGGGCCACACATTCTATTTGAAAGACCAACCACACTAAACTTGTGTGAAACAACCTGGCTATGAACCTCAGGCCACACCCTTGCGGCTCACTCAGCTCACTGCGCCCACTGAAGAAAGCATCAATGATGAAAGCGGAATGCTTGACACTTGACTTAATACTTCACTTAAATTAACCAAAATTGTCTTAAAACAGCTATCACTAAAGTCCTGCAGGCCAACATTCATAGTGTTACAGAGGACCCTTTTGAGCAGCTTGCCAATGACATCCCATGGGTGGGCATAAGGGAATGTTATGTATGTTGGAGGCCCCCTAGTAAGCAATTGTGAAATGTCAAAGAGCGTGGAGGTGGCCAACACCAAACGTATAGCGGGCTTACTGCTAATTAACTAATCCAAAACTAAATCCAATGTCAACTAAATCCGAAACTAGCTACTTATATCCTATCCTGCACCAGATTCCATCATTCAAATATGGCTCTTGTCCCCATTGACCTACATTGAGTCACAGTATTTTCAACAAAACTAATTTAAAACTTTATACACAAATAAAACATCACTCCATCCTATAGGATCGTGCAGCATTACAATCTATCCTTATTTTAATTGTTACTCATTATTCCACAACTTCTTCCCCAACATCTTACCCCTTGCCCCCAGCAATCATCTCCACTCCCTTTTCACACCTCAAATTGTCTAAATCCAGCCCCTAAAAAATGTCTCGGTCATTCGACAGTTTGCTTTCAGTTGCCCAGGTCCCACTACTGGCAAATTGGTATAGCTTCCATTTATGGATACACAAGAGACCGCAGATGGTGGAATCGAGAGCAAGAAACAATCAGATGGAGGAACTCAGTGGGTCGAGCAGCATCTGTGAAGGGAAAACTAATTGTTGTTGTTTGGAGTCGAGATCCGTAATCAGGACGCTGACAGTTTCAACCTGAACAATGACAAGTTCTTCCCCCTCCACAGATGCTGCTCAAACCGTTGAGTTTCTCCAGCAGATTGCTTCTTGCTCTGGCTTCCATTCACTTTTGGTACACATTTACTATGTACTAGGGACATTATAAACTGTTAGAGGCAAATGCAAGTGATTACTGTTGCTAATGGGGAAGAACTATCCCAGCCACTGCGTGCCCTGGTAGCCTTGCAGGGTTGATCATACTGGACCCCAGCATGATATACAATACAACAAAAGGGCGGTATGATGGCGCAGCGGTAAAGTTCCTGCCTTACAGCACCAGAGACCCAGGTTCGATCCTGACTAATAGTGCTGTCTGTATGGCATTTGAACTTTCTCACTGTGACCTGCATGGGGTTTCTCTGGGTGCTCTGGTTTCCTCATCGAAAGATGTACAGGTTTGTAGGTTAATTGGCTTGGTAAAATTGTAAATTGTCCCTAATATAATTAGGATGGTGTTCGTGTGTGGTGGGGGGGGTCGCTGGCCGGCACAGACTCGGTGGGCAGGACGGCCTGTTTCCGCATTGTATTTCTAAACTAAACAATTCTAAACTCAATATTAAAATAACCAGGAATTTTCTATTGTAGTGTTTCAAATACAATCTACCAATGAGTTAATCAGAGTTAAAATAATCAGTTTCAGCTGGCAGTCTAATGCCCTTGCGAGGCAACCCAATAGTTAATTAGTTTTGTAGATAATTACCTTACATTGATTAAATATTTTCAGCAATTTCTATTCTGTCTTTACAAATGAACACCAATCTAATTTGTAATCATGAAGAGGGTGAAATTGGTAGTGGGTGGTAATGCAAAACAAGCAAAGGCAAATGTGCAACTAGCCTTACCATCTGCCTGAACTTATTTTTGATGGAAATGAGGAGGCTTAAAACTAGCTGCTGGATGTTGACTAACACTTCCATTGTACTCCAAAGTCCAAAGCCAATTTCTCCTCTGCATTATGTTGCTTGTTGGGTGACATTGTATTTACGTTTATATGTATTTTTATGTTCTTTCTTCCTTATCCATTTAAATATTATTAATTGGAGCAAATGTAAACTATTTGTCAACATTACTTGTTACCATGGCTTGCAATATTGCAAGGATTGGCAGAGCTATGTAAAGTGAGGAGGGAGGAGGTTCAGGAGAATCATCAACTTTGATATTTGTGGCTGGATTTGTTTTTTTGGTTTAGTTTAGAGATACAGCGCAGAAACAAGCCCTTTGGCCCACCGAGTCCGCACCGATCAATGCTCCCTGGACATTCACACTGACTTGCACACACTAGGGACAATTTTACATTTACCACGGCAATTTACCTACATATCTGTACGTCATTGCAGTGTGGGAGGAAACCGAAGATCTCAGAGGAAACCCAGGCAGTCACGGGGAGAACGTACAAACTTCGCATAGACAGCTCCCGTAGTCAGGATCGAACCCAGGCCTCCGGCGATGCAGGCTCGTAGCAGCAACTCTACCGCTGCACCATTGTACTGCCCAAAATAAACATTCCATGAAACTCTATGCTGGTTATATCCTCCGCCACATCATTTACAGAACGGCAAAAACAGAACAGATGTTAATAGAACTCAACTTGTCACTGTCCAAGTGACAAAGCTTTTATCATTTATCACATTCTGTTTCTGACTGCCACCCAATTACCAATCGAAGTAACTAATTTGAAATTCATTAAATGTTGCTTTGTCTTCCGTAAAAGGCTTAAGAACAGACCGCTAATAAATGCCTTCTGAAAATTCCAGTACAATATGTCCACTAATTTAGTTCCGCAGAGTAAGTCAGTGGAATTGTGAGGAATTACCTATTTGTACAAAGCTGCTAACTGTTCTTTCACATTCTTTACATGAGCATTCGTTTTGGCTCACACACTTTCTATTTGTGTGTTAATTGTATGCCTGGCGCCATTAGTAATGCCATTGAACTGTCAGTGTCCCAGTAAATCTGTAATCCTTTTCTATTTTCGCTGTCTCAGCAGATTGTAAATTCTCATCTCTAACACCAATGTCCTCAGCATTTCCATAGCATACTCGTAACTCCAACTTTATTTACAAGTACTCACCAAGGGACCATTGGGTAAGAAAGGCACTTTGGGCAGCTTTTTTTTTAATACTCTGTATTACCTCAGTCCTCAATATGTTATAAATTTTACTGCTAGTAAACTTCAACACCAAATCTCAATGGAAACCCAAAAACAAACTGCTGGAGTAACTCACTGCATCAGCCAGCATCCGTGGAGGGAAATGCAGAGATGGCATTTTGCATCGGGACCCTTCTTCAGGCTGATAGAGTGGAAAGGAGATAGTTGGTAGAGGGGGTATCCATTTAATAGAGTGCACATTTCTCTCCACAGTTACTGCCTGATCCACTGAGTTCCTCCAGTGGTTCATTTGTTGCTCAAGCATTTCAGCATCTGATGTCTTTTGTGTCCCGATGGAAGCCAGCTGGTTTGACATCAAAAATGCACAATCTCCAAACAGCTTTATAATGACCACAGGTGGCAAGAATTTTTACATCTTACTCTAATTGTTATGATATGGAACATACTTCATATACAGTTCTCTAAAGATTTGCTCAGAGACCTGAACCATAATGCCCCTGTAGGTTTCAGGTATAATTCTGGGAATTGACGTCTGGCTTGAAATATCTGCCAGATTCCAGATATTTGGACAAATGAAAAAGAAGTATAATCCTCTGGAGGAGAGTATTGATGTTATAATGCCTTCATCAGTCTGTTGTTTGTGTATTGTACAAACCATTGGACTCAGAAAGGGCTTTGTTATATTGTGTGGTTTTTATGTTAAATAGTCAAATTAACAGCATCTTTCTGAAGTACTGCCCACCTTGTGCAATAGGCTTCTTCAGTTATCAATAAAAATAAAATATTCACTTTAAGGAGATGGGAAGTTCAGGAGAGTTATATACCCAAGGGACACCATGGGTATAAAGAACATTCAAAGAAAGAGTTAAATACTCTTCCTTTTGAAAGTTATAGTTGAATCATCATGATTTGGAACACTATTTTGTGTTGCAGAGAATAAGATGCCCAAGGAGAAGGAGATGCCCAAGTATTTCATTGAAAGGTCACGGTGCCATGTATTTGGCACTATGACACTTTACCATTCAGTACATTTCAAATGGTTTTTTTCTTCCTGCTTTTCATTTGCTGAAATATTTACTTTCTAACTACATTGTCTTATACCTTCATCTAGTTTTCTTATTTCCACTGTACTGTGCTTATTCTTATTTCAATTATTATTTAGCTTGATCGTAATATTTACTAATTTCCGTTTCTTGTCATTTGTTTCACATAATGCACTATTCGTTTTCCATTTTCAATTGTTTTCCTATTCTTTGTCTTGGTGGTTACACAGAATCTGAAAGATGGTGGTGCCGCACCTGTTTCCTGGCAGCAGACCCGAGTCGTGGAGCCGGGAAGCATGTTCCCAAGAGGAGGGTGAAGAGATTCAGGAAGGCGGCATCAGCAGCAGTGGCAAACACAAGGAACAAAGTGCTGGTAAGTAGACCGGCTGCGGGAGGCAGTGCAGTGCATGTCGACAGTGGAGTTGGCGACTGGAACCTTGCCACAGCCTGGGACTCGGCTGGATCGGGTGCCGCTCCAAGAGGCCAAGAGCTGGGACTGCACGGAGCGGTGCAGCATTAGTGGAGGACACCAACGGCTTCACTTGGCCAAGCTGACCCTGCAACGCCACCCAGAAAATGGGCCTTTATGGCCTGGTTAAGAACTCTGCACTTATGACAATGGATGTGGAGAGAATGTTTCCACAAGTGGGAGAGTCTAGGACTAGAGGTCCTAGCCACAGAATTAAAGGATGTTCCTTTCAGAAGGAGATGAGGAGAAATTTCTTTAGTCAGAGGGTGGTGCATCTGTGGAATTCTTTGCCACAAAAGGCTGTGGAGGCCAAGTCAGTGCATATTTTTAAGGCAGATTAGTATAGGTGTCAGGGGTTATGGGGAGAAGGGGGTTAGGAGGGAGAAATAAATCAGCCATGATTGAAAGGTGGAGTAGACTTGATGGGCCAAATGGCCTATTTCTACTCCTATTCCTTATGACAACTTGGACTTAAAAATGGCGCCAAACCTGGCGGCACTTGTATACTGTCTCAGTTTACTATTCCTATACACTTGTACTTAATCTAAAATGTGCTTATGTATAGTAATACTTTTACTGAACTGTGTGCAAAAAATAGTGTCACTGTACTTTGGTGCATTTGACAAGAAACCACCATTGACCCATTGAACCATCCTTTGATCCAAGATTGATATTTATGTTGGTTTATTGTTGTCATATGTACTGAGATACAATAATAAATTTAGTTTGCTTGCTACCCAGTCAAATTATACTGTACATGAGTACAATCAAGCCATACACAAATAGACAGTGCTAAGGGAAAAATACCAGAGTGCAGAATCTAATGTTACAGCGTTCTAATGTTACAGTTACAAGAAATTTGCATATTTTTTTAATAGTGCGGGGGCAGCAATAAGGTAGATTGGGAGATTGGGGGGGGGGGGGGGGGCTGGTTTGTCTGATTCTGTCCAAATGTGAACAGTTTTGTTTCCCTTCCACCTGTTTTGCTTAATTTCTATTTTATTTTCTCAGTACAATTTTAATTGTTATCGCCTTTATTTTCTTCCACTACCATCGTACCATGGTCCCCATCACTTTATCCTCCCTTTCTTTTATCTGCATACAGTCATAGAGCTATACAGTACAGAAATAGGCCACCATCTGCAGTTCCTTCCTACATATTTCATTACTATATCTTTTCCATCATGTTTCTGCGTCATGCGTAACCTCTTAACCAAATCCATGAGAAACATAATATTTAACGTCTGGGTCTAATTTGTTACTCCTGCAATATACAATTTAAGGACGCATAAATGCCATGAGGACAAATCCTGCAACATGTTTCATCATTTAATAAGATCATTGTTGATCTGTTATTGTCATTGGCTGCTCTTTCCTCCCGGTTCCCTCTAATAAACCTGGATTTCTCTACAGAACAAGAGTCTTATCAGCTCAGGCCCGATCATATATAATGACAGTGCCCACATAACTCTGGGGTAGAGAATTCCAAAGATTCACAACACTCTGAGAGAGAAAAAAATCATTTTCAACTCCATTTTAGAAATAGGCTTCCTGGTTCAAGATGTCCTCATTATGGTAGGCATCTTTTCAATATCTACATTGTTAATTCCTCCTTGGATGTTGAGCAACTAGAAAGTTCTGGAGGAATTCAACAGGGCATGCAGCATCTGTGGAGGGAATGGATGGACAACATTTCAGGCCAGAATCATTGCCTGTCCATTCCCTCCACAGATGCTGCCTTACCTGTTGAGTTACTTTCTGTTTTGTTCAAGATTCCAGCATCTGTAGTTTACTGCATCTCCCTTCTGTGTGTTATATGTTCAACTATGAGCACCTTTCATTATTCTAAACCCTATTGGTATAAATTCAGTCAGTTCCATTGTTCCTCTTACGACAACCTTTGCATCACAGCAAATAAACTAGTGACAATTCTTTAAACTATCTCCAATGCAAGTATATCCTTCCTTAAATAAGAAGGACCAAGTGGTGTGCAGTACTCCAGGTGTGCTCTTTACAGGTGTAGCAGAATGTATATATTTTTGTACTCGATCCCCTTTGCAATAAAGGACAACAATCCATCTGTGTTCCTTATTACTTTACCTGCAAAGTTAACTTTCTCTGTTTCATGTACATGGACACCCATTTCTCCATGTACAGTAACATTGTGCCATCCCTTTATAAGATATTTCTCATTTATTTTCCTCTTTCTAAAGTGTATAATGTGACCGTACCCCACAGTGTATACCATCTGCCATATTTCTCCACAGACTCCGTGTCCTCTCCACAGCTTTCTTTCCCATCACCTGCAGAAGCAGTCTCATTGCATTTGATATTTTCAAAGTTGTTACCCCATGTTGGAAGTAACTGTGGCTACAGCACTGATCCTCATTAGTTTCAGCTTGCCAACCATTTGTCCCGACTATTTACTGGTGGGCAGTCATTCCATTTGTTATGATGATACATTGCCTCTGACTCCAGTAACATGATTTCCGCAACACTTAAACTGTATAAACTTTGCTTTTGGAAAATATAATATAACAGAATGCACCTGGGGACAACAATAATACCCAGAGATATCAACTGAAATTCTTACTGCTCCAAAATATAGAGAATGTGCAGTAGCCTCCCTGAAGTCAAACTAATTTCCATGTCTTAATGCATTTGTGAAGCCAAACATAGCGAGAGGATTTGAGTATAGGAGCAAGGAGGTCCTGCTGCAGTTGTACAGGGCCCTCTTGAGATCATACCTGGAGTATTGTGTGCAGTTTTGGTCTCCTAGTTTGAGGAAGGACATTCTTGCTATTGAGGGAGTGCAGCGTAGGTTCACCAGCTTAATTCCTGGAATGGCGGGACTGACATATGATGAAAGAATGGATCATCTGGGCTTATATTCACTGGAATTTAGGAGGATGAGAGGTACTTATAGAAACATATAAAATTATTAAGGGATTGGACAGGCTAGATGCAGGAAAAATGTTCCCCATGTGGGGAGTCCAGAACCAGGGGGTCACAGTTTAAGAATAAGGGGTAGGCCATTTAGTACTAAGATGAGGAAAAACCTTCTCACCCAGAGAGTTGTGAATCTGTGGAATTCTCTGCCACAGAAGACAGTAGAGGCCAATTCACTGGATGTATTCAAGAGAAAGTTGGATATAGCTCTTAGGGCTAACAGAATCAAGGGATATGGGGAGAAAGCTGGAACGGGTTATTGATTCTGGATGATCAGCCATGATCATATTAAATGGCGGTGCTGGTTCGAAGGGCCGGATGGCCTACTCCTGCACCTATTTTCTATGTTTCTATGTAAACACAACCTTTATACACTATGAGTTTTTAAGCTTCTGCTTCAGACTTAGTATTCCAATCAGTTTTATGTTATGAAAATGCGCATTACATTGCTCTCCTATCAAACATACAAGATCCATACACAGAAACATATAGATACGTCGAGAAATAGTAATTAGTGATGATGCAGTTAAATAGAAATTAGATGTAAACTTCAGTTGTATAGGAATAAAGGGATATCTTATGAAATTTAGTGATGAATGGTAGGTTGTTTTTTTTGCACTAACTTGTTCGATGATGTAATGTTAGTGCCTCTTTTGACTCCCGAGAATTCATGTTCTTAATAAACTAAGCAAAAATTCTACAAACATAAATTGTCTCCTTATTTTCTTAGTTTGCTATTCTTGCTACTTTTATTTAGAGACACAGCATGGAAACACACAGATTCCATGTGGACCATTGATCACACCGTTCACATTGGTTCTATATCATCCCACTTTCTCATCCGCTCCCTGCACACGGGATAATTTGCATAGGCCAATTACTTTACAAGCCTGAATGTCTTTGGGATATGGGAGGAAACCGGAGGACCCAGAGGAAACACATGCGGTCACTGGGAGACTGTGCAAACTCCACACAGGCAACATCCGAGGACAGGATTGAACCTGGGTCTCTGATGTTGTGAGGCAGCAGCTCTACCAGCTGTGCCACTGTGCCACGCTGTGATACCCCGTTATGCTGGAATACATAGAATGTTCTCCCTATAATTGTGTGGATTTCTTCCGGGTCCACTAGTTTTCTCCCATATCCCAAATACATGCTGATTGGTAAGTTAATTGTCCATTGTAAATTGCCCTGAATGTAGATGAATAGTGGAATCTGGATAAACTGATAGGAATGGGGATAGAATATGTTACAGAGAAAGCAAATCAAGTTGGCAAATTGAATCCAAAATTGGCTTGATACTAGGAGGATGATGATGGAAGGTTGATTGTGTGATTGGAAGCCTGCAAGTGGAGGTGTACCACAGGAATTGGAGCTGGTACCCTTATTGTGTGTTATTTACATTAGAAATCTGGATAAGAATATAGTAGGTTTAATTAGTAAGTTTTCAAATTACATAAAAATTGTGGTGTTGTTGACATGGTGATCAAGATAATTTTAGGTTACTGGTAGATGTTGATTGGTTGATAAAATGTGCAGTGCAATGGCAGATAGAATCGCATTCTGATAGGTGCCTTATGACACATTGTGTGAAGACAAAAAGAGTATTGAGGAATTGAGGTACTTCATTATATGTCCAAGGATCTCATAAGGTGGTAGTACATATAGATTAGTTGGTTAAAAAATGTGTGGGAGATTAGTTTTAATTAGCTAGAGAATAGATAATAAGACATTAGAAAACATTGACGGTGTAGTGGTTCTGGTCATGTCCCCATAGAAAGAACATGATTGCACTGCAGACTGTGTTGAGGAGATTTGCCAGGTTATTGCTGGAGTAAAGTGCCTTCATTGCATGGGAAGATTGGAGAAGCTGGGTTTGTTTACCTTGGAATGGAGGAGGCTGAGGAGAGACCTGATAGAATTACACATGATTACGAGGAGCATAGATAGTGTAGGTTGTAGGAAACTTTACCCCATATCAAAGGTTTTAAGGCCTGATGAAAACAAGACACTTGAGAATGGACAAGAGTAAGGTCAGGGCCAATTGCGAGGGGGGAAGTGAATACGGAGGTCAAAGTACTGTATATAAATGTGTGAAGTATAAGGAATAAAGTGGACGAGCTTGAAGCTCAGTTAGAAACTGGCAAGTATGATGTTGTGGGAATTACTGAGACATGGCTGCAAGAGGGCCAGGGCTGGGAACTGAATATTCAAGGGTATACCTCCTATCGAAAAGACAGACAGGTGGGCAGAGGGGGTGGGGTTGCCCTGTTGGTGAGGAATGAAATTCAGTCCCTTGCAAGGGGTGACATTGACACAGGAGATGTGGAATCAGTATGGATAGAACTAAGGAATTGTAAAGGGCATGCGACCTGCATGCGGCAAGCGCGACCAAACTGGAAGCAGGGGCCGCGTGGAGGTCGAGTGATCCCCGTACAGGGCCGGTCCCAACAGCATGCGCCTGCATGCGGCGAGCGCGACCAAACCGGAAGTGGGGGTCGAGTGAGTGACGTGAAGTTCGAGCGAAGTCAGCGGGAAGTTCAAGACGCTGCGTATGGCGCTGAGACACTGCGCACGCCCGTCGAGGCGGTGCATACGGCTTCGAGGCAGCTGCGGGCCGGCAGGCCGTTGCCGCGCGGAATTTTTGAAAAACGGTCAGTTTTTCGGAGCCCCGCGTGATGTCGGGACCAGCTCCGCACAACTCCATACAGCTCCGGCGATCGAAGTGGGACCGGCCCCGCGAGTACTTACGGCACAGGCGACCACATTAGGTCGCGCTTGCCGCATGGAGTCGCATGCTCGTAGGACTAATCTACAGCCCCCAAACAGTAGCCTGGACATAGGGCGCAAGTTGAATCAGGAGTTAAAATTGGCATGTAGTAAAAGTAATGCTGTGGTTGTTATGAGAGATTTCAACATGCAGGTAGACTGGGAAAATCGGGTTAGTACTGGGCCCCAAGAAAGGGACTTTGTAGAGTGCCTTTGTGATGGATTATTTGAACAGCTTGTATTGGAGCCTACCAGGGAGAAAGCAATTCTGGATTTAGTGTTATGTAATGAATCGGATTTGATAAAGGACCTCGAGGTTAATGAGCCATTAGGAGGCAGTGACCATAACATGGTCAGGTTTAATCTACAATTGCAGAGGGAGAAGAGTAGATCGGAGGTGTCAGTGTTGTAGTTGAATAAAGGGGACTATGGGGCCATGAGGGAGGAGCGGGCCAAAGTTGACTGGAAAGATACACTAGCAGGAATGACAGTGGAACAAAAATGGCAGGTGTTTCTGGGAATAATACAGAAGGTGCAGGATCAGTTCATTCCTCGGAGGAACAAAGATTCCAAGGGGAGAAATGGATGACCATGGCTGACAAGGGACATCAGGGACAGTATAAAAATTAAAGCGAAGAAGTACAACATAGCAAAGATGAGCGGGAAGCAAGAGGATTGGGTAATGTTTAAAGAGCAACAGAAGATAACCAAAAAGACAATACGGAGAGAAAAGATGAGGTACGAAGGTAAGCTAGCCAAGAATATAAAGCAGGATAGTAAAAGCTTATTTAGGTATGTGAAGAGGAAAAAATTAGTTAAGACCAAAGTTGGACCCTTGAAGACTGAAAAAGGTGAATTTATTATGGGGAACAAGTTAATGGCAGAAGAGTTGAACAGGTACTTTGGATCTGTCTTCACTAAGCAGGACACAAACAATCTTCCTGATATAGTAGTGGCCAGAGGATCTGGGTGACAGAGGAACTGAAGGAAATCCACATTAGGCAGGAAATGGTGTTGGATAGACTGATGGGACTGAAGGCTGATAAATCCGCAGAGCCCGATGGTCTGCATCCCAGGGTACTTAAGGAAGTGGCTCTAGAAATCGTGGATGCATTGGTGATAATTTTCCAATGTTCTATAGACTCAGGATCAGTTCCTGTGGATTGGAGGGTAGCTAATGTTATCCCACTTTTTAAAAAAGGTGGGAGAGAGAAAACGGGGAATTATAGACCAGTTAGCCTGAAATCGGTGGTGAGGAAGATGCTGGAGTCAATTATAAAAGATGAGATAGCCGCACATTTGGATAGCAGTAACAGGATCGGTCTGAGTCAGCATGGATTTACGAAGGAGAAATCATGCTTGACTAATCTTCTGGAATTTTTTGAAGATGTAGCTAGGAAAATGGACAAGGGAGAGCCAGTAGATGTAGTGTACCTGGACTTTCAGAAAGCATTTGATAAGGTCCCACATAGGAGATTAGTGGGCAAAATTAGGTCACATGGTATTGGGGGTAGAGTGCTAACATGGATAGAGAAGTGGGTGGCAGACAGGAAACAAAGAGTAGGGATTAACGGGTCCCTTTCAGAATGGCAGGCAGTGACTAGTGGGGTACCGCAAGGCTCGGTGCTGGGACCGCAGCTATTTACAATATACATCAATGATTTGGATGAAGGGATTCAAAGTAACATTAGCAAATTTGCAGATGACACAAAGCTGGGTGGCAGCGTGAACTGTGAGGAGGATGCTATGAGAATGCAGGGTGACTTGGACAGGTTGGGAGAGTGGGCAGATTCATGGCAGATGAAGTGTAATGCGGATAAATGTGAGGTTATCCACTTTGGTAGCAAAAACAGGAAGGCAGATTACTATCCAAATGGCGTCAAGTTGGGAAAAGGGGAAGTACAATGGGATCTGGGGGGTCCTTGTACATCAGTCTATGAAAGTAGGCATGCAGGTACAGCAGGCAGTGAAGAAAGCAAATGGCATGTTGGCCTTTATAACAAGAGGAATCAAATATAGGAGCAAAGAGGTCCTTCTGAAGTTGTACAGAGCCCTAGTGAGACCACACCTGGAGTATTGTGTGCAGTTTTAGTCCCCTAATTTGAGAAAGGACATTCTTGCTATTGAGGGAGTGCAGCGTAGGTTTACAAGATTAATTCCCGGGATGGCGGGACTGTCATATGCTGAGAGAATGGAGCAGCTGGGCTTGTACACTCTGGAGTTCAGAAGGATGAGAGGGTATCTCATTGAAACATATAAGATTGTTAAGGGCTTGGACACGCTAGAGGTAGGAAACATGTTCCCGATGTTGGAGAAGTCCAGAACCAGGGCCCACAGTTTAAGAATAAGGAGTAAGCCATTTAGAACGGAGACGAGGAAACACTTTTTCTCACAGAGAATGGTGAGTCTGTGGAATTCTCTGCCTCAGAGGGCGGTGGAGGCAGGTTTTCTGGATGCTTTCAAGAGAGAGCTAGATAGGGCTCTTAAAAATAGCGGAGTCAGGGGATATGGGGAGAAGGCGGGAACGGGGTACTGATTGTGGATGATTAGCCATGATCACATTGAATGGCGGTGCTGGCTCAAAGGGCCAAATGGCCTACTCCTGCACATATTGTCTGTTGTCTATTGTCTAAAAGGCTGGAGTAACTCATCGGGTCAGACAGCATCTCTGGAGATTAGTTAGTTAGTTTAGTTTATTGTCATGTGTACTGAGGTATAGTGAAATGCCTTTGTTATATGTTAACCAGTCAGTGGAAAGACTTGATTACAATCGAGCCATCCACGGTGTAGATACATGATAAAGGGAATATCGTTTAGTGCATGATCAAGGATAGGATTCATACAGTCTGAAAAAGAGTCCACCAGAAACATTACCTATCCATGTTCTCCAGATATTCTGCCTGACCCACAGAGTTATTCCAGCACTTTTTTGTTGTTGTAAACCAGTATTGCAGTTCCCTGTTTCTAAACTGAAAGGACATCGATTTTGCGTAAGAAATAAATGTTTCAGAGGGTATCTGAGGGAGAATTCTTCATCTACAGAATGATTTAATGTGGAGCACACTACTTGGGTGAAAGTGAATACTCTCACAACTTTTAAGACATATCGGGATGAGCATTTGAAGGGCATAGAAATCTGGACTGAGTGCTGGTAATTGGAATTAATGAAGATGAGTAATTGATGGTTCAACAAAGACACAAAGGGTGTGTTACTGTGTTGTGTGACATGAGAAGCAAATGAAGTTTAAGATTAAACTAAGAGAAACTGACGAGTACAGCAGCATATTAGTTATAACTGCAGCCAGAATTCTGACCCAGAGACATAATTTCAAATCCCACTATGGCAGCTGAGGAATTTAAATTCAAATAAGTAAATAAACCTGGAATTTAAACCAGAAACGCTCATTTCAGTAATGGTGACCATGAAGGTATCAGATTGTTGTGCAAACCTATTTCGTTGATTGATGTCTTCAGAGAAACAAATCTGGCAGCATTTCCCAGTCTGGGCTTGAAGTGACTCCACACCCAGCAACGTGGGATCTCAGACCTGAAACACTCATGGTTTCTCCTTCACTTTGATATTGCTCGACCTGCTAAGTTTTCCCAGTCCTTTCTGTTCTTTTAATTTCAGATGTCCAGTGCCTGCACTTTATTGGTGATGTTTCAGCAATGCTGTTGATTCTTAAGTGTCTCTAGGTTTGAGGCAATTAAGGATGGGGAATAAATTGCCAGTGACCCCTGCTTCAAATGAATGAATAAATTAGGAGAAATATCTTTCTGCCTAAACCAGAGTTTGAGAAGTCACCTATTACCCATTATCACCAATTAATCCAGAAACATTTCTCATTTGATTCAGCATTTATTGTAATTATGCATCATTATTTAATTTGGTTTGCTAGTGTACTATTGTACTCAATTGGGAAACATTAGATTGCCAAATGTCTATACAAGGACTGAATGCTGTGTCATTACTGACTGGATTGCACTGACAGTATGATGGATTTGGACCTGGTGGCCTAACTCAGCTGCCCCATTAATTGGCCTTTATAAATGTTTAATGAAATCAAAAATAAATTCAATCAGCAATTTAAAACCGCTGAATCATATGAAAAGCGAAAGGACATTTTGATTTATGTTTTATTATACACTTAGCATCGGTGTGTTAGTTTTTTTTTCTGATGTGCAGTACCTCAAGGTTAAAACAGAGATTTACTCTGGGACAAACATTTTGAACAGCATACCGTTTATTGGTTAAAATATACAAATCTTTGAGAATGTTTTCTTTTTGAAATTGAGTAGCTGCTTTCTCTCTCTCTCCACAATTCACAAGAAAATGTGTTAAAGTGGAAATATAATGATTGTGTATTAACAAACAAAGCAAACACAATTTTGCAGCAGTTCCTCGCTTAAAGTGAATACTTAGAAATAAGATTTTGAACAGCTCCTTGTCACCAGATGACAAATCTTTAAGTGGCATGAAATCATTAATAAAGATTCACGCATCACTTGTTCTCCCTCATATCTGCTGCCATGATAGTGCCTTTCAGGATCTTTTTCACAGGCTGTGATTGCCCCTCAGATGAGCCTGAGAATTCCTGTAATACTTAGTGCCAGTTATGAAATATTCTATTCCTCCAGCGGTTCAGTTACATTATTCTTTTAAGTGCATGCTGGGTAAAATGAAATTGTGATCGACTTGTTATTCACTTTATCACAGTGAGCTAACATGAAGCCAGTCATTATGGTTAACTCCAGAAATACATGGCCGATATCACACTGTGGCTGCATTCATGACTGTGGACGAGCTGTAATGTAATCATAAATCCGCTTCCAGCATTTCACAATATCTGAAATAAGTAACTTCCATTGCTACCATGCCATGCTATTCTCCATCATATAGTTTTTAATTTTTTCTGATTCATATTAATCATAAATTTTACATATTATTTATCACAATGGATTTTCTGAGCTGTTAGATGCTGAGTTGCTTCTCCGTCTCCTGTCTTACTCCAGGTTTTGCTCCACTTCACCTATTTTTTTTAATCAATGGCATCAAGAAAAAGGGCAGATATTTTGAATTATGAAAACTCCCAAGCAGCACAAGAGTCTAATTATTGTATAACCTGAAATATGTCACTCTCACTAGTTGCTCTCTTTCTATGATGAGTTACTCATTTTTTCAATGCCATTCTACCTCAACACTGATTAACCCATTCAGTTAAAGTAACGTATGTACTAATTTAGCTGATACATTAATCCCTGAAAAATAAATTATTTTATCACCATATTTCATCAACATTCAAAGAAGAGTTCACAAACTTAACACATCAATAGAAAGAATTGTGCTGCATGTGGGAGGCTGAGCTAAGCCCCATATCCTGCTCGTTTGTAAATGTCACACTGCTGCAACACAGCTCAGTACTATTATGCTACTGTAATATTTGAACCATTTCCTGGCAGGAATTCATTTTAGACATGCATTAAAGTGAAGGTAACTACAGAGGTAAGCGCAATCAATGACAAATTCATACCTTGAGATGAAAGTGCCATTGTAATCCTAAAACAGTCTGCATTTACAAGCATCTATGCAGCACCATTTTAGTAATATGCTTGCCACAAATATTGTAAAAGTAATTTCAAATAAATACGGTAGCAACAGTAGGGAAGCAACTACAAGCCATTGCAGGAATGCTCAAATGTCACTGACTGAAGCAAGAAAGATTACACGCAGAAGTCCAATAAATATAAGGTAGGTATTCTTCAACTGTAATCCACTCATAGAATGAGAATCCATAGAAGAACGGTACACAGTATGTCATTTTAGGCCAGCTCTTCAGAAAAGTTTGTTCCTCTTTCATATTCATTGTTTGCATCTCTGTAATTTCTTCATTCTTTCCTGCTGTTGAATTTGCCCTCACATCAATTTGAAAATGCATTCCAGATCATAATTATTGGCTGCATTATTACATCTCATTTTGTTTCTCTGTTTTTTTTAACCAATTACCTCCAGTTTCTACGTAACAGTTACCAACCATTCTGCCACTGGAAATAATTCCTCATGTTATACTCCAGCCAAACTCTTTATGACTTAGCAATCTCCCATGGGATCTCCCCTTCGCCTTCTAAGATTCAAAGAACAGTCCTGATCTTTTCAAAAAAGACCATTATAATCATATCACAACCACAGAATCCTTTCAGTCCTTTTCCAAATCAGTTGAAGAAGATGATAATTTCAAACATATTTAATGTACAGTGCAGATTTAGTTTCGGGAGATCTTTAATAAAAGTAGCCAATGTTGGAAACATTCCAAAGACCAGGCAGCATCTAGGGAAGGAGAAATAATTCAAAATTCCAGGTGCAATGCTTTTATTTCACATTGAACGCAATCTAGTTGGGACCAGGAAATTGGAAACTCTCAAAGTTCCAGAGTAGTGGGGTTCAAAGGATCCTGGATGAAAAATTAAGTGTTTCTCGTTTTGCAGATGTTGCCTGGTCAACTGAGCATTTCCAGTATTTTCAGTTTTTATTTTAGCTTTAATTTTTCTCGTTTTTTTTTTTTCCATTTCAATGACAAGCTGAGTTTTAGCAAACCAGTAAACTAGTTTCAAGAGTGTTGCAGAGGAAGCTGATGTTGCCCACAACATTTGCCATGTTGTGTGTTTATTTTATTTTAGTATATTGCTACTTTGCCATGCTGACCCTGATCCGGTCCTGCAGACTGATTCTGTAAGTACATTTAATAAACATGTGTTGTATCCTGATATGTGTTTGACTCAACTCATTACACCTATGTTGGTTAAAGTCCACGCCTGTTTGAGGTATCCAGATCTCTGAAAGGAGGACCCTCGTAAAGGTATCGGGCACTCGGTGGTTAGAGTACAGATTGGTTGAAAATACTCTAATCAATTTGAGAATTCTATATCCAAACAAATTTGAATTTGAATTTGCCTACGTTGAGTTATGCACCAAAAAGCTAATTGGTCAGAACAGAGCGAGTTTAAATTCTTCGATTTAAAGTCACTAATACTCAGAATCTCACATTGAGGTGCTGGACAATTTAAAGTGTGTACATTCCTTATCAGATTAATCTGTGTATTATAATAAAACTTCGAAGTGTGTATAAAGTTTGTGTAAGATCGATTCCGAATCGTGGCTGATCAACCAGGAGTTCATATCCCGTCTGATCGATTGTTGATTAGTACCTTAGCGAAGAGTAACTGAGAGAGGGAAAGTAATTTTTAGTAAAGAGTAACCTGATGGGAAAGGTACCCCTAAGTCTAAGCATTTAGTGTGAGGAAAAAGTACCTGAAGGTAAAGAGTAGCTAATTAAGATAAAGTACCCCTCAGCAAAGAGTACCCTAGGAAGGGGAAATTCTTCTGTATCAGAGGGAGAGGTTCATTGGTTGATAGCAGCGCAACGCGGGATTGAAATATTGTAATTTTAATGTTAGTTAAATTGGAAAGGCATATATACTTATAGAACTGAACATACGTTGTGTTTTATTTTTGTTTTTTTATTTTTTACCTCTTTTTCTGAATTCTTTCTGTTTTTATTGGAAACAAATGAAATGGTCCGCAGCCTTTCACGAGACTCTGTTAAGGGGATGGAGCTCAATGTATAACAACATCAACGGAAGTCCATAAATTTCTCGCCACCTTAGGTGGCTACTCGTTTTTAAGGTATCTTCTCTTAGATACCTTAACATCACTTTTTTTTTTTAAATCACTATAAAAAGATTTCTATTTGTTTAATTTTTTGGTAACCAATTTCACATCACACTTTTTCTTTTTTTTTCTAAGGTATTATACAGGAAGTATATGTAACATAAATTTAAAAGTTCGGGACGACCACCCAAAACCCAGAGTTCTGAGGTATTTGGTTCCACCATATGAGTCAAAAACACTATACTGATATATAATGCAAGACGATGGACAAATAAAGAATGGAGGAATTACATTCTGTAGTTGGAATATAAGGGGTGCCAATGAACCAATTAAGAGGGGTAACATTTTTACCTAATTAAAATCTTTGAATTGTGACATAATGTTTTTACAGGAAACACACATGAAACAACAAACACAGATGAGATTGAAGGTAAATTAGATAGGTCAAACATATTATTCTTCATTTACTTCTAAATCTAGAGGTACGGCCATTATTATTCGGAAAGGTATACCATTTAAATTAAAGAATACTATTTCAGATAAAGAGGGAAGGTATATTATAGTTTCGGGAGAAATTTATTCAACCACACTGACTATGATAAATATTTACGCTCTGAACTTTGACAACCCCCAATTTTTAAATACAATTATAGATATAATAACAGAGTTTAATTACAAAAATGTAATAATAGGTGGGGACTTCAACTGTGTTTTAGATCCATATTTAGACAAATCAGTAAAACAAAGGAGGGGTAATTCAAAATCTAAGACTAGTGAACCTAAATTCATATATAAAAAATACTAATATAACAGACGTATGGAGAACTGCTAATCTAACTGGAAGGGAATACTCGTTTTACTCATCGGTACATAAAACTTATTCACGAATTGATTATTTTTTAGTGGATACAAAATTAATTCCATATACAATTAATCCTTCATACCACACCAGTATTATTTCCGATCATTCTCCGTTGACATTTTTATTAAAATTTGAGGGAATGCTGGGTAAAAAATCTTTTTGGAAGTATAATACACAAATTCTAAACGACCCACGAGGTTATAAATATTTAAAACAACAAATGAAACTTTTTTTTGAGACAAATGAAATACCAGGTATTTCACCTTCTTTATTATGGGAAACTTTCAAGGCATTTATCAGAGGAGTTATAATCTCATATCAAATTTTTCAAAATAAAAAGAATAAGACAGAACAACTGATGCTAGAACAAGAAATTAGACAATTAGAGTTAGATAATGTCAAAGATCCAACTACAGATAAACATAATAAGATAATACTTCTGAAATTTAAACTTAATCAAATTTTATCGGCAAGAGTAATAAGATTATTCCAAATTACAAAACAGGAACTTTTTGAATTTGGTGACAAACCACATAAACTCTTAGCTCGTCAATTGAAAAAACAAGAAAAGGAAAACACTATCACTAAAATTAAATCAGAGAAAGGTGAATTACTAATATTCCCTAAGGATATTAATAACAGATTTGCTCGATTTTATCAAAATTTATATACATCGAAAACTAATATAGAAGATAATAAAATTATAATTTTTTTAGATAACTGTAATCTTCCAAAACTTGATCTTTTGGCACAAAAGGAATTAGGAGCTCAGATTACACTTGAAGAAATAGGTGAAACAATAAAATCGTTGAAAAATGGTAAGACGCCTGGACCAGATGGTTTTAGTAACGAATTTTATAAAAGATTTCACGAGATAACGGCTCCACACTTACTTAATTTATATACTCACGCCTTTAAAGAAAATAAACTACCAGAAACATTAGCTGAATCAACTATTACGCTTATACCAAAAAAGGATAAAGATTTAGAAGAACCGGGCTCATATAGAGCTATATCACTTTTAAATACAGATCAGAACATTTTAGCAAAGACTTTAGCAAGAAGATTGAGTAAATACATTAGTAAATTGATAAATCCTGATCAAACGGGGTTTATACCCAAAAGACATTCATTTCATAAGTTGAGACGCCTGTTTAATATAATGTACTCACATAAAACGGAGGAAGAGGATATATCAATTGTTTCTCTGGACGCAGAGAAAGCATTTGATCAGGTAGAGTGGCAGTATTTATATAAAGTACTGCAAAAATGTAATATGGGAGAGAATTTTATTGTATGGGTAAAATTATTATATGATAAACCGACGGCAAGAATATTAACCAATAATATGTTATCTCCAAAATTTCAATTATCAAGGGGAAATAGGCAGGGATGTGCGTTATCACCTCTGCTATTTGCCCTTATGATTAGAGCCCCTGGCTCAAAGTATAAGAATTCATCCGAATATTCAGGGATATAATACTAGGGACTCAAGTAATAAAATTTCATTATATGCAGACGATATACTTTTATACATCACAAATTCACAAACGAGAATACCAAACTTATTAAATTTAATAGAGGAATTCGGTTCCTTTTCTGGATATAGAATAAATTGGAATAAAAGTGAAATGATGACGTTAAAACCTCAAGAATCTACACACCTATTAAAATTCCCCTTTAAAATCGTAACAGAAAAATTTAAGTATTTGGGTATTCAAATTTCTAGAAAATATAAAGCATTATTTAATGCAAATTTTATGCCTTTATTAAATAAACTCAACGCGTTGATTAAATTCTGGAAAACACTTCCGTTATCATTAATAGGTAGAATAAATGCTATAAAAATGATCTTTTTACCACAATTATTAAACCTATTTCAATCTATACCATTATATATACCAAATAAAAAAATAAAAAAACTAGACTCTAATATTACTAATTTTATTTGGGACTATAGATCACACAGAATCCAAAGAAAACACTTGTGTAAACCAAAAGATGTTGGGAGACTTTCACTTCCGAACTTTTTGTATTATTATTGGGCAGTGCATGTTAAGAATATAATTTACTGGTTGGACAGTTCTATCCAACAGACAGAATGGATAAGAATGGAGAAAGAGGATTGTTCTCCTTGTAACATAGGAGCGATCCTAATCTCCCCCGATAAAACTGAACAACACAATATATAAGAATAACCCAATTATACATGATACAATAAGAATTTGGAAACAAATAAAATTATCTTTAAAATTAAGAAACTTATCATTGTTAATGCCAATAGTGAATAATCCTTTATTTAAACCATCTCTTATTGATAAAACATATAATCAATGGGAAAGAATGGGAATTAAAAGGATCGGTGATATGTATGAAATGGGAAATCTGTTATCCTTCCAACAATTACAATTAAAATTTAAACTGAAAAATAACCAATATTTTAAATATCTTCATATTTGCGACTTCATGAAGAAATACATACAAAGATATCAAAACATAACTTTAGATCCACTGGAAGAAGCAATGAATATTAAGGCTGACTCACAGAAATTAATATCATATTTATATAATAGTATCTTAAATATAGACCTACCACCAACAGAGGCACTTAGAGAAGAGTGGGAACGTGAATTAATGATAAAAATCACGAAGGAAACATGGGAAAAGTATTTGATATATATACACAAATGTTCGATTAATGTAAGACATAATTTAATTCAATTAAAAATTTTACATAGATTATATTATTCAAAAACTAGATTGAATAAATTCTATCCAAATCCAAAAGTGCCTCTGTTGGTGGCAGGTCTATATTTGGATAAACGATGTAAAATGTTTATCCCAAAATGCAACTATAACACACTCTTTTGTTTCCTGCATAAAATTTTATAAATTCTGGAGTGATATTTTTGAAATATTTACAAAATTATTCAACATAAAAATGGAACCTAATACTGAAATGATTATATTTGGAGTAATGGAAGATGGGAATAAATTGAACTCATCTCAAAATTTATTTTTTAATTATGGGTTAATAACGGCAAAAAAACGTATACTTAAATTTTGGAAAAATACACCCATACCAACGCTTAAAATGTGGATTTCAAACATGTTGGACACCACACATCTTGAGGAAATGCGATTCCTCCTAATAGATAAATTAGACCAATTCTTAACGAGTTGGTCTCCATTGGTCGACTTTTTGGAAGGTTATGGTGCAACAAAATCCTCTGTCAAAACTTGGCAGCTGAATATATCACGATATCGGCAAACAACTATAAAAAAAACTTAAAATCCAGGAGCTAAGGTGGGCCCCTGGATTCCACCCATAATGGGCGAGCAGATTAAATTGAAGTATTTTGAGTGGGAGAGATTGTTGCTAAAAAGTATATTTGAATATTTAAGCACCTTAGTCTGGAAGCTGATTACAGGTTTGGAGTTGGGTGAGTGGTTGTGAATGAGACTAAACTGATAAGAGAGTCGGGTGCGCGATTGAACAGAGTGATTGGATAGAACAATTGAAGAGCGATTGAATGGAGCGATTGAATAGCGATTGAATAGTAGATTGCAAAGATTGACTGTGCGATTGTGTGAGATAGGTGTGAACTGCTAGCGCTTCGGAGCCGTTGGCCATTGTTCGGGAGCGATCTTGGCAGCCTCGGAGATTGAAAGGGAGGAGTGAATTATTGAAGGGGTGTGAATGACTCAGAAGTTTGTCTTTATTGTTTCTATTGTGCAAAGACATGGTGAATAGCCTGGAGAAGGATAAGACTACTACTTCTGGAAGCCCATTACAAATTATATGTAATGAATTCCCTCAGAAAGCTGAGAGGTTATGACATTTTTCTGGAAAGTTAAATGTAGAGTTAGGAAGTGAATTATGGCCGATGTGTGGCCTGAAGTCAGTAAAGGGGATAAGGTACATAGAGAAAATTATCCGGCAGTGTGGTAATAACGAAGAAGGAAATGAACTTATAGAATTATGGAGAACGTATTATTGGGAGAGGAAAGTGAACAAAGAAGTTGTTAGGCTAACAAATTGGAGAAAGGCAACCGCAAGGATTGGAATAGAGCTGGAGGAAGTGGGAGCTGGTCCTTCTCTGGGTATTTCCAAGGAGAAAGAGAAAGATATTACAGAACAAAAGCAGGAGCAGGGAACAGTGAAGACTCTTAACGGGGAGTTGACCCTGGTAACTCTTAAAGGGGAATTGGCCCCGACGACAACTAAATTCAAGAGCGCGGCGGTTAGTGTGGACCTTGAAGGGAAGGAAGTCCAGTATTTAAAAAGATGGCAAGCTTTTTTGGTATAGATTCACAGCCTTCCTCTCGGTCCTCTCACGTTTCTAGTCCTAAGGTACCTTGTGCAGCTTGTGAGCACGGCACTCGAGTGGAGTCAACGGCATCTTTGACTCCACCCTCTAAATTTAAACCCGTAATGGATATATTGGAAAAGGATTCTCTGGCCCCGATTGTTTCACTGGCAACGGATAGCTTAATTAGACAGGGAGCTAGGAGCAAGGTTTCTTGTAAGCTGGTGCCAGAACAAATCAAACAGGCAGCAGGAGAAGTTACAGAATCACTTACAAAATATAGGGATCCCTTTAGTAGCAATGTTAGAAAATGTTGAGATTTTAAAATTCAAGTCTGTAATTTAACCCACCAGATAAAGCATAAAAAGAAGTTTAATTTGACACCTAATTCACTTTCATATCTTCAGTATTAAAAAGGTTATGGCTATTTTCATACTCGGAAATTAGCATCTTGTTCCCTATTGCTTTTTCATTGACTTAACACAAAAGCTGTGATCGAGGACAGTCAAAAGCCCATAACTTTCTTAAAAATTGAGAGAACTGAAAGAAATTTTCAATTATTATAGATTGAAACATTCTGAAATAAATATGAAACAATCTTACTTAGACGACATGAAATTAAAGCATATAATTAGTTAGTTACCTAATTGTAGCTGATTACAAAATTCAATTACTAGATCTAAACATCTATCAATTTCTTAAGAATAGATTAACATTTTTTAAAAGCCTAAGTGTCCAAATAACATTCACACAAGAATTCACAATATAACATAATTTTAAAATCTCAATGTCATGGATTTATAGGCCAAATGGAATGAATTTAATGTTTAATACCTGTAAATGAATGGCCATTTAAATCATCTTGCGAGTGGGTTTTTCTGGAACGCGATCGATTGGAACGTTGCATTTGTGGTGAATTTATACCAGTATCGGCATGAAAAATACTGCCGGTTCGTTCGGGGAAAAAAATCACCGTTTCGCAACTTAAAATGTGAATTAAAGGCATCTTAAGGAGCACTTTTATACATAAAATAAACGGCTTTCGTTTACCTGTCCCGTGCGTGAAATCCATCCCCGTTGTCGGCGTTAACGGCTTTAGAAGCTGATTTTAAAATAACTCCAGCGCTGAAAGTGTCGGGGGATTTTTAAAACAAAATACACAGAACGCTCGTCGGAACGATTCTTCAGCAAAAGCTTGCACTCCAACAAAATATAATCCAGGACAAGGTAGGAGAAACCTGCGTTTTAACCCCGCCCCCCCCTCAAAGGCGCTAAAATCGCGCACACGGCCAGTGGCAGAATTGTAGCACCGCTGAAGGTAAGTATTGTAACATACCTACCTTTAGCAAAGAAAGCAGTGCTTCTGAGGGTGAGACAATAGCGGGCTATAAGACAGCCGATCCTAATATCGCCAGTATCATGAAAGCAGAATGAACTACCCGTTGGCAATTCCCTGTTAGGAAAGTGCCTACTCCTACTTTTGATTTGGTTAGTGCAGTGGATGCAGACCATCCCCAGGCTACAGACGCCCGCACTCCAGCGAAGCCCAGTTTGACAACGGCCATGAATAAAAACCCAGACAAGAAAGATTTACCTGCTTCATTTGGGGAATATTTGAAACTCAACCTGTATGGACACTACCCTGACTCTCGAAGCTTATGGAAGGCAGTGCAACGATTGATCACCCCTAAGGAATACGCTAAATATTTGGTAATTTTGGGGTACCCTACATATGAAGCCTTAGTGAGGGGGGTAACGGAAGAGGGTGACAGAAAAAAGACTGTTTTTACTGCCCTTACAAATTCCTTCCTGGGACCACTGGAATTGATACAAAAATTGGAAATTAAATCGAAAGAAGAAGAAGAGTTTGATGCTTGGATTCCACCAGATTATCTTAGGGACATGCCTGTTCGGGAGCCTGTTTCCCCTCAGTTCCACTGGAGAAGTTACAGAACAGTTAGGCCAGATCAGTGTTCTGTCTGTGCAGAGACGGTGTATTGGAGCAAAGTTTGCCCCATGAAAGAACGAAGAGGAGGAAGGGGTCAAAGGAGAGGGTCACGAGATCCAAGAAGTCTGTGGATCCCTAGGGGCTATAGGGATACTTGGGACCCTGAAGATCAAAGGAGAGGACGCTGGCCAGAGGATCAGGGGGCGTGAAACCAAACACCTTTCTCGCAACCAAATCCATTCCTGTAGTTCTGATCTGCCAGCTAGTCCAGAGTGTGGACGGAGTAACCTGACCCCTGCCTCAGAACCCAGGAATGAAATCTGAGGGAATAGAACATAACCTCCTCATAACACTGAGATGGGCCAGGGGAAATAATAAAAACAACTAGCCAAAATCAAGAACGGGGAAAAATAAACCCTTACAAATACCTGGAAGGAAGTTATAAAGAAGAGGTAGCAATTCCAAGAAAATGCCTTAATTGTATCAGATCGGGATCAAGAAAAGCCCACCGACAGAAACGAGCATAAAAAAATAATAAACAAACAAAAAAAAAAGAGACAAAGTAGCCGGTATCAAAAGAAAAAGAAAAATAACTCAAAGGAACTCAGATTGGCACTAGGGAAGGAAGAAAAGGATCTATTGTGCAGGAGTTGTAGGAGTGAGGAATAGGAGCAATTGTACACTTGTTTAATAACCTGTTGTTGAGTTGTTGTGCCTTCTGGACAATGCTGCCTATAACACACCATTATCTGGGGAGTGAGATAAAAGAGCATGTGGACCCTCAAGAACGGGCAGACGACACAGCTCAGGTAGGATGTGTAACCATCATTTCCATCCAAGTAGCTCCCCAGAGACAGAGAGGAAGAAGTGATACTGTCCTGTCCCTTTAATGTTTACAATCTGGGGAAGGCCAACAGATAAGAAAGGCTGCTCCTCATAGTGGTATTCCTACTCCTGCAAATTTAACATCAAGAGGGAAAGGAAGATCTATATACCTTACACATACCGTAATAATAATAATAATAATAATTTTATTTACTGGCGCCTTTCTAAAACCCAAGGACACCTTACAATGCATAGAATCACAACAAAACAAAAAAACACATAATCGGAATAAATTAAATTAAAAAAACACCACAGTACACAAATCAAGGACAGAATTCAATTTCAAAAGCACCAAAAGAAAATAAGAAACACAATTTCTAGTGCCCAACCATGCCAACATAATATTTGACACCAGTGAAAAAGGAAGAATGACATCTCAGGAACCTGAAGAAGTATAGACAGCCTCTAGAGACCATTGAGGCAAGCTCCAACTTAAACGGACTAAATATGGAAACCTGGGAATGAACACTCCTCTGTTGTTCGGGGACACCTACTTTGCGCCTAAATTTTAGCTACTAGGAATAAATTGATCAGTTCTAAATTAGATCCCTCAAACTGAATAGTAATGTATTGCAAGGGCTTTAAAAATTTGGTATTTGGAAATGGCTTATGGGATATGACTTAAAAGTATTGTAGAATTTGATTATTAACCTGGTATCTTTTATTGTCTCACCCTCAGACAGACAGACAGCCAGAGATGGGAAGGATTGTTTAGAGGTCATCAAGGGAAGGACAGCACTTGGCAGATGTCCGGTATTGTAGAACATAAAAGAATATCCAGGGAACGTGAGAGATGGCATAAAAATAATAAGAAATGAGGAAGTGCAAATGACAAAGCTCCCCTTCAGGAAGTCAATGCTAGCCACCTGGGAAGAAAGAGTTGCATTGGGTTAGAAGAAGTACCAGGGGAGTGGGTACTTGCTGTTAGAGTCGATGTATTTGACCGGTGGAACGAAATGTATCCAACCCTTGATAATAAAGCGGCTACTATTATCAAGGAGTAAAGAAAATTGTCCCTAGATTCGGCATTCCTAATTGGCTTGATTTAAAATAATGGTCCACAACATATTGAAATAAATTGATGAAAATTATATAAACAGCTGGGAATTCCCGAGCAATTGAATTGAATTGTGCTTATCGACCACAAGCTGTGGATTGAAAAGGGGTAAGACAGACCCTGAAACTCAAATTAGTTAAGTTAATGGCTGAGACTGAATTTGGCTGGATTGAAATATTTCCCATGGTTATCTTAAGTAAGAGTCACGCCTGTAGGGAAATCTGGACTGAACCCAGCTGAAATTTATATGAGGAAACTTCATTAAGAGTACATTGGAAATAAAGCATTTTTCACCATGTGACTGCGGAGATAACTGACCACATTTTAGCTAGGATCATAGTGTGGGAAGGATTGTTTCATAGAGTAGGAGCAGTGTACAGAGAGAGGCCTTCTGTTGGGATGAAAGGAATGCATGGGTATATCTCCACCATTGCAAGAGTATCAGTGGAAGTATGGATTGCTAACACTTTATCCCAGGTTCTTCTAGGAACTTTATACTCTACTATGGATCAAGCACAGATGAATTGGCAGCATGGATGGAGGGGATTTGCGCCCACGAAAGCTCGGGAGTTGAAGACTCATCAGACGGGAATCATGAAGCTATGCCGACGAAGACTCGGGAAGCTTGATGAGATTCTGGGAAGATACATCAGCATCTTGTCATAATATGTTTGACAGAATGTAACAGTCACCAGTGTACAACTAGTTATCATAGATGATGGTTATCATATGATAAGAGGGAGGAATGTAAATCCTGGCCAAAATGGAGCAGGAATAGAACCAAAATTTAGCAGAGGATTCATGCATTGCAAGGCCATTTTGGTCAATTCTGTGTTTCTGTATATAAAAGACAAGCTGCTGACTGGTGCCAGGAAGTCTAGGTCCCAGATCAATGTTGCAGATAAGAAATGTATGAGTATCTCTTCAATTGTCAGAATGAATGAGATTCTTGCAGAGGACCACCAAAGAATTGTAAATGCATGAAGTTGATTGGATCACTGCAAAAGAATTGTAAATAATGTAAATAATGTTGTTTGTAATTTCCTGCAAAGGATTATTAAAGGTATAATCAAGACAGTTACCCTGCTGTTTGTTGATTGGCCAAAGTGTTAAGCCCTGGAAGGATTGTTTTGGGTTCCAGGGTAAATGTTGCATTATTCAGTTAGTTAGCTTTATTCCAGAAGCTTCTCCAAGAAACAATGTATGGGAGACTCTGTAATTGGTTTGTGGAACTGTCAATAATGTAATTAATATGTTTGATTAGACTGTAAAGAGACCACCCCTATGTAGTTCAGCCCCTCAAGGTTAATGGACCTATAAAAGGTGGCTCCATCTTAGATCGAGATCCATCTTCTGGAGGAACGCTTGGGACTGCGTGACCTTTTGGAGTATGTCTGCTTGCATGAGGCTGAAGGGCTTGGCCATGCAGACAAGGATCGAACCCGCGGTATCATATAGGGGAATTTGCTGTTCAATCTAAAAATAAAGTTTAGTTGTTCCAGTGCTTGACTCTGTGTTTTTAACTGAACTAGACTGGGGGGTAAGTTTTGGAAGAGCATTTTTACAACAATGGCTTAATTTTGTTTAAATAACAAATTGCAGTTTTCATAAACTGTATACATTTTGTTTTGTAGTTTGCTAAAATAGGTAGAAAGTGGGTATGGGATAGGGTGAGTGGTAATTGGTAACAATCAATTATCAAATATCACTGGATAGACACAAAATGCTGGAGTAACTCAGCGGGACAGGCAGCATCTCTGGAGAGAAGGAATGGGTGACGTTTCGCGTCGAGACCCTTCTTCAGACTAAATAAAATATCACTGGGATGAGTATTAACCTGTTGAGTTTTCTTTGGGCTGTCCCCAATGCCACTATAATGCCACTAAGGGGACCAAAGCTCTCAAGGTGTGGTCTCACTAACAGCTTGTAAAATTGGCACTACTCCAACCCACTTGCATTAAAGCCTAATATTGCATTTGTAATCTAATCTACTAGCTGAACCCACCTGCTAAGCTTTTGTGAATCATACAACTATTTGATTGTTACTGATTACCACTCACCCTATCCCATGCCCACATTCCAGTTATTTTAGGAAACTGCAAAACAAAATGGTTACGGTATATAGAAACTACTTGCAATTTGTTGCTTTAGACAAAAGTGTTAATTGAACCATTGTGATTAGTGTGAACTGTAAACATCCAGCTAATAAAACACACACTGTAACTAGAAGGTGCCAAGAGGCAGTTTGGCAAAGTGGCATCTGAAGCTTGCGTCCAAATTCAAAGTTAAATTAAGTCAAATTGAATTTATTGTTATAAGAACACGTGTGGTGAGGTACAGGTACAATGAAAAACTTGCTTGCAACAGCATTACAAGCACATGGACTCAAACAATAAACAAAAACATAAATCATAGATAAATCACACCTAGACATAAATTCTGTATCGTAATTTTTTATTAGAGGTATCTGCATATCATAGTCCAACCCATTACAAACTTTGTATAATGATTACATATTAAGGATCCAGGGTTCCGGGTACCCAGTTACCAAAGTAGATGGGGTCCTCCTTTATCGGTTACATATTAACGTTGCCTCTAATTATTTATTTATATTTATAGATAATAAAAATAAAGAAATAAAGAAAAGAAATTAGAAAAGTAAGATAAACTATCAATAATACAACTTAGGAGATAGGTCCATAGGTCAGAAAACATAACTATTCATCTAGTCCTGGGTTCAGGTTTCAGTCAGGCCTCCGCGCCGGCCCAGTCTACCCCTTCAGATAATCTATAAATGGAGACCATATTTTAGTAAATAATTCTGGTTTGTCGATTAAGACATATCTAATTTTTTCCAAATGTAAGGTCTCCGACATTTCCATAATCCACATCTTAATTGTGGGGGTTGCAGGATTTCTCCAAAATTTTAATATACATTTTTTCCCAATTATTATACTGTAGTCAAGGAAATTTCTTTGGTTTGTTGTAAGTTTTAGATATTGTTCGGATATGCCCAATATTATTAATTTAGGATCGGGATCCAGTTGAGTATTAACAACTACAGAGATTATTTTAAAAATATCCATCCAATAATTTTTAATTTTTATACAATTTACAAAGGTATGGGTTAAATTAGCCGATCAGTATTGGCATTTATCACCACCTAGACATAAATTCTACAAGACAATGAGAAGGGTAAAAAATATATAAAAACAGAACACTCTCTCTAGAGCTTCTCCATGCTTCCTGTATTGGGGCAATCAAAAGTGCATGTAATACTCCAAATGCAGCCTAAACAAAGTCCTGTAAAGCTGCATCATGACTTCCTGACTCTGATACTCAATGCCCTGATCGATGAAGGCCAGCACAGCATACGCCTTCTGTTTTTATCTGTTTTATCTGTTAGTATAACCTTGCTAGTCATGTCCCATGCCTTCCTGTTAGCAGCTCATACACAGATGAAAATGCACCTGATTCTGCCACATTAGCTCTTTTGGTCTCAATCCAAATAGAGATGTTCCTTTAATTCTGCCAATCCTTCCATATCTTCTCTGCTACTGGAAACAAACTCGTTTTTTGTCTTTCCAAGCTCAGACAAAAGAACTTGAACCAGAAATGTTAACTTTGTTTCCCTTTCCACAGTTGCTGCTTGACCTGCTGAGTGTTTTCATTGTATTTTGTTTTTATTTCAGATTTCCAGTATCTGATTTTTTTTAGCAAGATTACCTACATTCAGATGCAGCACAATTAGCTGGACTGAGGGAGTCTTATCTGCATAATCTAACCCCTGGGAGGAGGAAGTATCCCAGCATCTTTAGGGCCATTGGTCATAAGGCTGCAGGCAGAAAACATGACTAATGACAGCATCCGCCTACCTAATCAGGCAGCACGGTAGCGCAGTGGTAAAGTTGTTGCCTTACCGCGCCAGAGCCCTGGGTTAGATCCTGACTACGGATACGTGTGTATGGAGTTTGTACGTTCTCTCTGTGACCTGCGTGGGTTTTCTCCAGGTGCTCTGGTTTCTCGAACATTCCAAAGATGTACAGGTTTGTAGGCTAATTGGCTTGGTATAATTGTAAATTGTCCTAGTGTGTGTAGGATAGTGTTAGTGTGCTGGTCGGTGAGGACTTGCTGGGCCGAAGGGCCTGTTTCCGTGCTGTATCTGTATCTCTGCATCTCTAAACTAATCCTTCATGTCCCACCCCTTTGAAAGACACACCTTCTTCCAGTTTGTAATCAGCAGGTAGTCTGAATATAGCCACTTACTTTTCCCAGCTTTCTTCCACCATTTTTATTTAAGATTGATTGATGGATTGAAAGATACTTCATGGAACCAGGCTCTTCGGCCCACTACGTCCACACCAACTATCACATTAGTTCTTTGTTATCACACGTTTGCATCCGCTTCCTACACACCAGGGGGGATTTAGAGGCCAATTGACCAACAAACCCACACCTCTTTTAGATGTGGAAGGAAACTGAGCACCTGAAGAAAACCCATGCAGTTACATGGAGAATGAGTAAACTGCACAGAGGCAGCAGCCGAGATCTGCTTCTAATTCGAGTCTCTGGTGCTATGGGGCAGCAGCACTGCCAGCTGCATTATTGGGCCGTCCTGATCAGGTAATGCAATCCTGTAGGATAAGCATTATATTTATTACCAAGTAGAACAAGGGATTTAAACAGAGCACTATTTTAAACATTACAATGCTTAAGTATATGTATTTAAATGTCCCTTCATACTCAGACATTATACTGCTTGTAGTGTTCTTATCGAGTCCACATCACAAGATTATAAATTGTTCAGCCAGAGCTGAACACACTTCTCGGCATCTGCATACAATGGCGTCTTATGCTTCTTGTGCGTAGTGGTGGAAAGATTGGTGGAAACAGGGCTGCGACGTGAACGCTCTTTCCTTGACCCCACTGTTTGTTGTAAAATCCCTTGACATAGCAGCACTAAACATTCTTACACTAAATTCCAACAGAATATCAGTACTGCTTTTCAAAAGTGAATGTAATTGTTTAAAATATAAAATGTTCTGATTAAAGTCAGGCATATTTATGTCTCTGGACCAAGTATTAAAATGCATAATATCCTCCTCATGCTATTAATCATCTCAGTGAATGTACACCGACGCACCATGCACTATAAGACAAATAATCCAGACTGTCTTGTCATACAATTGTATGGAACTGTACTGCACAGAAATAGGCCTTTGGTACACCTCATCCATACCAACCATGACGCCTGTCTACGCTAACACCATTTGCCTGCATTAGGCCCACATCCCTCTATGCCTTTCCTATCTAAGTACCAGTTCAAATATCCTTTAAACATTGTAATTGTGATTACAGTTGTGATTGTCAGGACCTATTAATGCAATTACCAGTAGAAAGGACCAGGGAAACCCAACCTTTTCCTATATTTATGGTATTTGGCCTTTGGGGTTCATAGGAATCACCATTACATGTGAAAACCATGGAAATTAAAATACATCCATGATCCATTAACAAAAATGACACGTTTAAGAACAAATATAAGATTACCTGATTTTGTTTTCATTTATATTCTCTCTTGTCATTCATGAAAAACATTGTCAGGTCGTATCAGCTGGGTGCTAATCATTTGGTTATTCAATAGAGCTGAATGAACTACCTGGAAAACTGAGGAATATCTATGATTCCTTCCAAACCGTAACACCTTTAGACAGTATATTTTTTGTAAAACCCATAATGCAACAAGTATCCATCAAATGAAGCAAAAAGACATTGTGCAATATTACATACATATATATGTGTTCCTCAATTTTATATCCCTATGGAACCAATTGAATCCTTAGAAAAAATATTTTCCTTTTACAGCGTTACTATGTTTTACACAAAGATGTTATTTGTCAAATGTTGCTACTGTTGGACAACCTTTTTCCTCTTGCATTTCACCCTGATTCCCAATGGTTCAGTGGTTCAACGGTTCAATGGTTCAATGGTGATACATTTGTCACATGAGCAACTGCACAGTGAAATTCGTTCTGCAGCCATGTTTTTCTGCCATTTCCACAATCTAGCCCACACACTCAGTCTACTGGAGCAGTTCCCAATCCTGGTAAGCCCCAGGCTCCTGCAGGGCCTCTTCCTTTGCCTTCGACCGGATCTGCCCGTGAACCGACGTCCCTCTCCTCGCCCGGCCATGTTTGTGTCCCGGGGGCGCCTCCTGCAGTCAACCTTAAAGGTGCTGGAGGTAATACCCCAGTTCACCCTCCTCATGTCTGCCGTTTCCAGCAGATCCCTCCTGGTTTGGTGTTCGGCCAAGTCTTCGGGTCCTCTGGTGGGTTCTGTGGTCACTGTACCTCGGAAAGACCTCCGCCACATGGCACCTGCAGTCCTCAAGAGACTTCCTGTTCTGATGTGGATCTTAAGTCCAGTTGGTGTACCATGTCAAGAAGTTTGATCAAATCTCTGGCCCATTACATTGGGCTTCAAATAATTAAATAAAAGAAGCATAAAGTTTTAGGTTTTCCCTTCACTGGTGTAACAAATATCTGTAGACAAGGATGGCTTGCACTTGCAAATGAAATTTTTTATATCAGATCTATATTTGGTGGCTGAGATAAAGCATGTGTTTTCATAAGGCTTTTAAGCAGTGTTTTAATTATGTTCCTAATATTTAAATGCAAAGATAATTTGCATCTGATCATATTCAATGTGCTTGCTAGGACATCGTTCTCCACGGGGATTTTAATATTTCTCCCAGCATCGAATATAATCTTGCTGCAAAAGTTTCATTTAAACCCCTCTGTCATTGATATATTTTATATTAGTGACACATGTGATATTTTTAACAATTGGAACTAAGGCATAAAAAGATTGTATCACTATGGCACCAGCCTCATGCTATACATCTTCTGAGGCCTGTTTTAAGACTGGAGCTTGAAGCCATTAATCATTGATCGGGCATTGCTGTCTGCCCAGCTTTTTTCTGGTTCAAAGCACCACTGCACCCTTTTGATATGTTAGCTCAGAATTTGTTGGAGTGGAATAGCTCATGGTGAGTGCCTTGACTAAGATTTTCCTTAACCTACATCTCCAATAAGTGCTACAAGGGCAGTGGTTCATCTTAGGACTTGTTGAATGTCTGGACCAATGCCCAATGAAGTTGAAAGTTAGAAAATGAAAACCATGCAAAAGACAGGAATTGCATCAATTGGAGACAATGTAGTTAAATACAGATAAGGAGAGATTCGGGGTAATATTGGTATTGATATTTATATTCATATGTAGCGAGACAGTGAACAGCAGGTAGTGCAAAAGAGAAAGGAAACTGTTTGCAGAATATAGTGTTGCAGCCACAGTGAAAATGCAGATTTAAAAAAGTGCAAAGGGTGCAATGAGGTAGATGGCGAGACTGGGAATCCATCCTTAACATGGGCGGCACAGCAGTGCATAGGTAGAGTTGCAGCTTCACAGCGCCAGAGACTCGGGTTTGATCCTGACTACAGGTGCCGTCTGTATGGAGTATGTACATTCTCTCTGTGACCGCGAGGATTTTCTCCGGGTGCTCCAGTTTCCTCCCACATTCCAAAGACATACAAGTTTGTAGGTTAATTAACTGTAAATTGTTCTTAGTGTGTAGGATAGTGCTAGTGGCAGGGGTGCTGAGGAAGAGGATTTCTTGGAATGTATGCGGGATAGTTATCTAAATCAACATGTAGAGGAACCAACGAGAGAGCAGGCTATTTTAGACTGGGTATTGAGTAATGAGGAAGGGTTAGTTAGCAGTCTTGTTGTACGTGCCCCCTTGGGCAAGAGTGACCATAATATGGTTGAGTTCTTCATTAGGATGGAGAGTGACATTGTTAATTCAGAACCAATGGTTCTGAACTTAAAGAAAGGTAACTTTGAGGGTATGAGACGTGAATTGGCCAAGATTGACTGGCAATTAATTCTAAAAGGGTTGACGGTGGATATGCAATGGAAGACATTTAAAGACTGCATGGATGAACTACAAAAATTGTTCATCCCAGTTTGGCAAAAGAATAAATCAGGGAAGGTAGTGCATCCGCGGATAACAAGGGAAATCAGGGATGGTATCAAAGCGAAGGATGATGCGTACAAATTAGCCAGAAAAAGCAGCATACCGGAGGACTGGGAGAAATTCAGAGACCAGCAGAGGAGGACAAAGGGCTTAATTAGGAAAGGAAAAATAGATTATGAAAGAAAACTGGCAGGGAACATAAAAACTGACTGCAAATGTTTTTATAGATATGTGAAAAGAAAGAGATTAGTTAAAACAAATGTAGGTCCCTTGCAGTCAGAAACAGGTGAGCTGATCATGGGGAACAAGGATATGGCGGACCAATTGAATAACTACTTTGGTTCCGTCTTCACTAAGGAAGACATAAATAATCTGCCGGAAATAGCAGGGGACCGCGGGTCAAAGGAGTTGGAGGAATTGAGTGAAATCCAGGTTAGTCGGGAAGTGGTGTTGGGTAAATTGAATGGATTAAAGGCCTATAAATCCCCAGGGCCAGATGGGCTGCATCCCAGAGTACCTAAGAAAGTAGCTCCAGAAATAGTGGATGCATTAGTAATAATCTTTCAAAACTCTTTAGATTCTGGAGTAGTTCCTGAGGATTGGCGGGTAGCAAATGTAACCCCACTTTTTAAGAAGGGAGGGAGTGAGAAAACGGGGAATTACAGACCAGTTAGTCTAACATCGGTAGTGGGGAAACCGCTAGAGTCAGTTATTAAAGATGGGATAGCAGCACATTTGGAAAGTGGTGAAATCATTGGACAAAGTCAGCATGGATTTACGAAAGGTAAAACATGTCTGACGAATCTAATAGAATTTTTCGAGGATGTAACTAGTAGCGTGGATAGGGGAGAACCAGTGGATGTGGTGTATCAGGACTTCCAGAAGGCTTTCGACAAGGTCCCACATAAGAGATTAGTATACAAACTTAAAGCACATGGCATTGGGGGTTCAGTATTGATGTGGATAGAGAACTGGCTGGCAAACAGGAAGCAAAGAGTAGGAGTAAACGGGTCCTTTTCACAATGGCAGGCAGTGACTAGTGGGGTACCGCAAGGCTCAGTGCTGGGACCCCAGCTATTTACAATATATATTAATGATCTGGATGAGGGAATTGAAGGCAATATCTCCAAGTTTGCGGATGACACTAAGCTGGGGGGCAGTGTTAGCTGTGAGGAGGATGCTAGGAGACTGCAAGGTGACTTGGATAGGCTGGGTGAGTGGGAAAATGTTTGGCAGATGCAGTATAATGTGGATAAATGTGAGGTTATCCATTTTGGTGGCAAGAACAGGAAAGCAGACTATTATCTAAATGGTGGCCGACTAGGAAAAAGGGAGATGCAGCGAGACCTGGGTGTCATGGTACACCAGTCATTGAAAGTAGGCATGCAGGTGCAGCAGGCAGTGAAGAAAGCGAATGGTATGTTAGCTTTCATAGCAAAAGGATTTGAGTATAGGAGCAGGGAGGTTCTACTGCAGTTGTACAGGGTCTTGGTGAGACCACACCTGGAGTATTGTGTACAGTTTTGGTCTCCAAATCTGAGGAAGGACATTATTGCCATAGAGGGAGTGCAGAGAAGGTTCACCAGACTGATTCCTGGGATGTCAGGACTGTCTTATGAAGAAAGACTGGATAGACTCTATCCACATCAATCTCTAGAATTTAGGAGATTGAGAGGGGATCTTATAGAAACTTACAAAATTCTTAAGGGGTTGGACAGGCTAGATGCAGGAAGATTGCTCCCGATGTTGGGGAAGTCCAGGACAAGGGGTCACAGCTTAAGGATAAGGGGGAAATCCTTTAAAACCGAGATGAGAAGAACTTTTTTCACACAGAGAGTGGTGAATCTCTGGAACTCTCTGCCACAGAGGGTAGTCGAGGCCAGTTCATTGGCTATATTTAAGAGGGAGTTAGATGTGGCCCTTGTGGCTAAAGGGATCAGAGGGTATGGAGAGAAGGCAGGAACGGGATACTGAGTTGGATGATCAGCCATGATCATATTGAATGGTGGTGCAGGCTCGAAGGGCCGAATGGCCTACTCCTGCACCTAATTTCTATGTTTCTATGTTTCTATGTTAGTGTACAGGGTGATAGCTAGTCAGCACGGATTGGGTGGGCCAATGGTCCTGTTTCCACGTTTCTAAAGTCAAATATGAGAGATCCAGTTAAGAATCTGATTATAGTTGTGAAGAAGCTCTTCTTGAAACTGGCGCTTTTAAGCTTTTGTATCTTCTGTGCAACAGCAGAGGGAAGAATAGAGAATGAAGGGTGTGAGTGGTCCTTGGTTATGTTGACTGCTTTCCTGTGACAGCACAAAGTGCAGATGGAATGGATGTAGAGGGGAGGCAAGTTTGCATGATGGTTTGGGCAACATTCACAAATCTGCAGTTTCTTGCATTCTTAGGCAGAGGAGTCGCCAAATCAAACTGTGATGCAACATCATAGGATGCTTTCCACGGTGCGACTGTAGAAATTGTTCAGTCATGAGAGACATGCCGAATTTCCCCGGTCTTCTGAGGAAGTAGACATTTAGGTGTGTTTTTAGGCACAGTGAAATTTACAACAAAAGAAAGCTCTATAAACATATTCCTATCTTTCAGAAGAAGACTGCATTTCCAGTTTTTCTCTTTCTTGGGCTTCGTGGATGGTATTTTACATTACAAAATAGGAAAGACCTGGAGGATGATACAAGGTGAGTGCAAGGAAATAGGATTAGTGCCGCTAGGAATGGACAAGGTGGGTCAGAGGTATGTTTCTGTGCTGTACGTTTCCACAATTCGATGAAAATACCAATTTTACACATACGACACATCCACCAATTTCCTGAAACTCAAAGGACAAGGTGACATTTTCACAAGACCAATGGCAGAGCACCAGAAATCGTGCAATGATTTATGGTGATTCACAATTTCAGCCTTATCACTTTCTTGCCACAATATATTTTGTGTGCACTAACGACAGCATGCAGAATGAACTTGCCATTATTTTTGCAGCAAAAGCTGTGCCTTTGTGTTGGAATAGAGGATGCAATCTGATGTTCCCAAAGGTATGACTCATATCATTCTAGCATGCTGATTGGATAATTCATGAGCAACTAAGGTTCAGACTGTTTATGTTCGATGCTATGATGGATGTAGATTTGCCTAGTGGTTTACATGTATTTATGTCTCAATTCAAAGCAACCATTTTTACTTTAAATAAAAGCTACATTCGAACAAACAAAAAAAAAACAATTTTACTTTTAGGTGTGTTAGATTAAAGAGGGAATAATAGTGTGGTGTCAGTGACATATTACATAAATGTATGTCCTCAAATAGACTTAAGGCAAGGCTGTTTGCATTTTATGATGACCACCATCACACAAACACACACACACGCATAAACACACCGTCATGCACACACCATTATACACACACACCATGACACACACACCCCATACACGTCATCAAACACACACCATCACACACACCATCATCTATAGACACCATCACACACAATCACATACACACCATCACACACATACAATCATACACACACACATACCGCACACACAAAGACACACACACACACACACACACACACACACACACACACACACACACACACACACACACACACACACACACACACACACACACACACACACACACACACACACACACACACACACACACATACAATCACACACACACACTATCACGCACACACCATTATAGGCACACACCATCACACACACACACATACACACACCCCCATACACACCATCACACACACACACACACACACACACACACACACACACACACACACACACACACACACACACACACACACACACACACACACACACACACACACACACACACAATCACATACACAAACACACACATAAACACATCACACACATGCACACACACCCACCATACATAAATGCACAAGAACTTAGCAGGGCATGAATTGGCCACCCTCGGTCAATAATAGTAACACAGCAAATGCATTAAGAATATTTAGAGTCATAGAGTGATACAGTGCGGAAACTCGCTCACACCGGCCAACAATGTCACAGCTACACTAGTCCCACTTGCCTGCGCTTGGTCCATATCCCTCCAAACCTGTCCTATCCATGTACCTGTCTAACTGTTTCTTAAACGATTGGATAGTCCCAGCCTCAACTACCTCCTCTGGCAGCTTGATCCATACACCCACCACCCTTTGTGTGAACAATTTACCCCTCGGATTCCTATTAAATCATTTCCCCTTCACCTTGAACCTATGTCCTCTGGTCCTCAATTCCCCTTCTCTGGGCAAAAAACTCTGTGCATCTACCCGATTTATTCCTCTCATGATCTTATACTCCTCTATAAGATCACCCCTTAAGGGCCTGACCCACTGCGGGGACCTAATTTATGAGTTTAGAAGAGTTTGCGCTCGACTCAAACTTGCAGCATGGTCGACACATGGTCCTGGGAGGTCTAGGTAACTCTCCTTCATGCTCTAGAGAAGTTCCCGCATACTCGAGGCCTCAGTTTGGTCGAGGAGTATTTTTTAGCATGCTGAAAATTGTCCGCGAGTAAAGATTGGTCGGCATGGAAAAAAAATCAATATTTATTTTACTCGTAGGTTTAGTCGAAGTAGGTCAAAGTAGGTTGGCATGTTATTCGTAGGTAATCAAAGGTAATCCAAGGTAGTCAAAGGTATTCAAAGGTAGTTGAAGGTAGTCATAGATAGTGTCAGTATAGTCGAAGGTAGTCAAAGGTGGTCGTCTTCACTCTCCACTATTCGGTGTCTAATTTTCCTGAAGCTAGTCGAAGCTAGTCTTCAACATAGTCGAAGGAGGTCGAAGGAGATTGAAGGAGGTCTTCTACATAGTCGAATGAGGTCTTCTACATATTCGTAGGAGGTTCTCTACATAGTCGAAGGAGGTCGTAGGAGGTGTTCTACTTTGGCGAAACAACAAGACCATGACACTTTTTAAAACTCTCCTAAACTCCCTAATTAGGTCCCCGCAGTGGGACAGGGCCTTTATCCTCCTGCGCTCCATGGAATAGAGACCCAGCCTACTCAACCTCTCCCTATAGCTCACACCCTCTAGTCCTGGCAACATCCTTGTAAATATTTTCTGAACCCTTTCAAGCTTGACAATATCTTTCCTATAACATGATGCCCAGAACTGAACATAATATTCTAAATGCGATCTCACCAACGTCTTATACAACTGTAACATGACCTCCCAACTTCTATACTCAATACTCTGATTGATGAAGGCCAAAGTGCCAAAAGCCTTTTTGACCACCTTATCTACCTGCGACTCGACCTTCAAGGAACCATGCACTTGTACTCCTAGATCCCTCTGCTCTACAACACAACCCAGAGGCCTACCATTTACTGTGTAGGTCCTGCCCTTGTTCGATGTCCCAAAATGCAACACCTCACACTTCTCTGTATTAAATTCCATCAACCATTCCTCTGCCCACCTGGCCAATTGATCCAGATCCTGCTGCAATCTTTCACAACCATCTTCACTTTCTTCAAAACCAGTAACTTTTGTATCATCAGCAAACTTGCTAATCTTGCCCTGTATGTTCACATCCAAATCATTGATATAGATGACAAACAGTAACGGGCCCAGCACCGAACCCTGAGGCCCGCCACTAGTCACAAGCATCCAGTCTGAGAAGCAACCTTCCACCATTACCTTCTGCTTCGTTCCATGGAGCCAATTTGCTATCCATTCAGCTATCTCTCCTTGGATCCCATGCGATCTAACCTTCCAGAGCAGCCTACCATGTGGAACCTTGTTGAATGCCTTACTGAAGTCCATGTACACAATATCTACAGTTCTGCCTTCAACAACCTTTTCGGTCACAATCAAATTTGTGAGACATGATCTCCCACGTACAAAACCATGCTGACTATCCCTAATCAGCCCTTGCCCATCCAAATGCTTGTATATCCTATCCCTCAGAATACTCTCCAGTAACTCACCAACTACAGATGTTAAGCTCACCAGTCTATAGTTCCCAGCATTTTCCCTGCAGCCCTTCTTGAAAAGAGGTACAACATTTGCCACTCTCCAGTCTTCCGGCACCTCTCCTGTGTTTAAGGACGACTCCGTAAATTTCAACCAGGGCTCCCACTATTTCCTCTCTAGTTTCCCATAATGTCCTCAGATATATCAGATCAGGCCCTGGAGATTTGTCTACTTTCAAACATGACAGTACCTTCAGTATTTCGTCAGTATTCCTGACTGCTCTCAAGACACTTCCAGTGACTGCTCCAATTTCCTCCATCCTACTGTTTTTCTTCTCGGTAAATACAGAGGAGAAATACTCATTTAGGACCTTGCCCATCTTCTGTGGCTCCACACAGAGGTGACCGCTTTGATTCCTGAGAGGTCCCACTCTGGGAATCTCCAGTTGCCCTTTTCCCCCTTATGTATTTATAAAATCTTTTGGGATTGTCCTTAATGCTACCTGCCAAAGCTATCTCCTAGCCCCTTTTTGCCCTTCTGATTTCTTTTTTTTTACTCCTTAGATCCCGAAACTCCACCAGGGCTGCATTTGATCCCAGCTGCCTATACCTGCCCTGTGCATCCTGCTTGTTTTTGACTAACGTCTCAATTTCCCTCGTCAGCCATGCTTCCTTACGTTTGCCTGCTTTGCCTTTCACTCTAACGGGGACGTACACATCCTGAGCTTTCTTCAGTGCACTTTTACAAACATCCCACTTGGCCGATGTTCCTTTCCCCTCAAATAACCTGCTCCAGTTAACTTGAGCGGGACCTTCTCTCATACCCTCAAAGTTGGTCTTACCGCAGTTGAGCATTTTAACACATGGACCCTCTCCATCCCTATCCATAACTATCTTAAAGCTATTCAAACTGTGGTCACTGGTCCCAAAAGGCTCCTCCACACACACTTCATTAACTTGCCCTTCCCAATTTCCCAATACTAGATCCAGTGTTGCCCTCTCACATATGTGGGCCTCCACATACTGCTTAAGAAAACTCTCCTGAACACTTTTGAGGAATTGCACCCCATTTGAACCCTTCACGCTATGATTTTCCCAGTCTTTATTGGGAAAGTTATTATCCCCTGCCACAACAACCTTATTTGACCGGCAGCTGTCTGCAATCTCCCGGCACATTTGTTTCTTCTAAATTTCCCGTTGACCATTCGGGGGTCTGTAGTACACCCCCAACAAACTGATCATCCCTTTCTTGTTCCTCAGCTCCACCCATATATCCTCACTCGACGAACCATCTGTAATGTCACCTCTGGACACAGCCATGACATCCTCCTTAACCAACAATGCAACCGCCCTTTAATCTCTTATAATGAAATCATAAAATGTATTCAAATATAAATTCTTTGCCCACAATAAAAACTGTACAGATAGAATTTTTAACATGTTACTAGACTAAGTGCGACCCGTAGGGTCCGATGTTCACATGGGAGAGCTGGTCCCCCAACGCAAATATTCCACCTCTCCACCAATTCCAATATTGGTGGCCAGTGGGGGGGGGGGGGGGGGGGGGGTGGGGTTGGAGCGCTAGTATAACCATATAATATAACCATATAACAATTACAGCATGGAAACAGGCCATCTCGGCCCTTCTAGTCCGTGCCGAACACCTACTCTCATCTAGTCCCATCTACCTGCACTCAGACCATAACCCTCCATTCCTTTCCCGTCCATATAGTTATCCAATTTATTTTTAAATGATAAAATCGAACCTGCCCCCACCACTTACACTGGAAGCTCATTCCACACAGCTACCACTCTCTGAATAAAGGAAGTTCCCCCTCATGTTACCCCTAAACTTTTGTCCCTTAATTCTCAAATCATGTCCTCTTGTTTGAATCTTCCCTACTCTCAATGGAAAAAAAGCTTATCCACGTCAACTCTGTCTATCCCTCTCATAATTTTAAAGACCTCTATCAAGTCCCCCCTTAACCTTCTGCGCTCCAAAGAATAAATACCTAACTTGTTCAACCTTTCTCTGTAACTTAGGTGCTGAAACCCAGGCAACATTCTATAAATCTCCTCTGTACTCTCTCTATTTTGTTGACATCTTTCCTAAAATTTGGCGACCAAAATTGTACACCATACTCCAGAATTGACCTCACCAATGCCTTGTACAATTTTAACATTACATCCCAACTTCTATACTCAATGCTCTGATTTATAAAGGCCATAAGCTTTCTTTACCCC
>CM075982.1:66962262-67008390 GCA_038087875.1 Malacoraja senta
AGTCTATCCAGTCTTTCTTCATATGAAAGTCCTGACATCCCAGGAATCAGTCTGGTGAACCTTCTCTGTACTCCTTCTATGGCAAGAATGTCTTTCCTCAGATTAGGAGACCAAAACTGTACGCAATACTCCAGGTGTGGTCTCACCAAGACCCTGTACAACTGCAGTAGAACCTCCCTGCTCCTATACTCAAATCCTTTTGCTATGAATGCTAACATACCATTCGCCTTCTTCACTGCCTGCTGCACCTGCATGCCTACTTTTAATGACTGGTGTACCATGACACCCAGGTCTCGTTGCATCTCCCCTTTTCCTAATCGGCCACCATTCAGATAATAGTCTACTTTCCTGTTTTTGCCACCAAAGTGGATAACCTCACATTTATCCACATTATACTGCATCTGCCATGCATTTACCCACTCACCCAGCCTATCCAAGTCACCTTGCAGCCTCCGAGCATCCTCCTCACAGCTAACACTGCCCCCCAGCTTCGTGTCATCCGCAAACTTGGAGATGTTGCATTCAATTCCCTCGTCCAAATCATTAATATATATTGTAAATAGCTGGGGTCCCAGCACTGAGCCTTGCGGTACCCCACTAGTCACTGCCTCCCATTGTGCAAAGGACCCGTTTACTCCTACTCTTTGCTTCCTGTCTGCCAGCCAGTTCTCTATCCACATCAATACTGAACCCCCAATACCGTGTGCTTTAAGTTTGTATACTAATCTCTTATGTGGGATCTTGTCGAAAGCCTTCTGAAAATCCAGATATAACACATCCACTGGTTCTCCCTTATCCACTCTACTAGTTACATCCTCGAAAAATTCTATAAGATTCGTCAGACATGATTTACCTTTCATAAATCCGTGCTGACTTTGTCCAATGATTTCACCACTTTCCAAATGTGCTGCTATCCCATCTTTAATAACTGATTCTAGCAGTTTCCCCACTACCGACGTTAGACTAACTGGTCTGTAATTCCCCGTTTTCCCTCTCCCTCCCTTTTTAAAAAGTGGGGTTACATTAGCTACCCTCCAATCCTCAGGAACTACTCCAGAATCTAAAGAGTTTTGAAAAATTATCACTAATGCATCCACTATTTCTGGGGCTACTTCCTTAAGTACTCTGGGATGCAGCCTATCTGGCCCTGGGGATTTATCGGCCTTTAATCCATTCAATTTACCAAACACCACTTCCCGGCTAACCTGGATTTCACTCAGTTCTTCCATCTCATTTGACCCCCGGTCCCCTGCTATTTCCGGCAGATTATTTATGTCTTCCTTAGTGAAGACAGAACCAAAGTAGTTATTCAATTGGTCTGCCATGTCCTTGTTCCCCATGATCAATTCACCTGTTTCTGACTGCAAGGGACCTACATTTGTTTTAACTAATCTTTTTCTCTTCACATATATATAAAAGCTTTTGCAGTCAGTGTTTATGTTCCCTGCCAGTTTTCTTTCATAATCTATTTTCCCTTTCCTAATTAAGCCCTTTGTCCTCCTCTGCTGGGCTGAATTTCTCCCAGTCCTCTGGTAGGCTGCTTTTTCTGGCTAATTTGTACGCTTCATCTTTTGTTTTGATGCTATCCCTGATTTCCCTTGTTATCCATGGATGCACTACCTTCCCTGATTTATTTTTTTGCCAAACTGAGATGAACAATTGTTGTAGTTCATCCATGCAGTCTTTAAATGCCTTCCATTGCATATCTGCCGTCAACCCATTAAGAATCAATTGCCAGTCTATCTTGGCCAATTCACTTCTCATACCCTCAAAGTTACCTTTCTTTAAGTTCAGGACCCTTGTTTCTGAATTAACAATGTCACTCTCCATCCTAATGAAGAACTCAACCATATTATGGTCACTCTTGCCCAAGGGGCCACGCACAACAAGACTGCTAACTAACCCTTCCTCATTACTCAATACCCAATCTAGAATAGCCTGCTCTCTCGTTGGTTCCTCTACATGTTGGTTTAGAAAACTATCCCGCATACATTCCAAGAAATCCTCTTCCTCAGCACCCTTGCCAATTTGATTCACCCAACCTATATGTAGATTGATGTCACCCATTATAACTGTTTTACCTTTGTTGCACGCATTTCTAATTTCCTGTTTGATGCCATCCCCAACTCCACTACTACTGTTAGGTGGCCTGTACACAACTCCCACTAGCGTTTTCTGCCCCTTAGTGTTTCGCAACTCTACCCATATCGATTCCACATCCTCCAAGCTAATGTCCTTCCTTTCTATTGCATTCATCTGCTCTCTAACCAGCAACGCTACCCCACCTCCTTTCCCTTTTTGTCTATCCCTCGTGAATATTGAATATCCCTGGATGTTCAGCTCCCAGCCTTGGTTACCCTGGAGCCATGTCTCCGTGATCCCAACTATATCATAGTCACTAATAGCTATCAGCACATTCAACTCATCCACCTTATTACAAATGCTCCTTGCATTGAGACACAAAGCCTTCAGGCTTGTTTTTACAACACTCTTACCCCTTATACAATTATGTTGAAAAGTGGCCCTTTTTGATTTTTGCCCTAGATTTGTCTGCCTGCCACTTTCACTTTTCACCTTGCTACCTATTGCTTCTACCCTCATTTTACACCCCTCTGTCTCTACGCTCACACATTTAAGAAACCCTTTCCCTTTAACTCCATCCTCAACTATCCCTTTCGACGCCCCACCCCCCTTATTCAGTTTAAAACCACCCGTGTAGCAGTGGCAAACCTGCCTGCCAGAATGCTGGTCCCCCACCTGTTAAGATGCAATCCGTCCCTTTTGTACAGTTCCCTTTTACTCCAAAACAGATCCCAGTGATCTAAGAATCTAAATCCCTGCCCCGTGCACCAGTTCCTCAGCCACACATTCAGGTCCCGTATCTCCCTGTTCCTGCTCTCGCCAGCACGAGGAACTGGAAGCAAACCGGAGATAACAACCCTGGAGGTCCTGCTTTTTAGCATTTTTCTGTGCTCTCTAAAGTCACGCTGCAGAATATTCATCCCCTTCTTTCCGACATTGTTTGTGCCGACATGCACTACCACTTCCGGCTGTTCAACTTCGCCCTTGAGGATTTTCTGCACTCTGTCCGTGACATCCTGGATCCTGGCACCAGGAAGGCAGCACACCATATTACTACAAAATCACAAAATATTACGACAAAATCAGAGCAATTGTCTTACTATTTGTTCATTGTGGTTTCTCTAGGAATTTAGATTCTTTTGGTTTGTGACAGCTCTAAACTGAGCTGTGATACAAGAAAAATATTGAGGTGAAATATCCTGGTGTTCATTTAACTGCATGGAAGGTATCCAGTCTTGTTAGCGAGTGGAATAGTCAAATTATATTCAAAAATAAAATGTTGAATCGGGCAAAGTATAAAATGTTGGATATGCTCAACAGGTCAGGCTGCATCTGTGAAGAGAAAAATAGTACACATTTCAGGATTGAGATCTTTCATCGGAAGTCGTAAAAGTTAGAAATCACAAATATTTAAGTTGTAGCGATGCAGCGTTGTGGAGAGAACGAAAGGAATAACTGTGATAAAGTGGGGACATGGAGTGAATGAATCATGTAAATGGTGCTGACTGAAATAGGATATTGAAGACTCATTGTTCCCACCTCCTCCAGAAAGCCAGTAGCAATTAGCCAAACTATTGTGTTAATCATTATCATAATCATACTTTATTAGCCAAGTATGTTTTGCAACATTCTTCATTTAGCTCATTCTTCATTGGAGATCTTTTAACCTGTCATGAATTTAACTACTGGACTTTAAGTCAGTGCTAACAATGTTGTCTTTGTTTTCCTGTTGTATCATTTCCTCAATTAGCTATTCAAGTAAAGCTTCTTGGTTTGAGTGGGAGTAATTTGATGCATACTTTCATGCCAATGGTTTCCAACTTCTTAGTCATTTTTAATCATGCTGAATAGATGTGATGCTTACGCTCGTGTGTAAGTCCAGATTTCACCAACATACAGTAATGTGATGTTAATGCTTTTCTGAAGCCCTATAGGTCATGTTCCACCCCCTCTTTCAATGTTTGGATGCCTTCGAGTTTATATTCCTCCTTATATTTGCAGTTAAATGATTCTTCTATGTACAAGGAATATTCTCTGTAATTTCAGTTTTTATTCACTCCAGAGAAACAATAAGATACTGTTTGTTACTGATGACCCCACCTGCATAAAGTGCCACAAACTTAATTATATTACATTCATGAAGCTTTGTTACTGCATTACAAGTTTCAGTAATTTTATGATCTGGTTTTGGCTATACTTTTATCTTTAACTTTTCTCCCATGATTTTTCTGATGATTAGAATCCTTCACAATATTTGTTGTAACCTCTATATATATTTCTTGGATTAATATTTTCCAACAGTGTAGCTACTATTGGGGTGCCAATGACCAACCCCATCCAACAGTCGAAAGGAACTGCAGATGCTGGTATATACTGAAGATAGTTACTCAGCGGGTCAGGCAGCATCTCTAGGTTGGGACTCTTCTTATGATTGAAAGTATAGGGGAGGGAACTGGAGGTTAAAAAAAAAGGCCAGAACAAAGCACTTGTTGTGAGCCAGCTTTGTTCTGGCCGTTCCTTACCTCAAGTTCCCTCCCCGGTACTTTCAGTCAGAAGAAGGGTCCTGACCTGGTACGCCACCTTTCCTTTTTCTCCGGAGATGCTGCCTGACCGACTGAGTTACTTCAGCATTTTGTGTCTACCAGCAGTCTTGGTCTTTGCATTCTCTGATCTTCACCTGTGCTGATTTTGCTTCCTGTAATTTTGAAACAAGATCATTCTTCATGGCTGGGGTGATGTCACCCTTTTGCTTCTCCTTAAATTTAAGAGGGAAAGGAAGAGGTAGGGGGCATAAAGGGAAAATGTTGAGTGAGTAGGGAGAGGTCTGAGAGGAGGGGAAGACTAAGGCAGTTTGGAGATGAAAACAGAGGCCAGGGAGACTGGTGCAGGAACAGTGGACCAAGTAAAAGGATACGTGCAAAGTTGTGTACATGTGTCTGTGTGGGGATCTATATGGCGCGTACGTGTCCACTGGGTCTGTGACCTCTGTGGCAGTGGACCAGGCCTTTGCCCTATCCAGACCATGTGGCTGCTGCCTTGGAAACAGCCATTGCCCCACATTAATAGAATCACAACTTGCACTGTTCTGAACTGTAATAAAACCATGTAATCTATTCCTCAGAAAAGGGCAAACCAATTGTGATGCTGTGTTTTTCTGTTGCTTCTGTCCTCAAATATCAAGATTCCTAAAAATGTAGTTCTCAACCTTGGTTAATTTACTGTTATATACCCCAGCATGTGATCAAAGCCAGGTTTTCTCTCTTTGTATCATTAATTTATTCCATATTCTTATAAGCAGTCTAAATTTTACACTTTGAGTATCATTCTTGCGAATACTGCATTGTTCTCTGACTTTGACTTTCTTTTATAATGTTTAATTGTCGCCTCACCTGAACCTTCTGTGATCCACATTATCCAGAAACCTTGATCTTTTCTTCTCTTAGATGCCCCTTAATGCAGGGGTTTCCAACATTTAGTGTTTCTTTTGATTTTTTGTGTGAGTAGTGTTTTCTATGTGCATAAAAGTTAATATATCCAGCTCAAAATCAAGCCAGAAGGGGTGGTTGTAACAAGAGACACTGTAATACTGTTACTAATCTCAAAATTGTGAGTTTAAATTTCTTAAAGATCACAACTTCTCACAAGGATGTATTTACAATGTACCCTAGTAGTCCAAAGCGGGAAGATCAGCAGGCATCCTACAGCTGTATAGGAAGGAACTGCAGACGGCTAGTTTAAACCGAAGATAGACACAAAAAGCTGGAGTAACTCAGCGGGACAGGCAGAATCTCTGGAGAGAGATAGGTGACTTTTCGGGTCGAGACTCTTGTACAGACTCTACAGCTGTGGGCCACTTAGAAAAAGAAATGTGATTCTGATAAAAAACAAATTCAAAATGATAGCGTACAGCAAGAATGATGCTCACCTACTTGTAAATCTGAATGTATGAGTCCTTAACTGCAGTGCATCTTATCTTGATCTGTTGAGATGCTGTCGCAGCCAGGTTCATATGTGTCCCAACAGAAAAGACCGGCTCATTTCATTTGTTCTGGTACGACCGTTCCATGAATTAAATCACCCTACTTTCTCTCCACACTTAGAGTCACAAAGAAAATTGATTTGCTCAATTTGAGACATATGGCCTCTGTAAAATTATTGCTGTTTGCTATCATTTTGAATTGGTTTCTTATCAGAACCACATTCCTATTTCTAAGTGGCCCACAACTGTTGGATGCCTCTCGACCTTCAAGATTTGGACTACTCGGCTACATTGTAACTACATCCAATTGAGAAGTTGTGATCTTAAAGGGATTTGAACACTAGATTTTGATATTAGTAACAGTGTTACAGTGTCTCTTGTTTCAACCACCCCTGGGATGGCTGGCTTGATTTTGAGCTTGATGCGTTTATTGTAGTGAAATCTTAGTAAATAACCATTGTGGCATTGATAGCTCATGTATAGTTTAGCTTAGAGATACAGTGCAAAAATGGCCCTTTCCGCCCACAGAATCCGCACCGACCAACGATCCCCATTCTCCTGCACACTAGGGACAATTTTCAATTTTTACTGAAGCCATTTAACCTACAAACCTTTTTGATCCCAAAAAATTGTCACTAAATTGAAGTGAAATGTATCTGTAAATAACCACTGCGGCATTGATAGATAGCTGGTCTTAATGCACGTATTGGCATATTGACTTAGTACTTTACTGACTTTATAAAACAATTTGCGTTTAACGTGTGGAGTTTGAAACCAATTCTGGCCATTTGCTATTTTCGCAAAGGTGCACAGTGGTGAAATGTTCATAGTACCAATTTAATGACTATATTGAAAGCAGCACATAATTGAATTACTTCTTGCACCTTCTTAACGTGGTAACTCACTTTACTTTTCTCTTTCTCTCAACAGAAGAAATAAAAATTGAGATAGAAAAACAAAGGTAGGACAAACTGCTATTGTTCCTGAAAGTTTAAATGTGTCATTGTTAGCTGTTCCCTGGAAATGAAGATGTTGGTAACCAGCTTTTTTTATAAGCCAGCAAATAAACTCCTATTAATACAATCAAACGTGGCCAATTCTATGGAAGTGGATTTAAAAAATAAATTTTAGAATGTAGATGTGAAATTTTGTTGATTGGCACTTGTATCAGTCAAGTTTACAATGAAACTTTGCGGTAAGATTTTGTGTATCATAACAAAGTGTTATTATATGAATTGTCATGAAATAGCTTTGTTTCAGTGACTAAAGCATAATTTCTAATTTTTCAGGAAATTCATAAATGATATTGGTGCTCTTGCACATATTCTAGATCTGTTTCTGAAAACCTCTTTTGGCTTTTTTTTAAATGGTTCCTTTTTCTTTAGAGTGGGAGACAAAGATGTTTCTTCATTGCCGAAAGCAAATTTCATCGAGGCAGATAAGTACTTTCTTCCATTTGAGCTGGCTTGTCAATCGAAATCCCCTCGTATCGTCAGCACATCTTTGGACTGCTTGCAGGTATGTGCATTTAACCCAATGTCTGAAATAATAATGCACATAATATGTAAGCTCGCAATTACCGAGTTCCTATTATGCTGGCCTTAATTGCTTCCTGATTTTCTAGTTTATGACTTCTCTCTCTAAAAGCATTTCCCTATTCACTATTTTTAAAAACTGCCGGTATCTCGTAGCTCCACATTCCTGTGGCAAATGATGAATTAACACTCTTACAATTACACTCTTCTTCTTTCGTGTCCTTATGCTATATAGTGGCTTGCCACTGCTGTACACAGCGTTGTGCTATTGGAGTGTTAAGTCCAAGGTCTGCAGTAGTACATGGATTATCCAGCAATGGGCATTGCAGTAGGTGTTGCATTGTCCGAGTCTGTGTGTCACAGGTTGTTGTACCCTCGATGTAGCCCCATTTGTGCATTGTCACCCTTGACCGCCCGACCCCGGTTCGCAGTTGGTTCAGATATCTCCAGTTCAGCCAATTACACTGAAGTTGCTTAGCTACAACAGTGTTGTAACTTACCATGTCTGTGAAAAGTAACCACAGAACTGGGTACAATTATGACATCTAGATAGATAGATATATGGATAGGAGGGGTTTAGAGGACTATGGGACTAGCCCAATGTGACAACTTGGTCGGCAAGGTGGGCCTAAAGGCCTGTTTTCATGCTAAGCTCCATGATTCTGAGACTGAAGTTGAACACAGAAAGCCACGGTCACACTGCACTACAAGTTATCCTTCGCATCAATTTGATACATTGAAAAATGTAACAAAAACTAAGAAAATGGGCCAATACCAATAAGAATATTTCCTTTAATTTTCTGAATAAATAAATACGTTCAATCTGCGTTAGTATTGGGATCAGTGGAAAATGCTTACACGTTTACAACATTGTTCCTTTTTTCCCCCTTCACCTCCGAGAGATTTGCTGTCAGCCCCAAGAGGCAAAAACTTGGAATCCTTCCCAGCTGATCTCATTCTGAATCAACCATTTATGCACCTCTAAATGCATCTTTTATTCATTGCCAGTTGCCTTAATTATTTTGGCTTGCGATGTTTATCTGCTTTCAATGTGCGTGTTGCTGTTCTCAATATTTCTCAAAGTATCATTCATTCATTGCATTGCCTTTTTTCTGACGTATTTTCCATCTTTTGTAATTTTTGTAATGTTTGCTCACTTACTCTATTCAAGCAATTTTTTTCTCTATAGTGTAAATAAATTAATTTAAGTGAAGGTAATATTGGCCATTTTAGTGTCTTTTCTGCCTTTGCAAAACCTGCTTGGCATCTTTTTGCAAAGACCACGAGGAACATGGCTCCAGAATGTCTGGGTCCTGGGAGGAAATTAAGTACAGGGGGTGATGTCCAGATGTCCTTTAATTATTAATATGTATGAGGGTTTTGCAGAAGGAGCTGGGTCCTGCTGCAAATGCATGATCAGGATTAGTTGGGGAATGGTTATGTTAACTATGTTGCATGGTCTTTGCACTGTTATTTGTGATTGGTCAAGGCGAGGGGCCTTGCCCAAATTGTTTATATTAACTGGTAAAATATTTCTTTACTTGGGAACTGTCTTCCATTAGGAACTTTCTGTAGAAACAATGTAATGGGATATTTTGTAATTGGGTTAGGGAACTGTCAATTAATGTATTGTATGATCTTTATTTATGATTGGTTTGTAGGGATTGTCACCCCCCCCCCCCCCCCCATGTATTTCGTGCCGCGGGTCCGATGTAGTATATTAGAGGGGAGAGCACATGAGTCTGTGTCGACCTTCTGGGGGAGCTCTTGGGACCATGCTGACCTGCTGGAGGTGTCTATTTGCACAAGGCTAAAGGGCTTGGACGAGTAGAGACAAGGATCGGACCTGCTGTGTTGGTTAGGTATCGTATAGGTAGTGTGTTTATGTTTGGAAAATAAAGTTAGTTGATCCAGTGCTTGACTCAGTGTTTTACTGAACCAGACTAATGGGTTGAGAATAGGAGCCGAATTACAAAGGCAGCAAAAAGGTTGTCGTTCAAGGGGAAGGTGGACCACATGCAGATCTCCATGTCAGTGCATTAAGGTTAACAACCAAGACCAGATAACACTTCTACCTGCATGTAGCGTGGCTACCTTCACAAGCTGATCCTATTTGGAATGAGCAGGTCATATATAGTGTGATGAATGCACAGAAGAAACATCAGAGTCAGCAACTGTGAAATCACAGCACAGGCACCCATTTACCAAACTGCAATTAGGTTGTTCCCAGAATACACTGACAAATTTATAGATTGTTAATGTATTTCTCAAAAGGAAAATATTACCTGAGCATTTCATATTACAACATTTCATCTGTACATGTTTGGGGTGCTGTAAAAGTTTCACTTCTGCTGATATTTCTTTTTTCCTTACCATTATTCGGATATAATGTGTTTGGATATGTTTAGTTCAGACATGCCGTGTGGAAACGGACCCTTTGGCCCACCGACTCCACGGCAACCTGCACACTAGTTGTGTGTTAGCCCACATTTCGCATCTTGCACACAATGGGCAGTTTATACAGAAGCCAATGAACCTAAAACCCGCACTTTTTTGAAATGTGTGAGGAAACCAGAGCACCCGGTCGCGGGGAGAAGGGATAAGGGCCGCACAGACAGTACCCGTAGTCAGGACCGCACCCGGGTCTCTAGCGCTGTGAGGCAGCAGCTCTACTGCTGTGCCATCATGCCAGTTTGTTGTTTACAAAACAGTTCATCCTTGTGGATCTTTTTTTGTTGTTGCAGAAGCTATTAGCTTATGGACATATCACGGGTAATGCCCCCGACAGCTCATCTGGAAAGAGGCTAATTGATAGGATTATTGAAACCATTTGTGGATGTTTTCAAGGAACTCAAACGGATGAAGGTGTGCAACTGCAGATAATTAAGGTACGTTTGTGTTTTTAATTAAAGTATATCCACAGATTCTATCATGTGCACATGTTGAAGATCTAATACTTATAGACTCAAATTACTTTCCTATTGTTTAAATCGGTTTCAGTTTAGTTCATTGTCGCATGTACCGCTTTTGTTGCGTGCTAACCAGGCAGCAGAAAGACAATACATGATTACAATTGATCTATTTACAGTGCATAGAAACATGATAAGGGAATAGCGTTTAGTGCAAGGTAAAGCCAGCAGAGTCCGATCAAGGATAGTCCGAGGGTCATGGAAGAGGTAGATAGTAGTTCAGCACTGCTCCCTGGTTGTGGTCGGATGATCTCAGAACATTGCATCGTGTTTCTAACTTAGTGCAGGTAGCTGCTTTTGCTGTTGTTACTATATGATACATCTAAAGCAGTTCAACTATTTTGAAACTCCGTTTTTTAAGATTCTTTGCTCTTTTTAAATCTCCATGCTAAGTTTCATTTTGGTCTGGTTGATATTCTGAACTCCTGAGTCTGTTATGGTCATGTAATGAAAGATATTGCTTCCATCTACTCCGAACTGGTCCCAAATTATTCTGTGTTCAGAGTTTAGAGATACAGCGTAGAAACAGGCCCACCGTGTTCCTGCTATCCCCGTGCACTAGCTTTATCCGATAGACTCGGGATAATTTACAATTTTTACCGTATCCAAATTAAACTACAAAGCTGTATGTGTTTGTAGTGTGGGAGGAAACCCACGCGGTCATAAGGAGAACGTACAAACACCGTACAGACAGCAGCCGCAGTCAGGATCAAGCCCAGGTGTATCTCTAAAGTCACTAGTAAATTAAAGAGATGAAATGCTGGAGTAACTACAGAGCTCAAGATCCCATAAAAATATCTAATTACGCTGTTGCTACATTGTGAGGTTTACACATGTTTGAAAATGATCAGGAAAAGAACTAAATTGTAATATTGGAATTTATACAATTTGAGTAAAACATCATCGCTCATTAACCTGTTGTTCATTATTTCAGGCGTTGCTCACTGCTGTGACATCATCTTACATTGCGATCCATGAAGGAACGATCTTACAGACTGTCAGGACATGCTACAATATTTACCTTGCCAGTAAAAATCTTATCAATCAAACTACAGCCAAAGCTACTCTTACACAAATGCTCAATGTCATATTTACAAAGATGGAGAACCAAGTGGTATGTATTTAATATAATAGTTCAATGTGCATTTTTTAAATTATTATTAATAAGCCGAGCCATTTTGTGACTGAAATCAGTGCACAGTTGAGCTACACAGACTCCAGAAAATTTCAGATAGGCACAAAAAGCTGGAGTAACTCAGCGGGTCAGGCAGCATCTCTGGAAAAATGGAGCAGATGATGTTTTGGATCGAGACCCTTCTTCAAACCCGAACTGTCACCTATTCCTTTTCTCCAGAGATGCTACCTGACCCGCTGAGTTGCTCCAGCTTTTTGTATCTATCTTCGGTTTAAAACGCCATCTTCAGTTCCTTCCTACTCCAGAGACCTTCTTTTGACGAGTGGCTTTTATTAAATTAGCTGATTTCACAAGTCTGGCTTCTTCATCCCAGTGCTGAATGATTTTTGGAAAATTGCAGACACTGGAAATCTGAGATTTAAAAAAAAAATTGATGGAATAAATCAGCAGTTCAGGCAGACATGCTACATTTCTCCAGCATTTTCTGTTTCTATTTGCTTTAGTACTCCTGTGTGGGAATTGGTCTCGAGTTGTTTGCCTGAGCACCACATAGTCAATTCTGCTGGAACAATTAGTTAAAGAATCTGTTGGAGCAAGAACATGAGCCATGATGATAATTTCAACATCTTCTATCCACACATGAATACCTGCACACAAAACACACCCACCGAGAACAGAGGCAAAAATATTTGTTTCTTCAAACTATCAACTAAAAACCACTGATAGACACAAAACGCTGGAGTAACTCAGCAGGACAAGCAGCGTCTCGGGAGGGAAGGAATGGGTGATGATTCGGGTCAAGACCCTTCTTCACCCATTCCTTCTCTCCAGAGATGCTGTTTGTCCCGCTGACTTACTCCAGCATTTTGTGTCTACCTTTGATTTAAACCAGCATCTACAGTTCTTTGCTACACAACTAAAAAACATTTTCCAGTTCCGTGAAATCAAACATTTTTATCAATTGACTTATTGTGTGTCATGCACATATCGCAATGTTAGAAATACTGGTCAGAGGCAGATTATTCCACATTTGACTTTGAAACTAATGTGAATGAAAGGAGCAAATTGTCTTTTTGTAATTTGTCATTTGGTAAGAAGCAACACACTTAAAACATGCAGAACATTGTTTTCCAATCGGGCATTAAGTTCAGTCTGGTTCCGACCCGAAACGTCGCCTACTCCTTTTCTCCAGAGATGTTGCCTGACCCGCTGAGTTACTGCAGCTGTTTGTGTCTATCTTCAATGTAAACCAGCATCTGCAGTTCCTTCTTACACTACTCGGCATTAAATTTGCTTTATGCCATGACAAACCATTGAAAACTTATTTTTAAATAATTTATCCAAGCTGAATCGTGTGCAGAATTCATGTTTTAATATGACATCAGAAAATACCGCTCTTGCAGAACACTGTCCCAGTATTTATTTAAAATCTGCCAGCCATGATCATATTGAATGGCGGTGCAGGCTCGAAGGGCCGAATGGCCTACTCCTGCACCTATTTTCTATGTTTCTATGTATAATATCTACATCTGCGAGTCTTTGGCCAGTTTTGTGTGCATAATCTACCCCTCTCTCAAACTTGTTTTCTGTTGATGCCTGAAGTGGATTCGTACTTATTTCTTGGAGGATAAGGAATGCAATGTGCACACAATAATCTTAATACGAAAACTGAATTTAACAGTTTTGAATAGTTTTTGGCCATTAATTCTTAATGTGTAGAGCAAAATATTTAAGCTAATTATTTTAAAGTTTTCTTGGAATTGCGAAGTTACTTTATTGAACAATTATTCACTAACGTTGAAGTTTTTGCTCAAGTTTAGGTTGAATCGACCTAGGTAACTGGGTCAGGAAACTGCTGGAAATTTGAATTGAATTTTTTCAATTATTGAATTGAATCATGTACTAACTCTTTAAACACTTCGATCAAAACAACAGTGGTAATTCTGCGTCTTTCATAGAAACAGAATTTGGCCATTTTTTGTTTTGCATGGTTGACTTCTAATTGAAAACAATTATATCTGCTCTGCCATGATTTTGTAACATTTCTTTAAAAACTGTGTAACTATCCAACTATCTCAATCACAGCAACATATCCTTTTTCATTCAGCCAAAACTTGTTCTTTGCGTTAAAGAAATATTTGAGCCAGGAGGATGAATTATTGTTCCAACAACGCTTGGGCAAATGAGAGCACAATGATAATTTCAACTCCCTGTAAAAATGTGTTCTATTTTAAAGGTACAGGAGGCGAAAGACCTGGAGAAAAGCAAACAACAGCATCACGTCCATCAGTCTTCTGCCGCACACAGTTTAGTTGGATCACCGCAACTGGATCGAATAGAAGAAAGTTTGAGCAAAATGATTGCATCTGAGGCAGTCGCAGATCAAATAAACACAGTGGCAGAGGAAATTGGTTGTGTTGAAACTGAAAATGGGACGATGACAGTTCGTACAGAAGACAACGATGTGAAGACTGATCGCTCTTTTGATACTGCAGGTGTTGATATTTATTCATACGCTTTGCTTTAAAACATATAATTTAATGCCATCTCAAAAATTGTAATTACCGAGAAACAAAATCTATTTGTGGGAGAAGATGACAACAAAGAGCCGATTTTGACGGAACAGGTCTTGAATAGTTTGGTGTTTATTGAACAAAATGCTTATTATTCCCAAGGCAATGGAACAAGTAGTAAACATAGTTTTAATCTTGGAGCCGGGTTGTCATTTAAAGACATGGAATTTAAAGTTTGCAGCCAAAACAGAGATGAGGGTTCATACAACGTAACGTTGAAATATCACCGTGCTGCAAGAATAAACTTGTGCTGCCATTAACGATGTGCTTCAACTCCTCTGCGTTGCTATTTAATTGGCAAGACACTTGACAACTTGCTGAGGTCAAACATTTCAGCTGTCATTTTTTTTGCATAGATTTTTGAATTTCACAGCCTCAGTTGTTGATAAATATGCTGATTTATGTCTGCTATTATTTATTTTGAAAGTTAAGATTTGGGCTTTAAGGACATCTTGCTGCTTTTTAACAAAAAGTTGAATTCCATCAGTCCGAAGAAGGATCTCGACCTGAAACGTCACCTATTCCTTCGCTCCTTAGGTGCTGTGTCACTCGCTGAGTTTTTCCAGCATTTTTATCCACCATTGATGAATGCAGATGGGTTTGAATTGGCAATGTGCGGCTTCTTTTAGAAACCCGGCATTTCGGGTCGGGACTGAATGGTTCTGAAGAAGTGTTCTGACCCGGAACGTCACCTATTCCTTTTCTCCAGAGACGCTGCCCAACCCGCTGAGTTACTAAAGCGTTTTGTGTCTATCTTCAGCATCCCTTGAGAATGTGGATAGGTGACATTTTGGGTCGAGACCCTTCTACAGTGTTTTAAAATGTTGCAACACTACGCTCCAACTTGTGTATGTGCCCTAATCTATGAATGCAAGCATTCATTTGTCACCCTCCCCATCCAATCTGCCTGTGTTGCTGTTTTCAGGGAAATGTGTCCAAGAAACCCAAGGTCCTCCCGCACATCAACATTGCTTTGCATCCTATCCCTGTTTAACTTCCCAAAATGCATCACCTCATACTGTTTTGTACATGTTTATAAGTGACATTTAACGGCCTTTATTTTAATGCATATGCTACTTCAGAATTCCAGTGTTTTACTGTTACTTGCAAGTAAAATTCGCATTTTTTGTATTTCAGTATTTTGTGTTGATTGAAGTTTGAGTACTCCATGCTCTAATTTTGTTTCACTTTAGGCAATGTGGATGAAAGTCACGAAGAAAATGTTAATGTAGAAGAGATTGTGGGACAAATATTGGAGGAAGTGGTGGCTGCAGTGACCAAAGGTAATTCAAGAGATCTTAAAACTATTTTAGCTGACTTTTGCGGGTATTGTTGATAGATCCACAGCTACACATTAATTTGTTTTCCATCTATAACACATCCGACCTCTGTTATCTTCAGTTTGTTAGGTGCACTTTTCACAAGCAGCCATTGCTTTGTAAATTAATGCCAAACCATCTTTGGTGCAACCAGTTCAAAATTCGCATTAGTAGATTTCTTAAACAGAAGCTTTCCATTATCTTTAGCTGATCTGTATTTCAGAGCCAGGAATTGGTCAGAATAAATTAAGGAATTGTTAAGTAATCTATCCTCAGTGACAAATTATTTTTGGATCAATATAAACTTTGTATTTTCATTAACATGTCTTGTAATCACATACCCTGAACATTCATTTATCTGCACGATGTAGATTCAAAATGTATGTATTACAGGAGTCATACAGCAGGGAAACAGTCCCTTTGGCTCAACATGCCCATGCCGCCAGAGATACCCCATCAACACTTGTCCCACCTGCCCATGTGTAGTCCACATCCCTCTAAACCTTTCTTATCCAAATGACTTTAAAAATGTTGTTTTAACATCTGCCTCAACTACTTCCTCCAGCAGTTCGTGCCATATACCCACCACCCTCTTTGTGGGAAAAAGTTACCCCTCGGGTTCCTATTGAATCTTTCCCCTCTCACCTTAAACCTATGGCCTCTGATTCTTGATTCCGGATCAGCACATTTGTATTAACAGATGTAAGTAGTTTATTAAGGTGATCACAACAATTGTGTAAAGAATGACAAATAGTGTATATTTCCACGTCTGAGTGGGACAACCTTTCAAAATTGAAATTGAAAAGATTCAGGCCAGACAATGGAAAGAACCAGAAAGGTAACTGTCCAGGTCGTTTAACTGTTTATTTGGTGACATTCTGACAAAAGGTTATATGAACTGAGATGTTAATTCTGTTTTGAACAATTGCACCTGTTCAGTCCATGACTTTTACCACTCCATGTTTTCAAATTTTCAATAGTATCGTGATTTCAGCTTTTTATGTAAGCTGCTTTCTTTTACTTAATAAGGTGTTCCTCTTCTTTAAGCAAACATTTCTTGTCCATTCCTAATTCCTCTTAACCTTAGTGACTTGCTGAACCATTTCACTGGTTAAATCAATGATCCGTATCGCTGCAAGGCTGCATTTCCACACATGGTGCCAACCGCAAGTTTCTTTCACAGAAATGATAGAGCGAACAAGACTATTTTTGTGATAACTTGTACACTTGTACACTCTGGAGTTTAGAAGGATGAGAGGTGATCTCATTGAAACATATAAGATTGTTAAGGGCTTGGACACGCTAGAGGCAGGAAACATGTTCCCGGTGTTGGGAGAGACCAGAACCAGGGGCCACAGTTTAAGAATAAGGAGTAAGCCATTTAGAACGGAGACAAGGAAACATTTTTTCTCACAGAGAGTGGTGAGTCTGTGGAATTCTCTGCCTCAGAGGGCGGTGGAGGCAGGTTCTCTGGATGCTTTCAAGAGAGAGCTAGATAGGGCTCTTAAAAATAGCAGAGTCAGGGGATATGGGGAGAAGGCAGGAACGGGGTACTGATTGGGGATGATCAGCCATGATCACATTGAATGGCGGTGCTGGCTCGAAGGGCCGAATGGCCTACTCCTGCACCTATTGTCTATTGTCTATAACCTTGTAGTTTCATATAAGAATCGTAACAACTGGTATTTAAATTCCCTCGGTTTTGTTGTTGGATGCAAAATCAAGCCTCTCGTAACAATAGTCCTGAATTATGGTTTTATCAATTATCAAGTCAAGTAACTTGATTACAAATTCTGCCGTCCTCGATTTTCCGCTGGCAAAACCAATCACTCTTGGGTTGTTAAATAAGCTGCAGACAAAAATGGTTGTTTGGTAATGAAACCTGTATTCTCGTATATAAGGAGCGGAATTAAAAAATGGTGAAAATGAAACTCCGGAGACACCTTTACAAATCCAAGTCGCTGCTGAATGTATTGAAAACCTGCAAGCTAATGGCATCCCTGAAGGATCACTTCAAGTGCACGATGGTAGTTCATTAACTGACACAAAATGTGTATCAGATTGCAATGTCCAGGTAAGGAACATAATTGCTTTTCATTTGAATTTGAATTAAGCTCCTTTTTTCAAGAATTTAATTCTATCTTTTTTTATGTTTGTGAGGGATGAATTTTTGCCTTGTGCAATGGTTTTGAAAATCATGCCAGGACCATTTTTGGGGGTTCGTTTTGACCTAAATCAAAAAAAAGACATGGTATAATTGGATATTAGTTCAATAAATTTTTGACGTGTCAGATATTTTGGATTATGTTTATCCCCAGGAGGAATCATGAATCAGCCATTCATAGTAACAGTTATCTATTTCACAGTTTTGCTTTAGAGTTTATTTCAAATTTTTTTTTAAATGATGTGGCTGTAAAGGGCCTGTCCCACTTAAGCGATTTTTTTCGGCGACTTGCCGGCACCCGTCATAGGTCACCGAAAATTTTCAAAATGTTGAAAATCCAGCGGCGACCAGAAAAAGGTACGACTCTTTGGGCGACTACTCATGACCAAACGGGCGCCACGTGTCGACATGTCGCGGGGTGACGCCTTTATGGTCATGAGTAGTCGCCCAAAGAGTCGTACCTTTTTCTGGTCGCCGCTGGATTTTCAACATGTTGAACATTTTCGGCGACCTGCTGTGACTATGACGGGTGCTGGCAGTCGCTGAAAAAAATTGCGTAAGTGGGACAAGCCCTGAACACCACACTGAGTCACCATGTTGCAACTGTAAAGCTTGTCCTTTTGGTTTTGTTTCTCTCTCCCACCCCTCCTCCCCCCTTAATGTGATAATGATTGCCCATAAAACGCATTATTAAGCGTCTAAATGGCAGGCAGTAGTGCAAGTTTCCATACCGTGTCCTGTGGTAATGATGGTTTTCATTCTGAATTTTAGCAGTTGAAGATTGTCCCCTCCTGCCTTTGCAAAACATGTTACATTGACTATTTAAGAAATGTGAGTAATTCGAACTGGGACAGCTGTATTAATCTTGCACATTTTTCTTCTGGTTCTAGGAAGCTGAAGCTTTAGTATCACCACCTACCAATGCTAAATTCTCCTACGTTTTGCAGAAAGATGCCTTTTTGGTTTTCCGATCTCTTTGTAAGCTTTCTATGAAGCCATTAAGTGATGGACTGCCTGATCCAAAGTAAGCAGTTGCTTAATGTTTGGGGGGGGGAAATTGTAATCTGAAACGAAATATTGTGGTACTCTTTGGCTCACTCGGTGAAGAAGACATTTCATTCATAACAGGGGACCAAAAGTTGTTGGAAAGATAGTGGCAAAATAACTGCACGGTTAGTTTGCGGATTGTGGGAGGGCTGTGTCTTGATTTCCATTTCTCCACAAATTTGTGCCCTGCTGACTTTAACCTTGAAAGAACTGAAAGACCGGCAACCTTGTCATGAGTTCCTCATTGAAATTCATCGCACGTCATGTGGATGCTGGATTTATTCAAAGGAATCTTGCCATTTCCACTTAGTGATGAAATTTATGACCCAAACATGAAATTTGCTCCTTAAAGCCAAGTAAAGCATGAATGAGTATGTTGTGTTTTTGACCACTGATTGGGATTATGACATGCGTCTAAATGTTATTAGTGATCACACGATAACATAAAGTAGCTTTACCTGTGAGGGTGTCATCTCCAACTCTTGTCCACTTCGTCCCTGAGCAATTTTTGGCAAGTAATTTACAAGGCGCTAAAATATATTTGCAACATTTTAATAATCGACAAATTACTTGACATGCCAGAAAAATTGTAATTATGCATTTTGTACAAATACCCGGCCACTTATTCCTGGTCGACTTCCAAATTACTATAATAACCAAGTGCAAGCCCTTTGTGTTTTCAACTTTAAAAAGTGCTGGAAACCCTTCGTAGATGAGGAAGTTTGAAGAAGGGCCTCGACCCGAAATGTCGCCTATTCCTTTGCTCCATAGATGCTGCCTCACCCGCTGAGTTTCTCCAGCATTTTTGTCTACCTTCGTAGATGAGGCTTCATCTGTGAAAAGGGAAACGGTTAACATTTGAGGTTGAAGATCCTTTTGGGCCTGTCCCACCTCGCCGATTTTTGGGGCAACTAGAGGCGACTGCCGCAAAATTTTAAACATGTTTTTAAAAATTTCAGCGACAGTGGCGACAATTTTTGCTGAGGTAGGTGACGTGGGTAGATGTGAGTCTTGCCGTAGGTTGTCGTAGGTGCTGTCTTAAGTTGTCGCCAGGTGTCGTAGGTGAATTCCATTAAAACTAGACCCTGGCAGTCGCCTAAGTGGGACAGGCCTTTTCCCCTGTTTCCATGCTGCATCTCTAACTGAACTAATATGTGGATATTGTAGCCTTTCCTTTCCTTGCTCCAAGATCATCTCCCTTGTGGGTAGCAGCTGGAGAGTTGGGATGGGGGGAGGTTTATGATGCTGAGGAAAGGAGGGAGAGAAAAGAAACGAAAAGCAAAAAAGGATGGGACTAAAAGTGAAAAGATACACAAAGGGATTGTGGACCTGAGATGGTTGAGAGGGTGATCTTTTGCCGTGAGTATTTTTATGGCTGTGCCATTATAAGCAATTTTCAGCAAACCAAATTACATCAGTTATGAGAAGTATGAGCAAGTATGTCCATTCATTTGACCTGCAGTAAGGTGCAGCATTCTAGCACTTCATGGATCAATTTTGATTAGTTGTCGGTCACTGAAGTACACAAGTCGTCTGTCAAATTGGAATTGATCTTTTAGTCAAATTCTGTAATTCAATATGTGAAACTAGTTTACCAGTTTCTTCAGAATTTAATTAACATCCATATTTATGAATAACTCGCAAATAACTGTCTAAGTAGCAAATTTAACAAAACGGTGTTCACCAAGACTTGACTAAAGTGCATGCTAATCGACTGGGTTGGTGGAAAGCTATTAAACTGCTTTTGTAGAACATGTGTGTATCTACAAAATGGAGTGAAGCAGGTATGGGCTGGAATGCGAAAGATCACGGGCATGAAGCAGAAGGGCGAACACTGCCTGATGGCGAACAGAGCCTGGCTGATGATCTGAACAGATTTTTCAACAGATTTGACGACCCCACACCATCATAGCCTCCCCCACCTGGTCTGCTGACCATTGCTGCTTCCTCTCCACCTCCCCTCCCTCTCTCCAACACTCCTGAGATGTCACCTGCATGGAGTCCCCTCTTCCCACCTCCTACTCCACCAGCAGCCCCACCTATGACTCTTCATACTGCTCATGTCAAGATGATGCTGGACAGACTGAAGCCAGGGAAAGCAGTGGGGCCCGATGATACCAGCCCAAGGCTACTGAAGACTTGCTCTTCAGAGCTGTGTGGTATTCTAACACACCTGTTCAACCTGAGCTTGTGTCTACAGAAGGATCCAAGGCTGTGGAAAACATCTTGCCTGGTACCTGTCCCAAAGAAGACCCATCCCACTCACCACAATGACTACAGACCAGTAGCGCTCGCTCGCTCACCTCGCATATTATGAAGACATTTGAGAGACTTGTCCTCTCCTACATCAGGACTAGTGTGTCAACTCAAATGGATCCTCTACAGTTTGTATATCAGCCCAACATCAGTGTCGATGATGCCCTCATTTACATGCTGCAGAGGGTGTACACACATCTGGACATCCCTGATGCATCTGTAAGGATTACATTTTTTGACTTCTCAAGCGCCTTTAACACAATTCAGCCCCGACTGCTAGGGGAGAAGATGGAGAAGATGCAGGTGGATCCATTACTGGTACTGTGGTGTTTGGATTACCTTTTCCTCAGACCACAGTACGTGCGCCTACAGAACAATGTCTCAAGCACCATCCTGAGCAGCACAGGGGTTCCACAAGGAACTGTGCTGGCTCCATTCCTGTTCATCATCTACACAGCGGATTTCCAATACAACACCAACAGCTGCTTTTTGCAGAAATTTTCAGATGACACAGCTGTTGTCGGCCTCATCAAAGGGGGCAATGAGGAGGAGTATAGAGATACAATAAACAACTTTGTGGAGTGGAGTGCACACAATAACCTCCATCTCAACACCACAAAAACGAAGGAGATAGTTGTGGATTTCAGGAGGGGGAGGAGGAGGACTCAACCAACACCAATCACCATCAGGGGCACTGAGGTGGAGGTGGTCGCCAACCACCGGTACCTTGGTGTGCAGCTTGACAGTGAGCTGGACTGGAAGAGTCATATGGAGGCGGTGTACAGGAAGGGACAAAGTCGTCTGTATTTTTTAAGGAGGCTAAGGTCATTCAACATCTGCCAACCCCTACTGTGCAGTGTCTACCATTCAGTGGTGGCCAGTGCTATGTTTTTTGCTGTGGCCTGTTGGGAAGAAGGCGCCCGCATAGCGGACAAAAACAGACTGGACAAGCTGATCAGGAAGGCCGGCTCAGTGGTCCAGCAGGTGGCAGAGGCCAGAACTCTGAACAAACTGGGTTCAATAATGACCAACCCCACTCACCCACTCCACGCCCTGAAGGTGATCAAGAGCAGCATCTTCAGTCAGAGGCTGATTGCACCAATGTGCAAAATTGAGAGATATAGGAAGTCTTGTATACCAGCTGCTATAAGGTTTTATAATGCACAAAAATAATTTTGCATTTTTAGTGTATTTAACTTATTAAGTATGGAAGCTATCTGAGGAAATTAGTGGTGTTATGTTTGTCTTGAAGCTGTTGTGGCACTGTAATTTCCTGTAAAGGATTATTAAAGGATCTATCTATCTATCTATCAAGGAACAAAATAGTACCCTGCATGCAGTGTAAAGGTTAGCCAAAAGTGATGCAAGGTAACACATGAAACCAGAAGTCAGAGTTGTGATATTTTATCATGTTATTTTACAAACTAATTCTTATCCCAAACTTTTATTTTTAAGGTCTCATGAGCTGCGGTCAAAGATAATTTCACTACAGCTTCTTTTGTCAGTCCTTCAAAATGCTGGCCCAGTCTTCAAGACAAATGCAATGTTCATCACTGCAATTAAACAGTACCTTTGCGTGGCCTTGTCCAAAAATGGAGTCTCCAGTGTTCCGGATGTCTTTGAACTCTCACTCGCTATTTTCCTTACTCTCCTCTCACACTTCAAGATTCACTTGAAGATGCAAATTGAGGTATGACTTCAATATCTATTGAATTAAAGACGGAAGATAAACTCTGGTAGGTATTTTGGTGTGAAGTCCAAATAAATGACTGCCATTGCCAGAGTGAGGCCACATGCAAAATGGACGAACAGCATCTCATTCTGCTTCAGTAGCTTTCAACCCAATGGTATGAACATTGAATTCTCCAATTTTAGCTAACTGCCAACAACTCCCCCACCTCCATCACCCACCCTTTTCTCCCCTTCTGTACCCCACCTGGATCAATTCCTCTGTCTAGCTTCACAATTCGCAACTTTTCAATCCTTTTGTCTCTTGCCTTCTGTCTTTTCATCTCTGGCCTCCAACCATCTGTCTTACCCCTCCCTCCCCCCCCCCATGTATATCCACCTATTACTCGCCAGGCTTTGTCCTGCCTCTCTTCTCTTTCATCTTTCTTGACACCCCACAGATGTCTGAAGAAGGATCCCAAACCATGGTCACCTTTCCATGTTGAGTTACTCCAGCACTTTGTGTCTTTTATTGTAAGCCAGCATCTGCAGTTCCTTGTTACTGCATTGTTCCACTTTTCTTTTGCAATTACTTAAGGCCCTGTCCCACTGATGTCCCTGTCCCACAGAAGCAGGCAAATGATCGCCGAGCTCGGCCTGGGGCTCACGGCCGTTCCAGTCCGGATCCGCCCCCACTTCTACTCCCAGAGCGGGGCCAAGACTATTGAAGATAGACACAAAATGCTGGAGTAACTCAGCGGGACCGGCAGCATCTCTGGAGAGAAGGAATGGATGACGTTTTGGGTCAAGACCCTTCTTTCAGACTGAAGAAGAGTCTTGACCCGAAACATCACCCATTGCTTCTCTCCAGAGATGCTGCCGGTCCCGCTGAGTTACTCCAGCATTTTGTGTCTATCTTCAAATGACGTCACGCGCTCCAGACGGCTGTGCGGGCGCATGAAGTCGTGCGCGACCTTCGCGGGACCGTACGCCTCAACGCGACCACGAGGTCGCGTAATTAGCGTGCCAAGGACAGGGGCTTGAGTTCCAACTCCCCAACAGCCACAATCAATCATGTTAATTATACACTTTTATACCACCCTGATTTAAAAAAACTAGAGAATATCTTTTAAATTGGAGTTGATATACGAGCTCAAGCATGTAATTGTTCAAGCAGCTAGTTAATGTAAACGCCATGCTGATTTGAAGTAAGCGATGCTCGGACAAGGCGAAATAAAGATGCTTTGTTCCAGATATATTCGCTGGTGAAACCTTGTTTTGTAGGAGTGTTTATTTTCCAGCTTTTCCCATTCTATATCATAAAAATAAATGAAATCTTTAATACTAAAAGGCTAGAGTTGTTTGTATAGACCAAAGGGATTTCCTGTTCCAATATTTACAAATAGATTCTCCTGTGGAAATGAATAAATAAAGGTGTTCCTGATTTGTAGCCACTTTGCAAAATGCTTGAATTGAACATCAGGTTCTGTTCCCTAATTGAGCAGACTGTATAAAGTCAAATAAATGAAGTGTCTGGAATCTCCAGTTGCCTACCACTGGTGCCCATCTATTTAAACAACGTTTCTCCTTTTGTAGCAATGGATTTAAATAGACAATAGGTGCAGGAATAGGCCATTCGGCCATTCAAAGTGATCATGACTGATCATCCACAATCAGTACCCCGTTCCTACCTTCTCCCCAAATCCCCTGACTCTGCTATCTTTAAGAGCCCTATCTAGTTCTCTCTTGAAAGTATCCAGAGAACCGGCCTCCACCGCCCTCTGAGGCAGAGAATTCCAGAGACTCGCAACTCTCTGTGTGATGAAGTGTTTCCTCATCTCCGCTCTAGATGGCTTACCCCTTATTCTTAAACTGGCCCCTGGTTCTGGACTGTTAATGTCCACTGTTAATGACTCGCTAGTCTCTTTTCTTTGCCTGCAAATACTTTTTCGAAACACTATTCTGGTTCTTGCTGAATGCATGAAATTACCCGTAATTGAATACTGGAAGAAGTGATTCGCTCGAAATATGGCTCTTTGCAGAATGCTAAAACCACTCATTTCACTTATGCATCTGGGGTTGCCTGACAGTTGTACTGATCGGTCAGATATTTTGTTTCAGACCACCAGATTCCTTTACCCTGATTCCACTACTGATCATTAAAAATAAAATGCCAAAAAAATAAATTAAATGACAAAAGTTATCTTAAAAACGGAATTTAAAAAAAAAAACTGCAAGTGGAGTCAAGCCACAGACATACGCAATTTATATTTGCTTGAGCCTCAATGTAGGAAATGCTCCCATTAACCTCTATATTGAAAATAGTTTGAGTAACATCGGCTAAAAGAATGGATTGAGTTGAGTTCAGGTATCGTCACGTGTCCCAAGGTACAGTGAAAAGCTTTTGTTGTGTGCTAACCAGTCAGTGGAAAGACAAAACATGATTACAATCAAGTCATTTGGTTTTTAAACAAATACTTGAAAATTAAACAGAGACGCAAGGAAATGGAGATGCCAGAATGAGTAAAATAGAAAGTGCTGGAGTTACTCAGCATGTCAGGCAGCGTTTCTGGAGGACATGGATCGACAACGTTTTGGGTCCTTCATAAATGCTGCCTGACCCCCTGAGTTCAACCAGAACTTTGTGTTTTATTTGAAAGTTAGTCATCTTCATTCTTGGGCAGTGTGTTATAACACAGATCTTTTGCTGCACAAGTGGTGAGAGAATTTGAGTGCAAAGTTAACTCTTTGGTTTTGGGCAAGTCAAACACGCTAAATAGAATTTCATAATAAATCACAAAATAACCACTGAATTTGCAACTGTCCAGGCAGGTGGTTTATTTGTGGATACTATGATTCAATGATCCACTTTCAATTACAACTGATTGAAACTTTATTCACAGATCAATTTACTCCCTTGCCTCGTTTTTGTCTAACTGGTTTGCATCGCCTTTAGTGTCTCCTAAATGTGGCGACAATATTAATGTTGTTTATGTAATTAATACCATTTGCATTATGTTTGTCTTTCATTCTCGTGCAACCTATTTTAATCCAGCTTGAAAGCCAGGTCTAAATTTAAAGCTTCCTAAAGACTTGCTGTGTGTCTATGCATTGTATTCTGGTCCATTGCATGATCAATTATTTAGTCAGCTGAATAAAAATGTTAACTATGTTGATAACTTTCAAAATAATTTTTGTATGGTTTTAGTGAACTGCGAGGAATAACTTCTGTTCTCTTCATTCGATTAGGTTTTCTTCAAAGAAATCTTTCTGAATATTTTGGAGACGTCCTCAAGTACCTTTGAGCATAAGTGGATGGTCATTCAGACTCTGACTAGAATTTGTGCAGGTTTGTGTCTTACTCTTTCCAACTTTGGGCTCTAGTTTGTGTTGAGACCAGTGTTTCAAGTTTAATTTGCTGGTGCCGGCAGTCGCCGAAAAAATCGCCAAGTGGGACAGGCCCTTAAGACAATTTAATTTATATGGTGTAATTGTGTACACGCCTTGTAGGTTACCCACAATCTTTATTTAAATATTGTCCTCAAATATTAATATATTAAATATTGGAAAGTATGTTGTCACATGGTCCAATATACTGTAAACGTAATAAAATAATCCATTCTCTTATTTTTAGTTCGTCACTTGAAAGAAAATTAAATGATTACCTTAGGAAGGACGAATGTTTTTATACCCAAAATTATTTGAATTAGGCCACTTTTAATTTTTGCCTTGTTTGAAAGAAAATCTAAATCCAACACCTTTAAGGGCCTGTCCCACTTGTCGAATTTTTTCAGCGACTGCCGGCATCATTGACTGACGTATCAGGTCACCGAAAAATACGCGGCGTGACGACGTATATGACGCGCGGTGTTTTTTCAAGTGTCGCGACTTTTTCTGTCGCCGCTGGATTTTGAAATGTTCGAAATCTTTTGGTGACGCTGATATGACGCCGGCAGTCGTTGAAAAAATCGCCAAGTGGGACAGGCCGTTTAGACACTTTAAATATCGGCTGCCAATTATCCATGGTGTGCCTCGAGTTGTTACATTGCAATGCACCCATCCTCTTCCGCCCATCGTTACCCATCCACTTACTCCAGAGATGCTGCCTGACCCGCTGAGTTACTCCAGCTCTTTGTGTCTATCTTTGGTGGAAACCAGCATCTGCAGTTCCTTGATTCCACAATCGACCTGTTCCTTGATTCTGAATGTTTACATTTGATATTTAAAATATGGAACTGAAGTGACTATTTAAATTAAATGTGCATCTTTTGACAACTTAGTTGATTGATTGATACTTTATTGTCAAATGTACTTGGTACAGTAAAATTATTTTGTTTTGCATACAATTCACATGTATGCAAAGAGACGACACATATTACAAAAGTAGCCAAAAGTAGCCCTCGTCTTTCTCCCCTCAACCCCCCCCTCCCCCCAATCCCTCTGTTCTCGGCAACCCCCCCACCCGGGTTCATCTTTGATCTCGGTGCCCCTCCCCACATCTGTATTTGGATTTGAGAGCCGGCTTCCAAAATGAAAAGCACAACATGGGGGAAATGGTATCGTGTGAGAAAAATGAAGGTTAACTTCCTATTTCTTTTGTATTTCAGATGCTCAATGTGTGGTCGATATTTACGTCAACTACGACTGCGATTTAAATGCTGCAAATATATTTGAGCACCTAGTAAATGACTTGTCAAAAATTGCTCAGGGACGAAGTGGACAAGAGTTGGGGATGACACCCCTGCAGGTAAACTTACTTGATGTTATTGTCTGAGCATTGATAAAATGTACCCACATGTCATAATCCCCATCAGCAGTCACAAATGTCAAAGCATACTCTGCTTAATTCCATAGGGAAGTATAGATTCTTGCCTGGGCTATTTAATTTTTCCACATAATAAAGGACAATATCAAAATAGGACTTTCCTTAATTCTGTTATCTTCTGATGAGGATTGTATACATATGAAATGCCAAAGGGACAAAACATGGTGTGCATTTTGTAGTTTGGGAAGTAAGAAATTGATTGGAACTACAATTTTTAGCCATTAAATCTTGCTTGTCCATTTCTTCTGCACATACAAAGATTTAAAATATTGATGCTAAATCTTGAGCAAGTGTTTGGTTGAGCTTATACTGAGTAATAGCTGAGGAATAAATGCTGTATTCAGAAGAAAGGGTTGCATCTGGACATTTGTCCTTCAAACTTCAGGCAGAGAAGATAGACAGTGTTTCTGATAATGGAACTCTTAAAGGAATGCTTTTTGAAGATTTAAAAAAAAAAGTAAAATATTTGATATTTTAAACCTAAATATTCTGAGCAAGTATAAAGCGCACAAACTGATTTATGTTTCTGATTTTTTTTAGTTTCCATTTGTCTTTAAAATATACTTATATATAGACATGAACTGATGTTACTTATTTACCTTCTAGGAGCTGAGTCTTAGAAAGAAAGGATTAGAATGTTTGGTTTCCATCCTAAAATGCATGGTCGAATGGAGTAAAGATTTGTATATAAATCCAAATTTGCAGTCCAATCTCGGTAAGTTTATAAATAAATGGTTGATTATGGACTTTCTACCATGTAAAGTCCAATAATGACACTTTTCTGAAATATGCAATTATATTTTCTGCCAGTGGTGCAGCTGGTAGGGCTGCTGCCATACAGCACCAGAGATCGGGGTTCGATCCTGACCTCGGATGCTGCCCGTGTGGAGTTTGCCCGTTCTCCCTGTGACTGTGTGAGTTTCCCTCGAGTGCTCCGCTTTCCTCCCACATCCCAAAGAAGTCTGGGATTGTTGGTTAATTGGCCTCTGTAAATTGCCCCCAGTATGTAGTTGTGAAAGTGGGCGAACATAGAACTTGTGTGAACAGGTGATTGATAGTTGGCGTGGACTCAGTGGGCTGAAGGGCCTGTTTCCATGCTTTGTCACTAACCTAAACTAGATACATTTTCTAAGTCAGGTTTACAACTTCTAAACTGAAGCTGTCCATTGGCAGCAGCTGAAATATGCTTTGCCTTCTTGACTTGTGCAGGGCAAGAGAAGCCGTCCGAGCAAGACAACAGTGAAAGCAAGCGAGCAGAGGCAGCGCGAAGACGAGGGAGCATAAATTCCTTTGACTCCACAGTGTCGTCTGGTGTTGGGAGTGTCAGTGCTCAAACATCAGCAGCTGATGATCCTGAACAATTTGAAGTCCTAAAGCAACAGAAGGATATAATAGAACAAGGAATTGATTTGTGAGTTATCAAATATGAATATATCAGTGCAATATTTGCCATGCTCAGCTTTGTGTATTATCAAATCGACAAATATCTTAGCCACTGCGCATTATGTTGCTGACGGGAACATTCAAGTATATAAACAGGAGTCCCAGTAACTAAAACAAAAAGACAAAGTGCTGGAGTAACTCAGCGGGTCAGGCAGCATCCCCCAGAGAACATGGATAGATTACATATTAGGTTAGAACCCTTCTGCAGATGTAGGCTGCCGACGCAAAACGTCACCTATCCATGTTCTCCAGAGATGCTTCCTGACCCACTGAGTTACTCCAGCACTTTGTGCCTTTTTTGTAAAGCAGCATTTGCAGTTCCTTGTTTCCACAGTCTCAGTAACAAATTTGCTGCTAATGCGAAGAACATTAGAAAGAAAGAGTCGTCTGTGCACAGTTATTTTATCACCTCACATCACGGCTAAGAATTCAATTAAACAATGTGATTGGCAAGTGGTCATTTTTACATAGCTCCCGGGAGTTGAATTATTCTGCAAATCACATTGAATTATTCTGCAAATCACTGAGAGCAGTAGCATAATTAAATAAACTTCGGAAGAAGTGTCCCGACTCGAAGCATCACCTCTCCATGTTCTCCAGTGATGCTGCCTGATCCGCAGTGTTACTCCAGCAATTTGTGTCCTTTTTTAATAAACTCTCATGAACCGACTAAGTTTCAAAGGATCATAAGAGACAGAACCAGGTGGGCAACGTTTTGGGTCCGGACCTTCCCTCAGTTAAAAGGGAGAACAGGAATCGAGGCCTCTGTGTTTTGGAGGAACTGCTGGAATCAGCATCACTGAGCCAGATGCCGACCGATTGGGATTCATGTATAATTGGATCGTCAGATTATCAGAGTTTTAATTCTGTGTCAAGTTTTCAGAAAATTCTGAGCTCGTTTAGCTTTGTATTTTTACATTCTCAAAAGGATAGTGCTAAATAGAGTAAGGTTGACTGTCTGTCTGATAGGCTCATTTGAGATATAATTCTCTTCAACAGAACTGCTCGTGTAATTAGTCTATAATAATGGGTTTGAGCCGTTTGTCCCTCGACAAACAATGGTGAGAACCAGATGCATCTACACACCTACAGTGTAAAATCTGAGCTCAGCCAGGCTTTGTGGCACTATTTCACTAAAGGTTGTCTTCAATCTACGATCTGGTTGCCTATTTTCTTGCACTAATGATTTTGTTTTCAAAGCTTCCTTTTGGTAAAATAAAATGACCCTTTTTAAATCTCAATAACCTTCAATGTTGTTCCCAGCAGATTCTAAACTCGTCCCTGTAATCAATTCTGGGTCTAAACTTGTCAACTTTAAATGACAATTTATCATTTTAACTTTGCTCTGCAGATTAATATTGTAAACAAATTATTTGTGACGGTATGAGAAATAGTGAGCTTAATTTCTTAATGAAATTTATGCAGTTTTCTTAACTGCAAAAAAAGTGGTTTGTTGTATTTGCATTTTTTTTTTTAAGTTAGATTTCTTACCCTGTGTGCATGTAGTTTGAGGGGATCATTGGTGTACACAATTTAAGGTAATATTCCTGCACATTTTACTTCAAAGTATCGACCTTTCACTGGAGTGTAAGCAAGTAGTTTCCTCTAACATTGTAAAGCCCTTCTTTCACCTCTTTCCTCATTCCCTCCCCTGATCCCCCGCCACAAAAGCAGATTCAGCAGAAAACAACTCTGATGTAGGGGTATCCCTTATTCAGGAACGCAAGGTATAAACCCACCTGCACTGCATATCAGTTGTAAATACTAAACGCACTACATTGGCTTCAGGGGAATCTCTAATTGCTCAAGTGTAGCTCAAACTGCTGCTATCTCTACTGTATAAAATATATTGCAGGCACTTAAATTGCTTGGCAGCAACTTGTAAATTAACAAGCCATGTTATCCTGAAGCACCGTGGACATGCTGTCACTTGGGCTAACTGTTCAGATCTGACTCTCTTATTTTTGTGAGAGTTAAGCAAAATGCATTAATTATAGAAATCGTTATAATTCAAATCTTGTCTTCAGATTTAACAGGAAACCAAAGAGAGGTATACAGTACTTGCAGGAACAAGGAATGTTGGGCACAACAGCTGAAGACATTGCACAGTTTCTTCTACAAGAAGAAAGATTAGATTCGGTGAGATGTGTTTAACATATTGACTCTATGAATGTTTTTATCATAACCAGTTATTTTTGACAGTGCTTTAATGAAGGATTCAAGGTAGTTTCCTTCCTAACAATTTTAACGTGTTCACCATTCTTAATTATCAATTATTTTAGAGGATCGTGAAACTAAGGATAATATTTGCTTTCCCAAGAAGAATTTTTAGGCTACTATTAGTATTCATTCCAACTTAATCAAAAATATCACCTGGTTAGAATCTTCAAACTCCACTTCACAGATGTTTATATTCTGTGCCCATGAATATAAATGTTGGTTTAGCAACAGTTATGTCATTTAATTAAGAGTAGGTGGAGTTCAAACTTGGTTCGTATGATAATGTGACCCTCCCCACACTCCCAAGTACATCCATGTCCAGTAGTTGGGTCTATTATGTGGTGTAGTTTCGAGGTACAGCGTGGAAGCAGGTTCTTCGTCCCACCGAGTCTGTGCTGACCAGCGATGCCTGTACGCTAATTATCCTACACACTGGGGACTATTTACAATTTTACCAAGCCATTTAACCTACAAACCTGTACGTCTTTGGAGTGTGGGAGGATACCGGAGAAAGTCCACGCAGGTCACGGGGTGAACGTACAAACTCTGTACAGACAGCACCCGCAGTTAGGATCGAGCCCGGTTCTCTTGCACTGTAAGGCAGCAACTCTACCTGCTGTGCCACTGTGCCGCCTGAATATACTGGAATTTTTATTTTACTTTACCCCCTTGTTGGCATAATTTTTGAATCATTCTGAATTAAAAAAATACAGACTCACCAGTTTTGTGTTACCTGGTGCCTTTTCAGTGAAATGAATGTCCTGCCTAATACATTTTGTATTTAGCTGAATAACTTGGCATCTTTCGACAGAGCCAAGTGGGTGAGTTCGTGGGAGAGAACAACAAGTTCAACAAAGAGGTGATGTATGCGTACGTTGACCAGCTGGATTTCTGCGAGAAGGACTTTGTGTCAGCGCTTCGAATATTTCTGGAAGGGTTTCGCCTGCCTGGGGAAGCGCAGAAAATCGACAGGCTCATGGAAAAATTTGCAGCTAGATATTTGGAGTGCAATCAAGGGTAATTCAGAAATCTCAATAATTTTAAAAGGGTTTTTTTTTTTTTGTTAAACTGTACTTTGACGTTTTAAGCATCTATTTCATTAAGTTGTACACTTTTTGCATCTTCCCACCCCACCCAGACAGACACTGTTTACAAGTGCTGATACCGCATATGTTCTGGCCTACTCTATTATAATGCTGACCACGGATTTGCACAGCCGTCAGGTAATGAGCTTCAAGAGATAGTCCGAGAGCTGGAATATTTGTATTAATTATATCATTGATGAATTTTCTCAGGAACGCAAATTAAAGCAGTCAGTGTTCACATTGACTTGGGATTTGGATTCTTTATTATTTTGCAAGCCACCTAATCCCAACTTGGCAGTTTCAGTGCACACAACGATAAAATGCAGACCTAGAAGCAAGGACTGTAGATAGACAAAAAATGTTGGAGTAACTCAGCGGGTCAGGCAGCATCTCTGGAGAAAAGGAACAGGTGATGTTTTGGTTCACGACCCTTCTTCGGACATTTAACACCGACTCGATAAATTTGGCACTGATTCTGATTGTTGCGGCCAAACATCAGTTCCTGGTATGAACGGTAGTTATTGCAAATTGGGCCATATCAAAGAACATAAATGTAGCAACTGATTGAGAATAGACATAATTTGTATTGCTCTTTCAAGATCTTCCAAGTGCAGTCTTTTGCCCAGAGTTGGGGAATCAAGAACCAGAGGACATGGGTTTAGGGTGAGAAGGAAAAGATTTAATAGGAACCTGAGGGCAACTTTTTCCACACAAAGGGTGGTGGGTATATGGAACGAGCGGCCAGAAGGGGGAGTTGAGGCAGTTACGAGAACAACATTTAAAAGACATTTGGATAGGTACATGGATAGGAAAGGGTTTGAAGGGATATGGGCCAAACACAGGCAGTTGGTCCGATCATAGATGGGGGAGTCTTGGTCGGCATGAACAAGTTGGCTGGAGGGCCCTTTTTCATGCTGTTTGACTTTTTATGACTTTATGCAGCTGTGAGAAAAATGATGAGGTAAAATAAAACTCTGCTATGGCTACGACAATGGAAGAACTGCCCTAGCTTTCTTTTGAATAATGCCATCTACTTTGGTGGAGTCTTGGTTTAATTTCTCATTCAGATAACGGCATCATTCCCTCTGAGCTGCATTGAATTGTATTCCATGATTGTGTCCAAGACTCTGGAATGAGGCCTGAGCTCACTTCCTACTGACTTGACAGTGAACCCAGTTTGACCGAAATGAATGTTTTTGCTCCACTACTAATATTTTTTTTAATGTAATTAGTCTCCTTGTTTTGAGAATTAAATAAAATTTTAGTGACTTGAAGCGTTATTGCAAGGTTCAAATTATTTTATACGTTAAACAGATAAAGAACAAAATGACCAAAGAACAATACATTAAGATGAATCGTGGGATCCACGACAGCAAAGATCTGCCAGGAGACTACTTGTCTTCCATTTATGATGAGATTGCAGGCAAGAAAATTACATTGAAAGAGACAAAAGAGTTTTCAATGACACCAAAATCCACAAAACCAAGTGAGTCAGATGTTTAACTACAGTCGTTTCAGTCGACAGTGCTTGTTAATTTGGCACAATGCATTTTATAGTTCATGTCTAAAAAGACAATTGTATTTCATAATCATTGATAAATCTTGTAAATATTGTTTAGGGTTCTGAGCTGATGTTCCATGTTATGCTCTATGTGGATCTGCATTCAGTGAAGCATTTTTTTCAATGTGTTCTATTATGTGTGCATGGAGGATGTAGGGTCAAGAGTGTTTTATTATCATATATACTGAAACTGGACAATGAAATACTGACTTGCAGGTTTGTAAACACAATAGATAAGTGCTACCCAGGTAATTCGGAGTTTGTCGTGTTCAGTAACCTGATGGTTGTTGGGAACAAGCTGTTCCTGAATGTGGACATTACGGTTTCCAACACCTGTGCCTTCTTCCCGATGGCAGGAATGAACTGAGTGCGTAGACGGGGTGGTGAGGGTCTCTGACAATGCCGGCTGCCTTGTTGAGATAGTGCCTCTTGTAGATCCATTTGATGGCGGGGAGGTCTGGCAGTGTTCATCACTTTTTATCATCTCATTTGTTACCGGCATTCGTGTTGCTGAACCATGCCGTGATGCTCTCCACCGTACACCTGTCGGAGTTCAGGGGAGTATTTGTCGACATACCAAATCTCCCCAATCAATCCCATTTCCATTCCCAATTTTCGGCTAAATTCAAGATCTTTATATTGGTTTATCAAAATATTGGATACTAGTAGATGCGGCACAAGTGTCTCAGAGTTGCTGCTGTCTAAACTATTGAAGATCAGTTCAATGGAATGAGTCCTTGTCCATTAGAGATTAATGATGTATGAATCAAGAGATTGAAGTTACCTAAAATGGAATTTGTTTCATAAGTCATCTTTAATTATTTAAATACATGAGCCTCAAGATCTGGATAGTTATAATTGCAAGCTCTGAGGCAATTATAGGCAATGATGAAAGCATTGAAGGTCATGAATTGGGGAGTGTGAAATAGACTGGTTGTTCTTTAATGTATGCATTCATCACTGTACATGTGGAACATGTTGAAAAATAGTCAACTGTTTCAGTAGTACTGTTGCTAAGTTTGTATAAACTCGGTATAACTGCTGTGAGTGCTTGCAAGAAATTGCAGTCATGATATTAACAATGCCAGTTGCATCAAAGATAGCTCAATTAAGGGATTTGGATAGCATGAGTTTTATAATTATCGTTAGTTCCTTTGAATGATTAATGCCTTGTGCAATGCTACTTTATATAGAATACATTTAATTGATACCAAAAAAAGAGTGCTGATTTCTGTCATCTTGGTCCATAGGTGTAGCTACCGAGAAACAGAGAAGGCTCTTGTATAATCTTGAGATGGAACAAATGGCAAAAACTGCGAAGGTCTTGATGGAAGCAGTAAGCCATGCACAGGCACCATTTACCAGCGCAACACACCTTGAGCACGTCAGACCAATGTTTAAAGTAAGCTGTTTGCTAAACTTGGAATCAGTTTTTCCCCTTTGACAAAACTGACTGGGGTTATTACCAGAGTGACTCCATTACAAAGTGCCAACTGTCATGACTGATGGGCTTGCAAGCAATTCCACAGAAAATTGTAACTAGTAATGTTGAATACATGCGAAACCAGGATCTGCAGATGCGAGTTTACACAAAAGGACACAAAGTGTTAGACTCAGTGGGTCAGGCAGCATCTCTGGAGAACATGGACAGGTGACATTTTTGGTCGGGACTTTTCTTCAGACCCTGTCACCTGTTCATGTTCACCAGAGATGCTGCCTGACCTGTGGAGTTGCCATAGTTTTTTGTAAAATGGTTTATTTTGCAATAACGTTTAATATTATTTGTCTCATTGCAGACAAATAATATTACAGGTCGGGTCGGGGGGGAGTTCCCACCGCCACGGGTACCATGTAATCCCGTGCTACCTGCTCCATGGTCGGATGGTCAGCGACTAAACCGTCTCCCCCACCTGGTTTGCCAGGTGAGGAGGGGGCTGTGGACCAAAAACAAGACCTGTCAAAGGGCGGATGAGCTCCTAGCGAGTCAACGGCCATCCACACTTCACTAGAAGTTGCGATCACTGTCATACATGGCATTGTAAGGCACTGTGCCCGTTGATGTTTTCAACGATGATGATGATGATGATGATAGACAAATTGTCCCATCACCTTGTTTTGAGGTGATGAATGAAATATTGTGAAGCACAGTAATTACTCGGGAGCTAAATGTTTCTATTTGCAGTTGGCATGGACACCATTATTAGCAGCGTTCAGTGTTGGCTTACAAGACTGTGATGATCCAGATGTGGCTTTTCTTTGCTTGGAAGGCATCCGCTGTGCAATTAGGATAGCATGCATTTTTGGGATGCAGGTATGTATTTTCATGTCCACTGCTCTATTACTATGTTTTCTTGGAATTATAGATTTGTTCTTTGGATTTTGTACAAAATTTTGCATAATGTTTTTAATCCAACAAGTTGTTTCTTCCAAGCCTACAGGCATTGGGTGTCAAGTAATACATGTTTAGACAGGTTGTTGGAGATGATGCATGGTGAGAGCAATACAATGGGATTACCTTTGGATTTCCATTAATGTAGGACGCTCAGTGAGCATAGGGGTGTTGGGTGGAAAGCTACCACAAGTCCCCTCGTATCAATGGGCTGCACATGGTGCAGCAGTAGAGTTGCTGCCTTACAGTGCCAGAGACCTAGGTATAGGTGCTGTCTGTATGAAGTTTCTATGTTCTGACTGTGGCCAAGTGGGTTTCCTCTGGGTGCTCTGGTTTCCTCCCACATTCCAAAGACGTGCAGGTTTGTAGGTTAATTCTGTAAATTGTCCCTCGTGTCTAGGATAGAACTAGTGTAGGGGTGGTCGACGTGGACTGGGTGGGCCGAAGGGCTATTTCCACGCTGTATCTCTAAAACTAAATTGGCATGGGATAGGTAGCTAAGTTTGACATTTTGTTTAATTCGTACGATTTTTGTTCAGCTTGCCTTTACAATCCATCTGGTTTCCTGTTCTTGTAGCTTGGGTTACTAATTTTGGGTTGAATTCTAGTTTAGGGAGGGTGGAATAAGAGATGCCGGTCAGAATATCATCAGAAGAGTAGAGCCCAGAGGTAATATATGCATAGATGAATGTTTTAACAATACTACATTGTAAAATAGGTGGTTTAGAGCCAGGCCACAATACTTGGATGGAGGTAGTTGACTTATTTTGTAATGGTGAATGTTGGGTTAAAATTGTCCGAGTCAAACAGCTTGTTTCATGCTGGGACAGTGAGCTGGAAGAGATTGTGCTCAGTGACAGTATATGTTGAATGTCTTTGTTTTTACCCAATGAGAAATTATGGTTTTTCATGGATGGGTTGGATGTTAACCTTGACATTGCAGAACAAATGACTTTCATTAACGTGGAATACATGTTTGTGAATTCAATGTATTTCAATCGTTTTTGCATGCCTGGCTCTCTGTTCAAAGTAAACTAAAATATCCACTCGCTTATTCTTGTAGATTGAGAGAGATGCCTACGTGCAAGCTCTGGCCCGCTTTACGTTATTGACAGCGAGTTCTGGCATCACAGAAATGAAGCAAAAAAACATAGATACCATTAAGACTCTTATTACTGTGGCGCACACCGATGGGAACCACCTTGGAAATTCCTGGCTTGAGGTAAACTTGTGAGGGCCTGCATTTTTATTTCCGTTTTCGTTCAGTGAGTAGAAATAAAGATCCATTAAGCAAAATTTTTGCATTCAATCTTTGTGTTCATTTCAAATTCATAGAATATATTCCAGACTTGTAACTTTTTCTCCCGTTTACTTATTCTTTACCCCCAAGACCCTTCATATCATTGGCGGCAGACATTCGGGTGCAAAAATGCTTTTTAACAAAGGAAACGAGACTTTGATTTTGTGTGTGAATATTGGACAAGGGGGATAATTGAACATTGAACAATAGGTCGTCTCTCCGCAGATACTGCCTGACCTGCTGAGTTACTCCAGCACTTTGTGCCGTCATGAGTAAATTGCAAAGTTTTCTAGTAAACTATTGGAGTCATGGAAAATCTGGACTTCAGATTCACTGGAGTGATATTGGGATGAGAATGTAAACAATTACAATTATGTATAACATCTACATTTATTCAGCAATTATTGAATGAAATGTGAAGTCTTGTAAGGTGTTAAGAGGACTAAAAGTGAAATAATGTTAGCTTGAAATGCCATAAACAACAGAAGTAAAATATCATTGGAAGATGGTGTAATGGTTATTTAATATGCAGGAAATTAATTTTATATGAATATATTCCAAGTTATTGGTTGCATGAAGTACCACCAACTTCATATCTTGTTATTTTTATAATGGCAGCTCCAATGATTAAGGGATTTAAATGTCAGCTACAGTAAGGTCCAAGGTTCCCTACATTACTGAATACCATTGAAATATAATTAGGTTATCACCAGGCATATGTGGGAGTAATTGAGGTTTAGTTATGTGTTCAGTTTGTGTGACAAAAGATTCATTTTTAAATGGAGACTATTTTCCTCATCTCAACGAGCACCTGCACCTTAGTCCTTGAATTGGTTTCGAGCTTCAAAGAGTGATTGAGTCATTTAGTTATCTCCTGAACATAACAAGACAGTTGACAAAAGCTTGACTATATTGCTGAGATTTAAAGAATGTCTCTGGAGACAAAGAACATGTCAGAAATGTGTTATTCTGTCACAGTTCTCAAATGACCTTGAACATCTTGTTTAAAAATATATCGGTCAACATTGAAAGTCTCAAGGCTTTGCAATCTGCATTATTCAAACCAAAACATTAAAAACGAGGGTAGAACAATTCTAAAATGCAACCTCGATTTTCTTTTGCTTCATTAATGCGGGCTTGATATTTATTGTTATATTTCAAATAGCCATTGTCTTCATTTAACATTTATCTCAACTTGTTCCCGATGTTGGGGGAGTCCAGAACCTGGGGCCACAGTTTAAGAATAAGGAATAAGCCATTTAGAACAGAGACGAGGAAACACTTTTTCTCACAGAGAGTGGTGAGTCTGTGGAATTCTCTGCCTCAGGGCGGTGGAGACCGGTTCTCTGGATGCTTTCAAGAGAGAGCTAGATAGGGCTCTTAAAAATAGCGGAGTCAGGGGATATGGGGAGAAGGCAGGATCGGGGTACTGATTGGGGATGATCAGCCATGATCACATTGAATGGCGGTGCTGGCTCGAAGGGCCGAATGGCCTATTCCTGCACCTATTGTCTATTGTCTAAAAATGTCTTTAAAACTCCAATATTCACTTAATATTTTACTGTAAATTTTATGTAAAATATCATTATTTTAAGTTCCAATCTTCTGTTTTTAGATCCTGAAATGCATTAGCCAGCTGGAGCTGGCACAGCTAATAGGTACAGGGGTGAAAACAAAATATATTTCTGGTTCTCTGCGTGCCAGAGACGGGTTCACTGGAAGCTCTGGAACTGGAGGAGAAGAATTCTTAGGACTGAGTAAGTATTTTTTTTTCCACCACTGTATAGATAGTTCAAATGTTTAGAAGTAGCTGATAAGTTGCAAATAAAGAATGTACGCCTGTCCCGCTTACTCGATTTTTTCCGGCGACTTGCCGGCACCTGTCATAGTCGCAGCAGGTCTCCGAAAATTTTCAAAATGTTGAAAATCCAGCGGCGACCAGAAAAGGTACGACTCTTTGGGCGACTACTCACGACCAAATAGGGGTCACCCCGCCGTCATGCAGTGGTGCTGGTTTCCAATGGGAACGGTGACAGACGCACCACACATCTCTGTCCTCCAGTTTCTGCGGACTTCCGCCTCTGGAAGTATAGGATTTTGGTGTGTGTGCTTTATCATCATTCCTTACAATGCTATGTACGACAGTGATCGCAACTTCTACTGCAGTGTGGGTGGCCGTTGGGTCGCTAGAAGCTCATCTGCCCTTTGACAGGTCTTGTTTTTGGTCCTGCTGGGGGTCCACAGCCCCCTCCTCACCTGGCAAACCAGGTGGGGGAGACGGTTTAGTCGCTGACTATCCAACCATGGAGCAGGTAACACGGGATTACATGGTACCCGAGGTGGGGGGGGAACTCCCCTGACTTGAACTCAATCGTTTCATGCAGTGTGCTAATAGGAATTTAATGGCAGCTGTGGAAGCCAAGTCATTGGGTTTTTTAAAGCAGAGATTGATAGGTTCTTGATTGGTAAAGGCAGTAGAGAGTGAAGGGGAGATCAGCTATGATTGAATGGCGAAGCAGACACGATGGGTCAAATGCCCTAATACTGCTCCTGTGTCTTGTGGTCATTTGTTCCTCATCAGTCTTATGATGAATGCCACATTGTTGCAATATGGCAATAATCAAATAGTAGTAGATATGTGATTTCTAATTGGGGGAAAAAATGATTGAAATATGCTTAATAGGAATGTAAATGCATACCTTGTCTGAGAAATCGGAAAAGTGGCCAACAATTGCCCTTCTGACTGATTATGAGATGATTTGGAACTTTCCCCTCCCCTCTTTTCTATTTCCATGAATGGTGATTTGGTAACCACGTTTTGTTTTATTTTGGGATTCCAGGTACCTTTGGCAGTGCGGATAAAAAGCAGATAGCCAGCATTCAGGAGTCTGTGGGGGAGACCAGCTCTCAGAGTGTCGTAGTTGCTGTTGACCGGTAAAAACAACATTCGTTTATATAATTATCTTTTAAGTTCATTTTCAAGTGTTTAAAATTTTTGATGCAGAGTTGTTTTGCCGTGGTCCTCAGGACTGCACAACATGTCATTTTGTTATATTGCCATCTGTGAGTGAAATCACACAAGGGATTGGATGGGCCTTGATCCAGCCCGCTGCCCACATACAGCAACCACAGTTGCAGGCAGCCGGGATATATTTTCTAGGTGCTGAGACTAAAGGGCCTGTCCCACTTGGGCGTCATTTATGCGACATCCTAAAAATTGGTTGGCGCGTCGTGCAAGACGGTTGGCGCATCATGGCGTGCATGACGCGTGGTGGCGTATACAGTGACGCCCGGTGCCCCAGGATTTTGGGATGCTCAAAATCCTCACGCACCACCTGCGTGATGCACAAATGATGCCCAAGTGGGACAGGCCATTTAATCAAGCTGATTCTTTCAACTGGAATGCTACAGACAAGAGAGGCAATGCTCTGAGTGATAAGTATGTCTCGGATTCCAATCCTAAAGTTATAGTCATACAGCGTGGAAACAGGCCCTTCGGCCCACACTGGCCATCATGACCCAACTACACTAGTCCCACCTGCCTGCGTTTGGCCCAAATCCCTCCAAACCTGTCCTATCCATGTACTTGTCTAACTGTTTGTTAAACGTTGGGGTAGTCCCTGCCTCAATTACCTCCTCTGGCAACTCGTTCCATTCGCCCACCACCCCTTGTGTGAAAAGGTTCCCTCAGATTCCCATTAAATCTTTTCCCCTTCACTTTAAACCTATGTCCTCTGGTCCTCGATTCACCTACTCTGGGCAAGAGACTCTGTGCATCTACCCGATCTATTCATCTCAGGATTTTATAAACCTCAGTAAGGATATGGAACAGTTTTTAAAATGCTTCCAATAGTCAAACACATCAACTTTTTTAATTATGGGACATTTGACAAAAAAATGTCAAAATATATGCTATTAGAATTAAAAATCATAATCATTGGAAGCACATTATAGAACCAGCAAATGAAAATATTTCAAACAATTAACTTTGATTGCTTTATCCCACTGGTTAGTTAGCCCCATCAAATGAAGGGCCGTGTTTTGTTTTCAGAGTAAACGGCCTGTCCCACTTGGCCGTCATTTGCACCTCATTTACACGTCATATGTAAAATAGGTCGACGCGTGGGTGACGCACGCATTGCGCATGGTGAGGCGTGGAATCGCATGCGGTGGCGCGCGGTATCGTGCAGCGCTCCAGGATTTATTAGTGTTAATGAAATCCTCGCGCGCCACCTGCGTGACGTATTGCGTACGCACGCTGACGCATTGGCCTCGCACACTGGCGTCCCGACGTCTCACGTGTATCGCGTGGCGACGCATGGTTACGTCACCGTGCGTCAACGTCCGTAACTATGCGTCGCCGCGTGCCGCAGGGTATTCAATGACGTCACGCGCACCGGACGACTGTGCTGACGCGTGATTTGTGCGCGACTTCGCGCATCACAATGCGTCGACCTATTTTACATATGACGCGTAAATGATGCGCAAATGTCGGCCAAGTGGGACAGGCCCTTAAAGCAGACAAGTAATTGTCTGTCTGGCATTCAGCATGCTATTATTCTGCTGCCGAAGAAAATGTCAAATCTAATGGCGTGGCAGAAGATCAGATACATTGTGATTTGGCCTACAGCAATTCTCAGATTTGTACATTTAAATTGTGTGTGTGTGTGAGAGAAATGCAGATGCAGTGGAGATTAAACTGGAGATTAAGCTGGCTGCTCCCTATGCACAATTCAGTTCAATAGCATTTCAAAGTGATTCCCAAGCTCCTGGGACCCAGTCCAGAAATTTGTATCCCTTTCTCCCCCTCATTTTTAAGAAGCAGTAATTGTGCTTTACCTAAATTTCAACGCATCTGTCATTTTCCATGAACATTTTCGATTTAACAAACACCAATTATCCATACGAACAATCATTGGGTTTGTGTTTTCAATTTGAGAGCGAAAAAGGTTTTATTTCAGGCATGCAGTGTCAGGATAGAATATTCCTCAGTTACGTATACAAAATCCCTCCCTTATCATTGCAAACTATGAAAGACAATTTGCAAAATATTCCTTGTATGAAATTTAAATAAGGTGCACTCCAGTGATTCTGTCGTCACTCCGGATGGATGTGTGAATTTAAAGCCATTTGAAGGTAGACACAAAATGCTGGAGTAACTCAGCGGGGCAGGCAGCATCTCTGGAGAGAAGGAAAAGCCATTTGAGTTGTCTCTGCTCAATGCTGATCACAGAGAGTCTGACAATGAATTGGTAGCTTCATATCCCAGTAATGAATTTTGGTTTGGAACCCGAATGCTTGAGAGAGAGAGACCACTGTGAAACATCAGCATCCACTCTTGTTCCATATACGGTATCAATGATATGAAGCCACAGTAGCCATCTCAGGGAGGAACTTTTAGTTATGCCTAATTCATACTGATGTGCACTTTGCTTGTTTAGACTTTAGAGATACAGCGCGGAACCAGGCCCTTCGCCCCATCGAGTCCGCGCCGACCAGCGATCGCCCCGTACATTAACATTATCCTACACCCTAGAGACAATTTACAATTTTACCGAATCCAATTAACCTGCGAACCTGCACGTCTTAGAAGTGTGGGGAAAAAGCGGAGGACCCAGAGAAAACCCACATGGTCACAGGGAGAACGTACAAACTCTGTACAGACAGCACCCGTAGTCAGGATCAAACCTGGGTCTCTGGCGCTGTGAGGCAGCAACTCTACCGCTGTGCCACCGTGCCTCCCTACTTTTATATATGTGCTTTTTTCTCTCTAAAATACGCCCCATCCTAATGTTTTGCTCTGCAGTTTGTGGTTTAATGTAGCGTATTATGCAGTGACCAGTTATGTTTCCCTGTGCCGTTTTTATTGAAGGATATTCACTGGATCAACAAGATTGGATGGAAATGCTATTGGTAGGTTTCTCATTGCTCATTCTGTTTTGTGCTAATTATACTGCAGGGCCTCAACCCAGAATATTGACTATCTTCCATCCCCTTACCTCCACAGTTGCTTCTTGACCCACTCAGTCTGAGAAAATAATCATTTCAATTATCCATAAATGCCGTCCCAACGGTTCAATGCCGTCCCCGCTTCTGTTAACGTATTGGCATCACAGTCATTGTGAACTGAACGGCCTATTCCTGTGCAGTATTGTTCTATGTTCTCTCACTGTGTATCCACCAAGGACTGTAGCATTGAGGATTCCAGTGTATACACAGTGTCACCATGGAGACTCTAGTTTCCTGTTCATGATGTGAAAGTTATTTATCATGCATGCTGAGGAATTTGATTGCCACGTATTGCAACTCAAAAAGGAACGTGCTACATTGTCATGCTTCTGTGCTGCCATTGATCTCGTGCTAGTTCCTGTTTCACTACCAGCAGGTGCAAGAATTAAATTCTGTTTTAATCTTGGGCACTTGATCACTGCACATGTGTAACTCTGCTGGCTGTGGTTTATTTTGGATAATATTTTGCATTGGAGCAGAATTACCTGTATATGAATTGATAATTGAACAAGCCAAGTCGATTTACATGGACAGTCATGATTGTAGTACATTCAATACAAGATCAGCAGAACATTTCCAGAATACTTGTTGATGATGGCAAGCAATTTTCCCAGTATTATCATATTTCTTTAACCAACACCAACCAAATCTAAATAATTTGTTACCACCTCCTTGTTTATTTTCTTATCTCACCATATCCTATTTGACTTGTGTTAACTCCCTAAATATTGAATGCATTTCAATCATGTCAGATTGTATGGCAAAAAGAAAATAATAAAAATCAGGATTGTAAAGATTGGGGAAGAAAATTACTTAGGTTTGATATTTGAGCAACAAAATGGGTTAATGAGTTTTCAAGAGTTGGATTCAGCTTTTGTGGCTAAGGGAATCAAGGGATATTGGGGGGAAAAGCCAGAACGGAGTACTGATTTTGGATGATCAGCCATGATCATATTGAATGGCGGTGCTGGCTCGAAGGACCGAATGGCCTACTCCTGCACCTATTTTCTATGTTTCTAATTCATAAGGCATTGTGACAAGTAAAAACTGATAATTATTTTCCATTTTCCAGTTGATTTTGTGCATTGGCTCTGTGCTGTGTCTATGGACGAACTCGGTTCACCTCTCCATCCAAGAATGTTCAGCCTTCAAAAGATAGTTGAAATCTCATACTATAATATGGGTCGCATCAGGCTTCAGTGGTCAAGAATTTGGGAAGTGATTGGAAACCATTTTAATAAGGTACAATTATCTTGCATTTGTCTCGTGTAGAGTTTTGTGATGTCTTGGGTCCGAAATTTACTTCAGCATTTGAATGTTTCATGGGCAATATTTTAAAGTTCAGAAATAATTCAAACAGACGAGTTGTGTTTGCAACAGAAGCTGGGCATTTTGTTCATCATTAACTCAATGTGTCTTTATGTTGGCACAGGTCGGATGCAATCCAAATGAGGATGTTGCTATTTTTGCAGTTGACTCTCTGAGACAGCTGTCGATGAAATTTTTGGAAAAAGGAGAGTTGGCAAATTTTCGGTTCCAGAAGGACTTTTTGCGACCTTTTGAATACATTATGAAAAGGAACAGGTATGCATCTTCGGTAGACACAAATGCTGGAGGAACTCAGCGGGTGAGGCAGCATCTATGGATAGAAGTAATAGGCGACGTTTCGGGTCGAGACCCTTCTTCAGACTGATGTCAGGGGAGGGGGGCGGGACAAAATAATAATAAATAAACACATTTTAAAAAGTGAATAATAATATTTCTCTCGGAACCCCTGGCGACCTCTCGCGGAACCTTAGCGTTCCTGGGAACCCCGGCTGAGAAACGCTGCCCTATACCATAGTCGCAGAGAAACAGGCCCTTTAACTGGCCGGGTCCCTGCTGATCATCAACCACCCATTTACACTCATCCTACATTGATCCTATTTCTTATTGCTGTAATTAACACATTAGTGAATCAGATGGATTTCAAGGCACGCAAGTTGGTGACTTGAGCTTTGGACCGCACAGTATCCAGTAGAGAAGCAGCCTCACGGCGCCAATGACCCAGGTTCAAACCTGCCCTCGAGTGCTGTGCGTCTGGAGTTTGCAGATATTTCTCCAGGTGTCCTACCTTCCTCCCACAGAGGAAAGATGGCTGGTTGGTAGGTTAATTGGCCACTGGATTGCTGCTCATACACGCTTGTAATGAGATAAGGGTCTCGACCCGAAACAACGTCTAGTTCTTCTCTCCATATATGCTGCCTCATCCGCTGAGTTCCTCCAGCATTTTTGTCTACCTTCGATTTTTCCCGCATCCACAGTTCTTTGTTAAACAGGTATGCATCTTCTATCACTGATAATAGACAATTGGTGCAGGAGTAGGCCATTCGGCCCCTCGAGCCAGCACCACCATTCAATGTGATCATGGCTGATCATCTACAATCAGTACCCCATTGCTGCCTTCTCCCCATATGCTTTGACTCTGCTATCATTAAGAGAAAAATAATTAAAGCTAGAAATAAGGTGGCATCTTAAGAACAACTCTTACTTCAGGTACCTGTCTCTTGGCAACTTTTATTGTCTATTC
>CM075982.1:67008590-67144917 GCA_038087875.1 Malacoraja senta
ATTATGTATGTGTGTATGTAATTATGTATGTGTGTATGTAATTATGTATGTGTGTATGTAATTATGTATGTGTGTATGTAATTATGTATGTGTGTATGTAATTATGTATGTGTGTATGTAATTATGTATGTGTGTATGTAATTATGTATGTGTGTATGTAATTATGTATGTGTGTATGTAATTATGTATGTGTGTATGTAATTATGTATGTGTGTATGTAATTATGTATGTGTGTATGTAATTATGTATGTGTGTATGTAATTATGTATGTGTGTATGTAATTATGTATGTGTGTATGTAATTATGTATGTGTGTATGTAATTATGTATGTGTGTATGTAATTATGTATGTGTGTATGTAATTATGTATGTGTGTATGTAATTATGTATGTGTGTATGTAATTATGTATGTGTGTATGTAATTATGTATGTGTGTATGTATATGTATGTGTGTATGTAATTATGTGTGTGTGTGTGTGTGTGTGTGTGTGTGTGTGGTGTGTGTGTGTGTGTGTGTGTGTGTGTGTGTGTGTGTGTGTGTGTGTGTGTGTGTGTGTGTGTGTGTGTGTGTGTGTGTGTGTGTGTGTGTGTGTGTGTGTGTTGTGTGTGTGTGTGTGTGTGTGTTGTGTGTGTGTGTGTGTGTGTGTGTGTGTGTGTGTGTGTGTGTGTGTGTGTGTGTGTGTGTGTGTGTGTGTGTGTGTGTGTGTGGTGTGTGTGTGTGTGTGTGTGTGTGTGTGTGTGTGTGTGTGTGTGTGTGTGTGTGTGTGTGTGTGTGGTGTGTGTGTGTGTGTGTGTGTGTGTGTGTGTGTGTGTGTTGTGTGTGTGTGTGTGTGTGTGTGTGTGTGGTGTGTGTGTGTGTGTGTGTGTGTGTGTGTGTGTGTGTGTGTGTGTGTGTGTGTGTGTGTGTGTGTGTGTGTGTGTGTGTGTGTGTGTGTGTGTGTGTGTGTGTGTGTGTGTGGTGTGTGTGTGTGTGTGTGTGTGTGTGTGTGTGTGTGTGTGTGTGTGTGTGTGTGTGTGTGTGTGTGTGTGTGTGTGTGTGTGTGTGTGTGTGTGTGTGTGTGTGTGTGTGTGTGTGTGTGTGTGTGTGTGTGTGTGTGTGTGTGTGGTGTGTGTGTGTGTGTGTGTGTGTGTGTGTGTGTGTGTGTGTGTGTGTGTGTGTGTGTGTGTGTGTGTGTGTGTGTGTGTGTGTGTGTGTGTGTGTGTGTGTGTGTGTGTGTGTGTGTGTGTGTGTGTGTGTGTGTGTGTGTGTGTGTGTGTGTGTGTGTGTGTGTGTGTGTGTGTGTGTGTGTGTGTGTGTGTGTGTGTGTGTGTGTGTGGTGTGTGTGTGTGTGTGTGTGTGTGTGTGTGTGTGTGTGTGTGTGTGTGTGTGTGTGTGTGTGTGTGTGTGTGTGTGTGTGTGTGTGTGTGTGTGTGTGTGTGTGTGTGTGTGTGTGTGGGTGTGTGTGTGTGTGTGTGTGTGTGTGTGTGTGTGTGTGTGTGTGTGTGTGTGTGTGTGTGTGTGTGTGTGTGTGTGTGTGTGTGTGTGTGTGTGTGTGTGTGTGTGTGTGTGTGTGTGTGTGTGTGTGTGTGTGTGTGTGTGTGTGTGTGTGTGTGTGTGTGTGTGTGTGTGTGTGTGTGTGTGTGTGTGTGTGTGTGTGTGTGTGTGTGTGTGTGTGTGTGTGTGTGTGTGTGTGTGTGTGTGTGTGTGTGTGTGTGTGTGTGTGTGTGTGTGTGTGTGTGTGTGTGTGTGTGTGTGTGTGTGTGTGTGTGTGTGTGTGTGTGTGTGTGTGTGTGTGTGTGTGTGTGTGTGTGTGTGTGTGTGTGTGTGTGTGTGTGTGTGTGTGTGTGTGTGTGTGTGTGTGTGTGTGTGTGTGTGTGTGTGTGTGTGTGTGTGTGTGTGTGTGTGTGTGTGTGTGTGTGTGTGTGTGTGTGTGTGTGTGTGTGTGTGTGTGTGTGTGTGTGGTGTGTGTGTGTGTGTGTGTGTGTGTGTGTGTGTGTGTGTGTGTGTGTGTGTGTGTGTGTGTGTGAGTGTGTGTGTGGTGTGTGTGTGTGTGTGTGTGTGTGTGTGTGTGTGTGTGTGTGTGTGTGTGTGTGTGTGTGTGTGTGTGTGTGTGTGTGTGTGTGTGTGTGGTGTGTGTGTGTGTGTGTGTGTGTGTGTGTGTGTGTGTGTGTGTGTTGTGTGTGTGTGTGTGTGTGTGTGTGTGTGGTGTGTGTGTGTGTGTGTGTGTGTGTGTGTGTGTGTGTGTGTGTGTGTGTGTGTGTGTGTGTGTGTGTGTGTGTGTGTGTGTGTGTGTGTGTGTGTGTGTGTGTGTGTGTGTGTGTGTGTGTGTGTGTGTGTGTGTGTGTGTGTGTGTGTGTGTGTGTGTGTGTGTGTGTGTGTGTGTGTGTGTGTGTGTGTGTGTGTGTGTGTGTGTGTGTGTGTGTGTGTGTGTGTGTGTGTGTGTGGTGTGTGTGTGTGTGTGTGTGTGTGTGTGTGTGTGTGTGTGTGTGTGTGAGTGTGTGTGTGTGTGTGTGTGTGTGTGTGTGTGTGTGTGTGTGTGTGTGTGTGTGTGTGTGTGTGTGTGTGTGTGTGTGTGTGTGTGTGTGTGTGTGTGTGTGTGTGTGTGTGTGTGTGTGTGTGTGTGTGTGTGTGTGTGTGTGTGTGTGTGTGTGTGTGTGTGTGTGTGTGTGTGTGTGTGTGTGTGTGTGTGTGTGTGTGTGTGTGTGTGTGTGTGTGTGTGTGTGTGTGTGTGTGTGTGTGTGTGTGTGTGTGTGTGTGTGTGTGTGTGTGTGTGTGTGTGTGTGTGTGTGTGTGTGTGTGTGTGTGTGTGTGTGTGTGTGTGTGTGTGTGTGTGTGTGTGTGTGTGTGTGTGTGTGTGTGTGTGTGTGTGTGTGTGTGTGTGTGTGTGTGTGTGTGGTGTGTGTGTGTGTGTGTGTGTGTGTGTGTGTGTGTGTGTGTGTGTGTGTGTGTGTGTGTGTGTGTGTGTGTGTGTGTGTGTGTGTGTGTGTGTGTGTGTGTGTGTGTGTGTGTGTGTGTGTGTGTGTGTGTGTGTGTGTGTGTGTGTGTGTGTGTGTGTGTGTGTGTGTGTGTGTGTGTGTGTGTGTGTGTGTGTGTGTGTGTGTGTGTGTGTGTGTGTGTGTGTGTGTGTGTGTGTGTGTGTGTGTGTGTGTGTGTGTGTGTGTGTGTGTGTGTGTGTGTGTGTGTGTGTGTGTGTGTGTGTGTGTGTGTGTGTGTGTGTGTGTGTGTGTGTGTGTGTGTGTGTGTGTGTGTGTGTGTGTGTGTGTGTGTGTGTGTGTGTGTGTGTGTGTGTGTGTGTGTGTGTGTGTGTGTGTGTGTGTGTGTGTGTGTGTGTGTGTGTGTGTGTGTGTGTGTGTGTGTGTGTGGTGTGTGTGTGTGTGTGTGTGTGTGTGTGTGTGTGTGTGTGTGTGTGTGTGTGTGTGTGTGTGTGTGTGTGTGTGTGTGTGTGTGTGTGTGTGTGTGTGTGTGTGTGTGTGTGTGTGTGTGTGTGTGTGTGTGTGTGTGTGTGTGTGTGTGTGTGTGTGTGTGTGTGTGTGTGTGTGTGTGTGTGTGTGTGTGTGTGTGTGTGTGTGTGTGTGTGTGTGTGTGTGTGTGTGTGTGTGTGTGTGTGTGTGTGTGTGTGTGTGTGTGTGTGTGTGTGTGTGTGTGTGTGTGTGTGTGTGTGTGTGTGTGTGTGTGTGTGTGTGTGTGTGTGTGTGTGTGTGTGTGTGTGTGTGTGTGTGTGTGTGTGTGTGTGTGTGTGTGTGTGTGTGTGTGTGTGTGTGTGTGTGTGTGTGTGTGTGTGTGTGTGTGTGTGTGTGTGTGTGTGTGTGTGTGTGTGTGTGTGTGTGTGTGTGTGTGTGTGTGTGTGTGTGTGTGTGTGTGTGTGTGTGTGTGTGTGTGTGTGTGGTGTGTGTGTGTGTGTGTGTGTGTGTGTGTGTGTGTGTGTGTGTGTGTGTGTGTGTGTGTGTGTGTGTGTGTGTGTGTGTGTGTGTGTGTGTGTGTGTGTGTGTGTGTGTGTGTGTGTGTGTGTGTGTGTGTGTGTGTGTGTGTGTGTGTGTGTGTGTGTGTGTGTGTGTGTGTGTGTGTGAGTGTGTGTGTGTGTGTGTGTGTGTGTGTGTGTGTGTGTGTGTGTGTGTGTGTGTGTGTGTGTGTGTGTGTGTGTGTGTGTGTGTGTGTGTGTGTGTGTGTGTGTGTGTGTGTGTGTGTGTGTGTGTGTGTGTGTGTGTGTGTGTGTGTGTGTGTGTGTGTGTGTGTGTGTGTGTGTGTGTGTGTGTGTGTGTGTGTGTGTGTGTGTGTGTGTGTTGTGTGTGTGTGTGTGTGTGTGTGTGTGTGTGTGTGTGTGTGTGTGTGTGTGTGTGTGTGTGTGTGTGTGTGTGTGTGTGTGTGTGTGTGTGTGTGTGTGTGTGTGTGTGTGTGTGTGTGTGTGTGTGTGTGTGTGTGTGTGTGTGTGTGTGTGTGTGTGTGTGTGTGTGTGTGTGTGTGTGTGTGTGTGTGTGTGTGTGTGTGTGTGTGTGTGTGTGTGTGTGTGTGTGTGTGTGTGTGTGTGTGTGTGTGTGTGTGTGTGTGTGTGTGTGTGTGTGTGTGTGTGTGTGTGTGTGTGTGTGTGTGTGTGTGTGTGTGTGTGTGTGTGTGTGTGTGTGTGTGTGTGTGTGTGTGTGTGTGTGTGTGTGTGTGTGTGTGTGTGTGTGTGTGTGTGTGTGTGTGTGTGTGTGTGTGTGTGTGTGTGTGTGTGTGTGTGTGTGTGTGTGTGTGTGTGTGTGTGTGTGTGTGTGTGTGTGTGTGTGTGTGTGTGTGTGTGTGTGTGTGTGGTGTGTGTGTGTGTGTGTGTGTGTGTGTGTGTGTGTGTGTGTGTGTGTGTGTGTGTGTGTGTGTGTGTGTGTGTGTGTGTGTGTGTGTGTGTGTGTGTGTGGTATCTGATTTGATTGGTTAGCATGCAAACCAAAGCTTGTCACTATCTCGGTACCTGTGACAATTATAAAAAGCCTGATGCTGCAGAAAGCAGTAGTAGATAGATGTGGGAAATAGAGGCTAAAGATGATACTTGGAATATCTCTGAGGGGACTTATGGGGATGAACACTGATGACATTGAGGTCCAGGGTTAATGATAATCTGGTTGTTTAACTTGTGCTCGCAGGTCACCGACGATTAAGGACATGGTCATTCGGTGCATTGCGCAGATGGTGAATTCACAGGCTTCAAATATCCGCTCAGGATGGAAGAACATATTTTCGGTATTCCACCAAGCTGCTTCGGATCACGATGAACCAATTGTGGAGCTGGCGTTCCAAACCACGGGGCACATTATCTGTAAATGTTCCTTGCTTTCCTTCTCAAGTAGATGTACTATTGATTTTAATCAACCTCCTAACAAGTATTTTTAATAATATATTAAACGGCCAAATAAGTGTTACAGATAGATAATTGCATTTGCAGCAGCATTTAATTAAATAAAATAGATCAAAATATGTTATAAATGACAATAAAGAAATAGTGTTGGAGTAACTCAGTTGGTGGGGCATCTCTGGAGAACTTCTATGAATAGGTGATATGTCCTTCAAAGATGCTGCTTGACCCGCTGAGTTTAATCCAGCACATTGTTTATTTTGTTATTAATTTGTAAACCAGCATCTGCGGTTATTTGTGTCTTTACGAATGACAATGTCAGATTGTCTTGATGTGGTGAAAGCTTTTTATTAATGCTGGTATAATTTGAGTATTTTCATGGCTGCAAAGTCTGTTACTGTGGTGCGGTGATGAGCTTTCCCCATGTGAATTGGCTTTTGTCTCCTAGCGGATATCTTCAAGAAACACTTTCCAGCAGCAATTGATTCATTCCAAGATGCTGTGAAATGTTTGTCAGAGTTTGCTTGTAATGCCGCTTTTCCTGACACCAGTATGGAAGCTATAAGATTCATTCGTCATTGTGCCACATATGTGTCTGAGCGACCACAGGTGAGATTGAGGAAGACTCTGATGTGTTTAGAGCTTTTGGTGGTATAAGCAGATGCCAGATGTCTATTAACTACATTTCAACTGTTCTGTTACTGTTGCCTTGTGATTATTAATTTGTGCGCAGTGAGATTTTGCAAACAAATATTTGACTATGATCAGATAATTTGTTTTGGAGATCATGGGTGATGGCTAGCTACTGTTTGGCCGTCAGTGGGAACTTCACTGCTTTTCATCAGGGTCTTGGGTCCAACTGCAACAACAGGGGCGGCATGATGGCGCAACGCTAGAGTTGCAGCCTTACAGCACCAGAGACCGGGATCGATCCTGACTACAGGTGCCGTCTCTGTGGAGTTTGTACGTTCTCCCCATGACCATGTGGGTTTTCTCCGGGTGCTCCGGTTTCCTCCCACATGCCAAAGACGTACAGGTTTGTAGGTTAATTTGGCTTTGGTAAAATTGTAAAAAAATTTCCCTGGTGTATGAGTATAAACAAAAATGGACTCCAGGCCACAAACGTGATACAAGGACAGATGGTTAAAAGTTAAGACAGATGTAAGGACTCTTAAAGTCTACTCAAAAAGATGTATGAATAGAATTGAGCCCCCCCCCAAAGGATGTAGACAATTTACAGGCAAGCTTTTCTGCTCTCTATGAAAATACTGTTCCTTAAAGTTCCTGAATAGATGTCAAATAGGTTTCCTGTAATCTGGGGAAAGAAAGGTAACATGAGTAGATATATTTTGGCATGAATTGTTTGTTTTTGGCTCCGAACAAAACCTGTGCCATGCTGCAAGGAACTGTTACCGCAGACACAAACGGAGGATGTTGTCATGTGTATGATTGTGATTTAAGTAAAAATTGAGTTTTCGGTAAACTATCAGCGCATTGTGAGTCGGTGCATTTTGTATTGACGTTCAAATGTTTCAACAGGTGCTGAAGGAGTACACCAGTGATGACATGAATGTAGTTCCTGGAGACAGAGTATGGGTACGAGGATGGTTTCCAATTTTGTTTGAGCTTTCTTGTGTTATAAATCGGTGCAAATTGGATATTCGTACAAGGTAATAAATAGTGAATATTTTCACACTTGTCTCAGAAATGCTTGGCTTTTGTTTTAATAATTTGTGATTAATGTTTTTATGAAACTTCTTTTGCAGAGGGCTCACGGTGATGTTTGAAATCATAAAAAGCTACGGTCAAACATTTGAGAAACATTGGTGGCAAGATTTATTCAGGGTTATCTTTCGTATATTTGACAACATGAAGCTTCCTGAACAGCAGACTGAAGTAAGGCATAAGTGGTTACTCTCCAAGTTTCAGTGTTTCATTAACCTACTGAACAACCTGTCAATAATGGCGTTGGTTTTAATAATTTGTATTTTTAGTTAATTTGAAAAATGACAATTTGTGCATCAAATTATGAATGCCAGTGAAATTTTTTTTGCTCATAGCACAGAGTGCGTTTTTGAAGAATCAATTTCAGCGATTAAATTTTTGCTTATTTTTTTCCAGAAATCTGAATGGATGACAACTACCTGTAACCATGCACTTTATGCAATTTGCGATGTTTTCACACAATTTTATGAAATCTTAAATCAAATTCTATTGGATGACATATTTGCTCAGTTACATTGGTGTGTGCAACAAGGTAACTCTATTTCAGAAATATTTTAAATCTTTTTTAAATTTGTTGGATTACATTTAAATTCCAGCTCCAGGTGTCGAAATGTTGTACTCAATATTTTATCTATTGGCCTCCAAGAACTAGTGTTTAGTTTAGTGATACGGCATGGAAACAGGCCCTTCGGTCCACCAATTCTATGCTGACCGTCAATTACCCGTCCACATTAGTTTTATGTTTAGGAAGGAACTGCAGATGCTGGTTTACACGGAAGACAGGCACAAAATGCTGGAGTAACTCAGCGGGTCCGGCATCATTGCTGGGGAGAAGAAATGGGTGACATTTCGGATTGAGACTGTTCTTCAGATTCGTTTTATGTTACCCCACTTTTGCATCCACTCCCCACACATGAGGGGCAATTTATAGAGGTCCAATTAACCTACAAACCCACACGTCTTTGGGATATGTGAGGAAATCGGAGGAAACCCACACAGTTGCAGGGAGAAAGTGCAAACTCTGGACAGACAGCAGCTAAGATCAGGATCGAACCCGTGTCTCTGACGCTGTGAGGCAACAGCTCTACCAGCCTTGCCACTGCCGCCCTGTGTTACGCAGATCATGCTGAACACATTTAGTTTGTTTGGTGAGAATGAATCCATTTGCTAAATTTATGCTTTTATGTGAAATAAAAATGAAAAGCAGCTAGCCGATCTGGACTTTGAATAATTTTCTTCTTGGATCCGTTCTTTCATGCAGATAATGAACAGCTGGCCCGTTCTGGGACAAATTGTTTAGAAAATATCGTGATACTAAATGGTGAAAAATTCAGTCCCTTGGTGTGGGATAAAACATGCGACTGCATGCTAAATATCTTCAGGACAACGATTCCCCATGCGTGAGTTTGTTTTCTAATCTTAGGCTAAACTAAACATGTTTTTGTAATTGTAAATCTCTGAACATTGGAAGTGCAACTCTTGAGTAATAATGTTAACACATCGTTCTCTCTTAAACATTAAGTGATGCCATAATCTACCCAAATCGACTGATAAACATGTTTTGCTGTTTACAGCCTTTTAACATGGCGGCCTGCAGGCAGAGAGGAAGATACTTCAGAGAAGGGTTCAGTGAGTGTAATTTAAAATGGTTGTATAAATTTAGAAGATATTTAAAGCACATTGGTTTTGGGTTGTAATCTGATGTTATGTCAAATGTTTTTATAGGATCTGGAAGCTGACAGGCAATCTATCTGCAGCACGGAGCGAAATGCGTCAGAGAAAGGTCAAAGTCAATTTAGCCAAGTATCTACAACCAGTGATGAGATTTGGAAGTATAAGCAGAATGCAAGTAAGTATTGCAGTTGTATCAGTATGGTACTGTAAGATTGCAAGCTGATAGCTTCTCAAAATGGAATCTTAAAATCCTTGTTCTTAGACAATAGACAATGGGTGCAGGAGGAGGCCATTCAGCCCTTCTTGCCGTGTCTGATTAAGCTTCAAGTGACAAAATTCCCCACAGCACTCACAACAAAAAATGATATTTAAACTCATCTTCAGTCTTCATTGGAATGTAGACTTCAGTCTGAATCTTGTCAAAAGTTTAAAGTGACTTCAGGTGCCCAGCGCAAATTGGAGGAACAGTACCTCATATTGCGCTTGGGTAGTTTACACCCCAGCGGTATGAACCACCCTCTGAGGCAGAGAATTCCACAGACTCACAACTCTCTGTGTGAAAACGGTTTTCCTCATCTCCGTTCTAAATGGCTTACCCCTTATTCTTAAACAGTGGCCTCTGGTTCTGGACTCCCCCAACATTGGGAGCATGTTTCCTGCCTCTACCGTAATCGGCCCCAGAAGGCAGTGGAGGCCGATTCTCTGGATGCTTTCAAGAGAGTTAGATAGAGCTCTTAAAGATAGCGGAGTCAAGGGATATGGGGAGAAGGCAGGAATGGGTTACTGATTGTGGATGATCAGCCATGATCACAGTGAATGGCAGTGCTGGCTCGAAGGGCCGAATGGCCTACTCCTGCACCTGTCTATTTGTAATTGATGAATATCTTGAAATGGATACCATGGGAAATGAAAAGCAAAGAAATACATTTTAAGTATTAGCACAATTTAATGCCAGATCTGAAATTGAATGCATTATGTTCTTTCTTTGATTTAACATTTTCTTTGATTTCCTGGAAGTATCGGATCAGAAGCTCTTTGCCACCCTCCTCATCAAATGCGTTGTGCAGTTAGAATTAATCCAAACAATAGACAACATCGTATTCTTTCCTGCAACTAGCAAAAAGGAAGATGCTGAAACATTGGCAGCTGTTCAGGTAAAATAATAAAAATGTTTGCTTGTTGCAATTTCCACTTATTGTTATATTAGTTTAGTTAATACGCAAGGCGTGGAAACAGACCCTTTGGTCCACCAAGTCCGCGACGATCAACGATCACCCATTCACACGACTTCTATGCTGCACAAAAGGGAGAATTTACAGAAGCTATTAACTTACAAACCTGCACATCTTTGATATGTGGGAGGAAACCGGAGCACCCGGAGGAATCCCACACGGTCACATGGAGGGTGTACAAACTCCCTGCTGCACCCGAGATCAGGATTAAACCTGGGTCTCTGGTGCCGTAAGGCAGCAACTCCACCACCGTTCCACTATATGCCATGCCATAACTGAGCACAGAAAGTACAGATCAGAAAAAAGTTCAAGTGCCCTAAAGGTAGATTGGAATATCGGGAATTCATCCTTGGCAAATGCGCATTGTCTTCAGGAGTCTGATAACAGTGGGGATGAAGTTGTTCTTCAATCTGGTGCTACATGCTTTCTACCCAATGGGAGAGGGAAGAAGAGAGAATGACTGGGGTGTGAGCGATCCTTGCTTATATTGGCTGCTGGGAGGCATCCTGATGCTTTCCATGGCATCTGTTGAAATTGACAGCAGTCATTGGAGACATGTTGAATTTCTTTGTCTTCTGTGGAATTGGAGACAGTGGCAGGCGTTCTTGGTGTTGGACAAAATAGTCAATGATATTTCCTAACTCGGAACAAGGGCAATTTGAAATAATAATGTAATGCATTTTAGTAGTGATTCAACAGAGTGAAAAGCAAATGTCAATGTTTGCATGTTCTGTTGGCCTGACTAAAATGATATAATATTTTATTTTCATGCATGGGCTGAAAGAACTGCAAGGTTGTCACTAAACAAAATTGTTCTTTTATGTAGAAGGATTCGATCATTCCTGAGATTCATATTGATACCGAAAACCAGGGAATGTACCGATACATGACCTCTCAACAGATATTCAAGCTTTTGGATTGTCTGCTGGAGTCACATTCATTTGCAAAATCTTTCAACTCAAATAATGAACAAAGGACAATGCTTTGGAGAGCAGGTAAAAATCTGAAACTTCACAATTTTAATTTGTATTTATTAAATTAACACCCACCCCTTCCTCCCCCTTCATGTATTTTGTGTTTTATGACTGTTGGCAGATCAATTTCCCTCCTGGGATAAATAAAGTTCTGTCATATCGTATTGTACACTCTGGAGTTTAGAAGGATGAGAGGGAATCTTATTGAAACATATAAGATTGTGAATGGTTTGGACATGCTAGAGGCATGAAACATGTTCCCGATGTTGGGGGAGTCCAGAACCAGGGGCCACAGTTTAAGAATAAGGAGTAAGCCATTTAGAACGGAGATGAGGAAACACTTTTTCTCACAGAGTTGTGAGTCCGTGGAATTCTCTGCCTCAGAGGGTGGTGGAGGCCGGTGTTCTGGATACTTTCAAGAGAGAGCTAGATAGGGCTCTTGAAGATAGCGGAGTCGGGGGATATGGGGAGAAGGCAGGAACGGGGTACTGATTGGGGATGATCAGCCATGATCACATTGAATGGCGGTGCAGGCTCGAAGGGCCGAATGGCCTACTCCTGCATCTATTGTCGATTGTCTATTATCATACTCGCATTTATATAATAAAATTCCATATCCTTATTCCCGTATACTTGGGAACAAAAGTGTGTAAACAGAGACTTTAAGACTTTTGCCTCCATCACAGTGAGGAGGTGCCTGGTGAACTCACTGTGGTGGATGTTAATTTGTGTTTATTGTGTGTTTATTATATGTATGACTGCAGGCAACGAAATTTCGTTCAGACCGAAAGGTCTGAATGACAAATAAAGGAATCTCTCTCTAAATAGTGTAGAATTAGTGTAAACTGGTGTTGCTGATCAGCAGAGTCCAGGTGGATTGTAAAGCCTCTCTGCTGTATCTCTCTGACTATAAAGACATCAACTATATGGCACCATCTATAAAGGCACCAACATCAACTTGCATTGAAAAAGACCCAAGGTTGTTTATCGAAGGTTCTAACAGCATTAGCTCTCCTTAAACAAGGTATTTTATCCCCTTGCATGCAGAGCTCGCATCTCTCATATTAATTATGCATCTAAAATGTTCAAACGTTTACCACGTTGACTTTCACAGTTAATTTACTGTTGGAACGTAGAACGATACAGCAGAGTAACAGGCCCTTTGGCTCAAAGGTCTGTGTCAAACATGTCAGGTTCAACGAACTACCTCTGCCAGCACCTGATCCATGTCCCTCCATTCCCTGCATATCCATGTATCTCTTCAAAAGCCTCCAAAGCACCTCTATGGCATCTGCCTCCGCCACTACCACCCCTGGCAGCACGTTCCAAGCACCCACCAGGAGGCAACTTCCAGCGGAAATTATTTTTTTAAGAAGAATTTCACGCATAAGGGCAGTGCAGCGGTCGAGTTGCTGCCTTACAGCACCAGAGACCTGGATTTGATCCTGACTATGGGTACGGAGTTTGTACGGAGCCTGTACGTTCTCTGCGTGACCGCATAGGTTTTCTCCGGGTGCTCCGGTTTCCTCCCACACTCCAAAGACGTGCGGGTTTGTGGATTAAGTGACGTATGCAAATTGTTAATTGTCCCTAGTGTGTGGTGTACCGGGTGATCACAGGTCGGCACGGACTGGGTGGGCCAAAGGGCCGTTTCTGTGCTGTATCTCTAAAGTCTAAAGGCCTGTCCCACTGGGCCGTCATTTGTGTGGTAAATGACGCTACATCATTTACGCGTCATGACGCGCGCGACGTGACACGCACGTGATGTGCGCATTACGCATGCATGGTGCGCGATGACGTAGGCAGTGACGCGCGGCGTCGCGGGATTTTGTGATGTACAAAATCTTCGCGCGCCATCTGCGTGACACGCAAATGACGGCCAAGTGGGACAGGCCCTTAAACGACTAAAAGTCAACTCAAAGCAAATTAGTAAAACCTCTTGCTGATGGTTGTGGAAATTGATATGCTAAAGAGCAGAACAGGCTGGCCTCTAAATGACTGATTTTTAATAACATGACCATTAAGGATTCTCTTCTGTTTTACACTCTAGGATTTAAAGGGAAATCTAAACCTAATCTTTTGAAGCAGGAAACCAGCAGTCTTGCGTGCTGCCTTCGCATACTGTTCTGCATGTACACAGATGAAAATCGACGGGATTCTTGGGATAATATACAGAAACGGCTGTTGAAGTATGAGAATTTAGTTACAGTGTATTTTTTGGTAACTCTATGATATATTTGTCTTGGAAGTCGACCAATAGTAAGACTAGTGACTTAAAACAATGTGCTTAAAATTCTGTTTTGTTCCTGGAATTTTTTTTTTTTTTTAATAATTTTTTTTTTTTTTAAAGAAGATAGAAAGAGAAAGAGTAGAAAGTAAGAGATTAAGGAGATCGTTATTTATATTCTTGACCATCCTTCACCCAGTCCTGAAACAATTAGCTTCTACGATTTTGTTGCACCATATGCTTCCAAAAAGTCGACAAATGGAGACCAACTCGTTAAGAAATTGGTCTGATTTATCTATTAGGAGGAATCGCATTTCCTCAAGATGTGCGGTGTCCAACATGTTTGAAATCCACATTTTAAGCGTTGGTATGGGTGTATTTTTCCAAAATTCAAATATAAGTTTTTTTGCCATTATTAACCCATAATTTAAAAATAAATTTTGAGATGAGTTCAATTTGCTCCCGTCTTCCATTACTCCAAATATAATCATTTCCGTATTAGGTTCCATTTTTATCTTGAATAATTTTGTAAATATTTCAAAAATATCACTCCAGAATTTTATAAAGTTTTATGCAAGAAACAAAAGAGTGTGTTATAGTTGTGTTTTGGGATAAACATTTATCACAAATGGGGGAAGTATTTGGATAGAATTTATTCAATCTAGTTTTTGAATAATATAATCTATGTAAAATTTTAAATTGAATTAAATTATGTCTTACATTAATCGAACATTTGTGTATATATATCAAATACTTTTCCCATGTTTCCTTCGTTATTTTTACCATTAATTCTCGTTCCCACTCTTCTCTAAGTGCCTCTGTCGATGGTAGTTCTATATTTAAAATACTATTATATAAGTATGATATTAATTTCTGTGAGTTCCTGGAAATGTTTAGTGTTTAATATATTTATTAGTAAATTGGGAGCTATATGTACCATGTGCAGGAAGGATCTGCAGATGCGTAAGAAAGAACTGCAGATGCTGGTTTAAATCGAAGGTAGACGCAAAATGCTGGAGTAACTCAGCGGGGTGAGGCAGCATCTCTGAAGAGAAGGAATGTTCAACGTTTCGGGTCGGGCCCATTCCTTCTCTCCAGAGATGCTGCCTCACCTGCTAAGTTACTCCAGCATTTTGTGTCTACCAAGGATCTGCAGATGCTGGTTTACACCAAAGATAAGACACAAAATGCTGGAGTTACTCAGCGAGACAGGCAGCATCTCTGGAGAGAAGGACCCCCTTCTTCGGGTCTCGACGCGAAACGTCACCCGTTCCTTCTCTCCAGAGATGCTGCCTGTCCCACTGAGTTACTTCAGCATTTTGTGTCTATCTTAGCTATATGTAACAGTCTGAAGAAGGGTCCTGACCTAAATCTTTACCTATCCATGTTCTCCAGAGATGCTGCCTGTCATTACCATTCCAGTAACTTCCAGCAGAATAGTGATGTGGTATCCACTGCAATACACTTGCACAATATGAAAATCAGGGTGGAGGAGACTTGTGGATGAAGGCAGACGAACCACTTGCTTGGAGATTGTAGCATCGTCCTCTTAAAGCCCTGTTGCAGATGGATACTGCCGCCTACTGGTAGTACCTTATTAGAAATGGGGAGGTGACGTGCCATTTCTATAAAGGATAGTTTAGTTTACGTTCACAAGTTATTGGAGTAGAATTAGGCCATTCGGCCCATCGATTCTACTCCGCCATTCAATCATGGCTGATCTCTGCCTCCTAATCCCATTTTCCTGCCTTCTCCCCATAACCCTTGTCTCTGTCTTAAAAATATCCACTGACTTGGCCTCCACAGCCCTCTGTGGCAATGAGTTCCACAGATTAACTAGATTAACTACCTTCTGATCTACCCTCGTTTAAGAGATACAACGTGGAAACAGAACCTTCAGCCCACCGAGTCCACGCCGACCAACGATCAACATCCACAAGCACTATCCTACACACTAGGGACAATTTTCTTTGTACCACCTGCCCAAGACAATTAACCTACAAATCTGTACGTCTTTGTAATGTGGGAGGAAAGCGGAGCACCCAGAGAAATCCCACGGGGAGAAAATACAAACTCCATACAGACAGCACCCGTAGTCAGGATCGAACCCGGGTCTCTGGCGCTGTAATGCAGCAAATCTACCGCTGCACCACTGATAGTTAACAATAGCAAAATTACGACTGGTTTACTTCTGTGATTGCGTACGACTTAATCTATTATACAAGATCAAAATGAACCAACTCCAATCTGTTTAGTGGAAGGAAACGTCATTTAAAGATTAAAAGTCAATGTAGGATTTGTTTTCTACCCAGTTATTGTACTGATGTAGGATTAAATCTTGGTTTGTCATTAAACTGGAATGGTGAAATATTACATAAGTAATCAAAGTTTATCATGTGGTTGAAGATAGATACAAAGTGCTGGAGTAATTCAGCGGGCCAGGCAGCATTTCTGGAGAAAAAGGATGGGTGGCATTTCGGGTCCTCAGACTTCTGAAGAAAGTCTCAACCCGAGTCATCACCCATCCTTTTTCTCCAGAGATGCTACCTGATCCGCTGAATTACTCCAGCACTTTGTGTCTATCTTTGGTATAAACAGTTCCTTGTTTCTACATTTTATCGTGCGGCTGTCGGTTTTAAACCTTGTTATTCACGGAAACTGTTTGTCTTCCTCCACAGTGTTTGTTGTGAAGCGCTAGCTTATTTCATAACCTTGACCTCTGAAAGTCATCGTGAAGCTTGGACAAACTTATTGCTGCTCTTCCTCACGAAGACCCTCAAAACTAGTGATGAAAAGGTAGGGAAATATCTTTTCAGATATTCATCGGATATAGAAACATAGAAACATAGAAATTAGGTGCAGGAGTAGGCCATTCGGCCCTTCGAGCCTGCACCGCCATTCAATATGATCATGGCTGATCATCCAACTCAGTATCCCGTACCTGCCTTCTCTCCATACCCTCTGATCCCTTTAGCCACAAGGGCCACATCTAACTCCCTCTTAAATATAGCCAATGAACTGGCCTTGACTACCCTCTGTGGCAGAGAGTTCCAGAGATTCACCACTCTCTGTGTGAAAAAAGTTCTTCTCATCTCGGTTTTAAAGGATTTCCCCCTTATCCTTAAGCTGTGACCCCTTGTCCTGGACTTCCCCAACATCGGGAGCAATCTTCCTGCATCTAGCCTGTCCAACCCCTTAAGAATTTTGTAAGTTTCTATAAGATCCCCTCTCAATCTCCTAAATTCTAGAGAGTATAAACCAAGTCTATCCAGTCTTTCTTCATAAGACAGTCCTGACATCCCAGGAATCAGTCTGGTGAACCTTTTCTGCACTCCCTCTATGGCAATAATGTCCTTCCTCAGATTTGGAGACCAAAACTGTACGCAATACTCCAGGTGTGGTCTCACCAAGACCCTGTACAACTGCAGTAGAACCTCCCTGCTCCTATACTCAAATCCTTTTGCTATGAAAGCTAACATACCATTTGCTTTCTTCACTGCCTGCTGCACCTGCATGCCTACTTTCAATGACTGGTGTACCATGACACCCAGGTCTCGCTGCATCTCCCCTTTTCCTAGTCGGCCACCATATAATATGAAGTGAAGCCTTGCCTATTGGTCTCCCAGAAAATCGTAGTTGTGAATAGTAGCAAAGAACAGATATTTCTGATCCAAGAGTAGGAGGTTTGCAGACCAACACCGACCATAGCCACTTTGCTGTTGGTATGAAACGTATCCCAGTGGCTGCCGCACAGGGGCTTCAACATGCTTTGTTAAAGAACTTAATGTATTTGTAAAACATGCATACAGCAATAAAACGGTTCGGAGTAAAGACATTAAGCTTGTTTCATTTGAAGAGAAAGCAGATGAGGTGCCCCTAATTATCTCCTTCGGCTGTCACTTCTATGATAGGAAAATGTACTGGTTTCCAGACAATATTCTGTTTGTCTTCTGTTATTCTGTTAGTTTTTGTTCTGTTTTTGAAACAAAAGTAGAAAAAGGTTAATATTCAATTTTTTTTTTACAAAGTACCTTTTAAGTGATTCTCCAGTTACTAATCGAAAACCCCTTGTGACCAATTAAATCCACACAATACAAAGAGTGGTAATAGATGTAGCAGTCACATTAGACCCACTTTGTGTAATGAAAGTGCATGTTGTAGCAGGACTCCCTGTACGGGTATTAACGTCCTGTTGGCCTGCCTAGCTCTTTATAGATGGAATATTGAGCACCGTCAAATTGTTTGACCTGTGGCGCATTGCATTATTCTGCCCATCAGCAACATTTATTAAAATTGGCAGCAGAAAAAAAATAGAGTAACAAGTATGATGCAGATGAACTTTACAACCAGTGACAACTGTGTAATATTTAAGACAGTAAGAGCGAGATATGAGGAACAAGTACTGACAGTTTCATTTATAATTAGGGCGACGCGGTAGCGCTGCGATAGAATTGTTGCCTTACAGTGCCGGAGACTCGGGGTCGATCCCGACTACAGGTGTAGTCTGTACGTTCAAGAGAGAGCTAGATAGGGCTCATACTTTCAAGAGAGATCTAGATAGAGCTCTTATACTTTCAAGAGAGCTAGATAAGGCTCTTAAAGATAGCGGAGTCGGGGGGATATGGGGAGAAGGCAGGAACGGGGTACTGATTGGGGATGATCAGCCATGATCCTATTGAATGGCAGTGCTGGCTCGAAGGGCCGAATGGCCTACACCTGCACCTATTGTCTATTCTCCCCATGACCGCGTGGATTTTCAACAAGATCTTCGGTTTCCTCCCACACCACAAAGACGTACAGTTTTGTAGGTTAATAATTGGCTAGGTATAAATGTAAATTATCCCTAGTGTGTGTAGGATAGTGTTCATGGGCAAGGATCGCTGGTCGGTGCGGACTCGGTGGGCCGACGGACCTGTTTTATGCGCTGTATCTCTAAACTAATTCCAGTTCTAATTTGATTTTGTTCCTGTTGCAGTTTAAGATCCACGCGTCTGCATACTACCCTTTTCTGTGTGAAATTGTGCAGTTTGACCTGATCCCTGAACTGCGGGTGGTTCTACGCAAGTTCTTTCTTCGCATTGGCGTGGTATTCCGAATCTGCCATCAGGAGGAGCAGCCAAAAGAAGCTGCTGCATAACAGAGTGGGAATGCATTCCCGATCCCCCCCCCCGTCAATGGGAAGCCATCCTGGTAGCTAAAGAATATGGTTCATCTTGGAGTGAATTTCGAGCTTTATTTAAGAGGATTCTCAAATTAACGGTGTTTATCCTGTATTTTAAAGGGTATTTTATGAGGCAGTTATCCTGACTCACCATGTAATCTAAAGTTTGACCTTTTATTTTTGTTGTCTTGAGGAATGTCAGCATTTTCCTTCCTCGTGTATTTAATATCCGAAAAATACCCAGCAAAACCATTTCAGGGATTGAATTGTTATATATTCTGAAACACTACAGTCTTAAACAATAAATATTAAAGTTGAATGTATAGTCAGCAAACTGTACAGTGTAAACTGCAGTCATGACATTCGTAAGTTGACTTGTCACACTGTCAATGCTTTTAAATTGGTAACGTGAGTATGTTTTTCAATTGCAGTTGTGAAATAATGCTTGACACATTGGTATGAATTACTTATTGTGGGAATTATGGTATTTGATAAAAGCCAAAAGTTTCGGTGATCCATCAGATCAGAAAAAAAGTCATCAGGTTTTTGCATCATTACTTGCCTGTTGTCAGCAAAAGCAATTCAATTTTGTGTTGGGTGGATGTGAAGAATCTGAAGGCTTTGATTTATGTTCCTTGTGTAATTGCAATGGAGTTTGCACCCTCAATTTTTCTTCCCGATTATAATCACAATTATCCTAGACAATAAGACGAGGACAATTAGAGTAAAACGCAAAGTACTGGAGTAACTCAGCGGATCAGGCAACATCTCTAGAGGACATGGACTTGTGACGTTTTGGGTCGGGGCTCTTCTTCAGAATCTGAAAGGTCACCTGCCCACGACCTCCGGAGATGCTGCCTGACCTGCCGAGTTAGTTCAGCACTTTGCGTTTTGCTCAGGTTTCCAGCATCTGCTGTTCCTCGTGTCTCTGAGCACAATTAGAAACACACCGAACACAAAACCCCCCCAATGAAGCTGAATTTCAAAGCAAAAGTTTAGAGCAAGCAAAACTGTCTTTTAAAGTAAAATATACAGGTTATACAAAAATATAATTAAATAGATCGATTACCTTGATGTCCTCTTAACATGATCAAACCTCAATTATGGTGAATGACCTGAAAAATAAATGCCTCTCTTGAATTATAATTTAGGTAAGGATCCAGAATCCTCAGGGGCACATCCTTCATCAGATAAATGTATCTTAATGTTCAATCTGCAGATTTGGTAACAACTCCGTTTCGCCAGAATGATTTGAAATATGGTGTTTAAAAATGCATCTTTCTGTTGAGGAGAATGAGCTTTTTATATGAATTTAAATCAGTCACGTTACGTTTAGGCTCTGCTGCCCGCAAGTTTATTTAATGGATAGGGTTTAATACCTAACTTTGCACAAAAAATATTAATGAGCCATTTGGGATTAAGAAATCTGATACTTAATCATAGGCAGAATTTTACTCAATCGCACTAATTGTGGCATCTTTTTTGGTTGATTTGCTTAAACCCTCTTGGGCTTCATGTCGTGCATGTATATTTGGTTAACTCGGATGAATGATTATCTTAAAATCCACAAACGTGGAACAGAGAACTACTTTAACATGGCTGTCAATAGGATGCTAATGCCGTCTAAGGTTCGAGTTTAGATCTTGGGCAGCCAGTTATAAAGGCAATATTAATTTGCAGCATTTAGCAAATCTGGTAGGTTTGCTATGGGTTTGCTCCTAGTCGGTGACCAGTATACCATGTTCCGTCAAATGCTGTATTGATTCCACCAGCAATACAGGCACTAAATCGTGGAAAAGCAAATCCTACATTTTCCAACTCATCTGTTTGTGGATTATGCATGGGGTAAAATAGCGAGTGTGGGCACAAGACTCATAAACCTGATATTGATGCCAACACGGCTTGATGAAAGACTGAACAAGGGTAAAATAGAATCTTGCTTCCAAAGTTGACAGGAAATGTAGTGATAATGGCTGTGGTGACGTGATGCACTGCAAAGCCCCGCACAGGCGATCGGTCAAAGGTAGCAATAGGGCGTGTCCTGCTGTTGGTGGCAAATGTTCAAATGTCGCTGCTTAAGCCATTTAAAAAAACACGGTGGATTAATGTGAGGAGATAATTAACGAGGTAATTAAAAGGATCATTATGTTGTCTAGTTAACTTGCACAATTAATTAAAGTATACTTAATATATTTCTTTGAAGGTGGAGGGGCAATTTATGGGATCATTTGGATGATTTTGTTTGACTTGACTTTTCAAAACTGTTGGCATGTTTAACTTTAGGTGACCTGGGACAAAATTCAAAATACCCTTCTCAGCTGTCTTTGTTCTAAAAAAATGTTTTAATTCATGCTGGAAAGCAATTCCACATGCCCAGTTTGTAGTTTGACCTAACGGTTATTCTAAATGTGCTATTGGGTTGTTTGACTTTGGCAAGTGCTGTTAATGGAGCTCCATGTTAAGGGCCTGTCCCACTTACGCAATTTTTTTTCGGCGACTTGCCGGCACCCGTCATAGTCGCAGCAGGTCTCCGAAAATTTTCAACATGTTGAAAATCCAGCGGCGACCAGAAAAAGGTCCGACTCTTTGGGCGACCACTCACGACCATACAGGCGTCACATGTCGACATGTCGCGTAAGTGGGATAGGCCGTTAAGGCAACCAACCTCCAGTTGAGAAGAAACTCGGCTAACATTGGGAAGACTTAATTTGGATTCTACTCGTTCTTTCTGGCTGGTTCTGTGCTGGACATCATGTTTAGATGTTTATCTACCCGTTTTGTTGCATTAGCAATACGTTGGCAGTGATGACCAAGTAGGAGACTGATTTGGACGGAGTCATTCATTTATCCCAAATCAGAGCAGTTCTCAACTAGCTTTGAGACCTTATGCTACAATTTCCAACGTGCATTTACGCTGCGTATGTATATAAATTCCATGCAGTGAGATTGATGATGGAGAGAGAGGATAGTATTTATTGTTATGTGTGTTTGACTGCTATTGACAATGTGTTTTGTCAAGGGATGAAGACATCACCAAATATTAAGCAATGTGAGGTAATAAAGTCACAGTCTTGCTGTCAAGCAGACTACAATAATGTGTTAAATTACATGGACACAACATAATTATTTTCATGCCTTGACCAAATATTTAATTTGGTAGGTGTGTGGAAATTGGTGGGAGCATCTATATCAATTCTTCTCTGTACCTTTTTTTCTTCAAAATAGTGGTTTGAGACTATTCAAAACAAAGCAAAAATAAACAGAACGTTGTATTTGGGGTCAAACATGGTAGTTTACATTGTTCAACAATATTCAGTGAAAGGTGTACTATTTTTAATTAGCGGCAATCTTGATATTTATTTCCTCCTGATTCCAACATTTGGACTAGAATGTGCTTTGGTGGTGAGGATAGTGATATGTTTAATTATGTTTCTTTGAATAAATTATTGATTTTTTAATTTTCATTTATAAATCTAAAGATACAGAATAATAGCAAATCTATTTAAATACATTTATGACCAGAGTTTATTAATTAATTCTAAATATAAATGCTGTGGAAAATTCTTGACCACGCTGATGCATAAGGGAGTTCAATGGGAGGTTATTTATTGGCATAAATGTTCTATGTTCACAGATATCTAACACAAGTAATTTCCAGCATAGATAGACACAAAATGCTGGAAGAACTCAGCGCATCAGACTGAAGAAGGGTCTCGACCCGAAACATCACCTGTCCCTTTCTCCAGAGATGCTACAGGACCCGCTGAGTTACTCCAGCATTTTGTGTCGATCTTCGGTGTAAACCAGCACCGGCAGTTTCTTCCCACTAATTTTCAGCATAAGTCTTATTTTATGTTCAGATCACTTGTCAAATACAGCTTTGTGGTTTGTGCCATATTTGAGTTACTGTTCTTCCTTAGTCTGCTCCAGATCACATTATTTGTAATTTAGCAACATCAATAGCATTGCTGCTTTCAGTGTGAACTGTTGCTTTCATGGAGAAAATGCTTTATATTCATGCAGCCTGGGTACTGATTTGTTGCACCGACCCTTTTTGATCATCACACCAGTTGGAGGTTGTTTGCCAGCAATAGCAGTTCGTGATGTATCCCAGTGATCACACTGAGATGTAGCACTCTCTCCATCTTGAGGCACTGCCAATAGCTTCATTTAATGTGGCAGCTTCGAGGCGACTGTTGATACTGTTGGAGATGCAGTGTAACTTCTGCAAGTGTACTACGCTACGTTAACTCATAGAAACAAACTCATTGATTTGATCAAACTCTGGTTGATTTAAAATAACTAAGTTTACTATTTTATGGACAGACGATGACTTATTTTTCTGCTGTCATGGCACCCAATACACTGGCTCAGTGTACTTGCTACTTATGTTTTGAGTTTGTATCTGAATTTTCTATGCAACGGAAAGTGGTAAAAGTGATTAATGAATGACAGTCAGCTTAAAGGTCCACTGTTTTAACTTGCTCTAATTTTTGCCATGTCTCCCTTGGATGTTGTCAGTCCATGCTATTTTGTAGACTGACACAAAAAGCTGGAGTAACTCAGCGGATCTGGCAGCATCACTTGGGGAAATGGAATAGATGACGTTTTGGGACGAGACCCTTCTTCTGACCTGAAACGTCACCTAATTCCTTTTCTCCAGAGATGCTGCCTGACCCTCTGAGTTACTCTAGCTTTTTGTGTCTGTCTTCGGTTTAAACCTGCATCTGCAGTTCCTCCCTACGCAATACAATTTTGTATCTGAGTGGTATTGGTATTTTAAATGCATTGCAATTACTGCTCCATGGTGCCCTCACAGACATTCATGGTACCAGGTCACGTTAGTCAGTCTTCACGTGTAACTTTCAATGGTGGAAGCTGAGAGAGGGTGTCATTCAATGTACATAGATTTCCACTGGGATCGCTGGATAGTGATTCTCAGCGACCATATCTTTCTTTGCCAGCAGTCACCATAGATCCTTCAGCTCTGAACATGTTCATGAAAATCGAACCTTGACTTAGTACCAAGCTAAATTATGTCTTTTCATCAGGGAAGACAAATCTCAGGTTATTTTCTTGGAATTCACCTATTGGGCAGGGGAAAATAGCTAACTGACTCCTTACTCTGTTGTAGAATAAATCTTTGTTCTCCCATTGTTAATTTAAAATGTTGCCGTATTTATCTCCTATTTGCAACTGCTGTTCAAACAAAATTCCATTTATTTTCTCGTACCTTTGATAACAAATAAAATAATAATGTATTTTCCTTTTGCACCAAAAATTTACTGAACAAAGACTACACCCATGACAAATTGGACAATCAAACTGAATTGTGAAAATTAAACTTATCTAATTTATCCAATCATAGCTCCATTTCAATGTAGTAACTGAGCAGTTTATACGCTGAATGTTTACATGTTTAATTTCGATAACATTATGAAGAAAAGTAAAAGTTAATTATTCATAGATTTTATGAATGAGATATAGTACTGTGAAGTGCATTTAAGAAAACTTAATTTAAGAGCATTCCTTGCCACTGTGGATGTATAAATATTTTGGACGAACAGATTAAATATATAATATGAAATAACCATGTAAAGTTTTCTATGTCATTCTCTGTATAATACAACTGATTATCCTATTCCAATCTGTTAATAAATCAGTGAGGTTTTACACCTATTTTGCTTCATTACTGAATCTTAATTATTTGTACTATCGTTCTTTACAATGCGAGTATAATTGCAGATGTATGTGACAAATTATAAGATACTTGCTGTTTCCATTTGAAGTTGAGAACTATTTCAGTTTAGGATTTCTTCAGTAATCTAATATAGCAAGTATGCATAAATATGATCAAATCTTGATTAGTGTGGGTGTAAGAGGTTATGGGGAGAAGACAGGACAAGGAAATCGGTGTGGTGGAGCTATCCAGCCAACTACCAGCATTCAACCAGAAGGAAACCTCCCCGAAACAGAAACAGCGAAGCAGGACGTGGAACAGCAAGGGAGGGAGAGATAGGTCAGCCATGATTGAATGGCGGAGTAGACTTGATGGGCCGTTTGGCCTAATTCTACTAGTATTCCTCATGTGAGTGCTTGGAGATGCAACAACTTGGGACATTTTGCTTGCCTCACTGCTATTCGGAATCAGAGAGGAAAACCGAGAATAGAGACCAGTTATTCTGGCACCTCATTGGGAAATTACTTCAATGGTGCTAATGTCATGGTGACTGAACGAACACCTTGGGCAAAATGTCCAATCAGCCTGATTTTGGGAGGGGAGGCAATGTTAGCTCCACAGCTATTAGATCTGACATAAGTGGTGAGATGTTTTACTATTTAGTTTGCCATAATCTAACTTTCACATACAAAAATATCCGAGAGAAAGTAACTCTTGTGAAAATAACAGATACTTATTTCTCGGGGGCAAGGATGGCTAATTATGGTCTTGTGACTTGCACAAGGCTTCTTCAACTGATTGCATTCAAATAAAACAAAGTAGCCATACTCCAGAAGAAGTAATATTAACATGGCTTGATGTGGTCTTCCAGTGATTGCAGAGCTGTATGTGTGTGCGTAAAACATCAATGGATTATTTTGTAACAACTACTTAGCTGCACCAAGTGTCAAAGGCTCAATACCATCTAGCAATAAATTGCCTACCTGATTTGCACTCCACCTCCCACCATTCACAGCTGCCACAATTGGTGCATCAGTTGCACTGGTGAACAATATATTGCAACTGCCAGACACAAAATGCTGGAGAAACTCAACGGGTCGGGCAGCATCTCTGGAGAAAAATAAGTGATATTTCAGGTTGGAACCCTTACTCAGACTTCAGTCTGATGAATGTTTCCATCCTGAAATGTCACCTATTGTTATCAGTATAAACCAGTGTCTGCAATTCCTTCCTACACATATTGCAGCAATTTGCAAGGCTTCTTCAAAGACGTCTCCTAAATTTATTACCTATCCTAGCGTTTCTCAACCTTTTTACCTTTGCGGAACCCTTGAAATAATTTTCATGTCTCCGGGAACCCCTACATAAAAATTATTATATGTCTTTATTAATCTCTTTCTCTTTCATAAACTTAAAGTTCATAAGGCAAACAATATTTTTTCTGATAACTGGTTTAAGCAAAAAATAACTTGTTTTCTTCAAGTTTATTGACAATGACAAAAAAAAACTGAAATCAAACTGCTTGTTCAAAACTGAAGCAAATATAGGCAAACAGAAGGACTAACCTTGGAGGGGAGAGAGAACAACACACACAAACTTTTCATAAACTAACAAAAACATACATAAATTAATTTTTGATAAACTAACAAAAATAAACATAAACATAGTTACATTTTTAAATTTCATATAACATCCCTAAATGATGGGTAAAAATTACTAAATAACGTGGGTGAAAGGGACTACCTGCATGCCAGGAAGCACAAACAGGACTGATGGAGACTGCATGCATCTGTACTCGAGTGAGTCACTTGATGATACACAAATCCGTCACGTACAGCTCCTGTCCACTAACCACTAAAGGCCGTTTCACACTGGTGCCGTATATGCATCGCTAAATATGACGTCGCCAAATATGCCGTAGGTGTATAATAAAATTACGAATATGAAATTAAACAAAAAATGGCTCAGAAATGCATTTACATATGATTAAAGGTAGACACAGAATGCTGGAGCAACTCAGCGGGTCTTCTTCATTTTGCGTAGGGCGTGCACAGCCTAAAGTTGTAGGTCAACTTGTTCTAGATTTGTTTGCGCACATCGGGTTGATTGCATTAGTCAAAACAGGGTGGACCACGAAGGTTACAATCTCCCACCCCACTCAGCGGGTGAGGCAGCATCTATGGAGAGAAGGAATGGGTGACATTTCGCGTCGAGACCCTTCTTCAGACTGATGTTGGGGGGGGGGGGGGGGATAAATAAATAAATAAACACTTTTCTTTAAAAAGTGAATAATAATATTTATCTCGGAACCCCTAGCAGCCTCTCGTGGAACCCTAGCATTCCGGGGAACCTCGGCTGAGAAACGCTGCCCTATACTATAGTCGCAGAGAAACAGGCCCTTTAACTGGCCGGGTCCCTGCTGATCATCAACCACCCATTTACACTCATCCTACATTGATCCTATTTCTCATTGCTGTAATTAACACATTAGTGAATCAGATGGATTTCAAGGCACGCACGTTGGTGACTTGAGCTTTGGACCGCACAGTATCCAGTAGAGAAGCAGCCTCACGGCGCCAATGACCCAGGTTCAAACCTGCCCTCGAGTGCTGTGCGTCTGGAGTTTGCAGATATTTCTCCAGGTGTCCTACCTTCCTCCCACAGAGGAAAGATGGCTGGTTGGTAGGTTAATTGGCCACTGTGGATTGCTGCTCATACACGCTTGTAATGAGATGATCTAAGAAATAATACTCAAAACATTAAAGTCCTCAGGCACATGGAATGCATATTATTAGGATGCTTCACAGCTTGGTGTGGGAACAATAATGTTAAATACCACAATTGCAGAGTTGTGGATGTAGCCCAGTCCATCACACAGACCAGACACCCACCCTCAACTCCATCCACACTTCACACAACCAACATAATGAAGGACTTTTCTCACCCCAGTTATTCCCTCTTCTCGCCTTTCAAGTCGTGCATAAGGTACAAAAGTTTAAAAGCACATGCAACCAAGACTGAGATATAGCTTCTTCCCTTCAGTTATCAGACTATTGGCCCCATAGCAGAAGCGTCCACGTCACGGGACTGGAAACTGGAAGTATCCTGAGCTAATTCTGCTACCACCATCATCTATTGTGACAAGTGATGGCTTCCACTGATTGTCGCCGGAAGCTTGCGTCCTTTTCAGGACGGACGACGACAGCGAGGCCAACATTTGTAACAAGATGGACACGAAAAGAAAAAGATCAGACTATGAAACAGTCGCCCCGTAAGGTTGGGTGTAATCCTGATCTTCCAAACTACCTCATTGCGGACATATAACTTTTTCTCTGTCAAGGGCCTGTCCCACTTGGACGTCATTTGTGCGTAATTTACGCTACATCATTAACGCGTCACGACGCATGCGTCGTGCCGCTCACGTGATGCGCGCATGGTGCACATTACACGCGCATGGTGCACATTACACGAGCATGGTGCGTGGTGAAGTGGGCAGTGACGCGCGGTCGAGTGGCGCCCCAGAATTTTGGGATGTACAAAATCTTCGCGCGCCATCTGCGTGACGCGCAAATGACGCCCAAGTGGGACAGGCCCTTAACTAACCCTACTAGCTGTAATGTGCAAGAAGGAACTGCAGAAGCTGGTTTACAATGCTGTAAACTGTGTACTGCACTCTTGTGCAGTATTTTTCTCTTTCCGCTATCTGATGTACTTGTGTATCTCATGTATGGCTTGTGGATACACAATGCTGGAGTTACTCCAGCATTTTGTGTCTACCTTCGATTTAAACCAGCATCTGCAGTTCTTTCTTACAAATCATGTATGGCTTGATTGTGTTCATGTATAGTTTGATCTGATTTAAGTGGATAGCACGCAAACAAAAGCTTTTCACTGTTCCTTGGTACAATAAACCAATACCAAATATAATATGGGCGGCACGGTGGTGCAGCGGTAGAGCTGCTGCCTTACAGCACTTACAGTGCCAGCGTCCTGGGATCGATCCTGACTACGGGTGCTGTCTGTACGGAGTTTGTACTTTCTCCCCGTCAGTTTTCGCCGAGATCTTCGGCATCCTCCCACACTCCAATGATGTACAGCTTTGTAGGTTAATTGGCTTGGTATAAATGTAACTTTGTCCCTGGTCTGTGTTGGATAGTGTTATTGTGCGGGGATCGTTGGGCGGCACGGACTCGATGGGCCGAAGGGTCTGTTTCCATGCTGTATCTCTAAACTAAACTAAACCACCTGCAAGAAATCCTCATTACACATCATTATGATTTGGAAAATGAAAACCCTTTCTTCCACATGGCTGCATCAAATCCTGGAACTTGCTTTCACAATGAGGCTTCACTGTCACATCTGTAGTTATGGCTGGTGGCTCACCACCCATGCAAGGACCTTGAACCCTGCTGACAAAACATAAATGGTTCATCCACAGCATTGAGCAGTGCACTGGTAACTGTCCTTTGTCCTTGTCCTTTGTCCTTATTACCGTATGTCTCAGTAGTCCATTCTTTTAAAACAAAGAATCAAGGATCTGTGCCATACTTTTGCAGAAATTAAAGTTTCTTGAGTAGAATTATACTATTACTGATAAGGTTATAGGTATTCTTCTTCATATAGTCCACACACAAGATTAGAAGTTGTTCAGCCAGAAATGAACACACTTCTCGGCATCTGCCTGCAATGGTGTCTGTCTTGTGCTTCTTGTTCGTGGTGGTGGAAAGATTGGTGGAAACAGGGCCGCGACGTGAACGCTCTTTCCCTGACCCCAAATTATAGGTGCTCTCAGTCCAATATGATGAGATATTTCATCGTCTTATCAGGTTTCTTCAAGTTAAATTATAAAGAGCAACTGCAATTCCAATTTCCCTGCTCCACTGAACTAAATGCTCCACTGATGTGCTTCAAACTGGAAGATCTGTGCATTGCCCGTTGTAATTTATAATGCTATATTTATCACAGATTAGAGACCTTTAAAACTGATGGCTGTCGATTATATTTGATTATCAAGGCTTGATGAGAACTTGTTTTATGTTTAAAATTAGTTCACTTCAGCAATGGGTCCTGAATTTGATTTAAAATTTTAAATATTAAAAGGTGCTATAAATCCACATCATCCATTGGCATTCTACAATATATTAGCTCCCCTGTGATCAATGACCACTACTGATGAGCCATCACTCTAATTCAAAAAGCTATTGGTCGTTGACTGTCTGACATAAAAAGCTGAAGAAATTCAGAAGGGTTTTTGCAATAAAAAAAGTTAACATCTTCCAGGACATTTTTCCAGTCTTTATCTCCATAGAAACCAGGCTTGGACTTTGTGTTTGGATTCCTGTCTGATTTCAGTTATTCACCAATTTCACCATTTCAAGCACTGGTTAGAGACCTAAAAGCCTGGATTATCCGGGGCTTTGAACACAAAGTGCTGGAGTAACTCAGCAGGTCAAGGAGCATCTCTGGTAGGCGTGAATAGGCGATGTTTCGGGTCGGACCTCCTGACTCAAAACATCACTGATCCATGCCCTCCAGAGTTTAGGTTAGTTTAGAGATACAGCTCGGAAACAGGCCCTTCGGCCCATCGAGTCTGCACCAACCAGCGATCCAGCATACTAACACTATTATATACTCACTGGGGAAAATTTTTCAATTTTACCAAGCCAATTAGTCTACAAACCTCTACATCTTTGGACTTTGGAGTTGCTGCCTGACCTAGTGAGTTACTCCAGCACTGTATTCAAGTCAAGATTCTAGCATGTGCAGTTCCTCGTGTCTACTTTTTCCTGAACTTCGTTGATTGTTCCACACATTTCGCAGTGGTTAATGAAAGTGTTGGGATTTATGAAAATCAAGGACCAGCCTCTTCCAAAGATTTCCCTGTTGTATCGTGCTTCACTTCTTGTTTAAAAAAAAAAATGTTTAAGCAAATTGTACTCAAACTTGTGCAAGCTGTCTGCTGGAAGTGCAATGGTAGCAATTACAATGGAGCACCACCATCTGTAAGTATCATTATGCTCTCCATCTTGATTCAGAAATATAGATACAGATCTTCGACCACCGGCCTGCGGCCTACACCAACCTGAAGCCTCGGTCTCCGGTGGGGAGGCACCGATTCAGGACTTACCTGGACTTTATCTGAACTTTACCTTGTCTACACATCTGGACGCCCGCAGCGGCAGCTGCGGAGGGCTGAGGTCCCGACCACGGGGGAAAATGGAGGAGGACTGGCCAAATTTTGTGCCTTCCACCACAGCGATGAATGCTGTGGTGGATGTTTGTGTTAAATTTTTATTGTGTTTTTGTGTGTTCTTTTTTCATTGTACCGCTGCTGGCAAATTCATTTCACTTGCACGAATAAAACTGATATTGAGTTTGTGTATCACAGTGTCAAAATCATGGGCCAATCAATTTAACAGGACTGTGGGATAAATTTACAATGTGGTCAGTATTCGTGCAAGATGATGGTTAAGGATCTATCCTAGACCACTCAGAAATGGACATTCGGGTTAGCTGCCACCAAATGATGTTCATGTATTTGGTGAGCAAGGAGTACCTTTCTCTGAATAAGCTAAGAATGACATGTTGAGAGAAACAAGGAACTGCAGATGCTGGCTTACAGACAAAGACACAAAAAGCTGGACTAACTCAGTGGGACAGACAGCATCTCAGGAGGGAAGGAATGGGTGACGTTTCGGGTCGAGACCCTTCTTCAGACTGAAAGTCACTGGAAAGAGAAATGAGAGATATGGACGATGATGTAGAGAGATATGGAATAATTGAATGAAAGATATGCAAAAAAGTAACAATGATAAAGGAAATAGGCCACTGTTTGCTTGGTGAGAACAAAAAGCTGAGGTGTGGAGAGAGAGGGAATGCAGGGGTTATTTGAAGTTAGAGAAATCAATATTCATACCCCTGGGTTGTAAGGTGTTTTTGGTCGGGTTCCTTCTTCTGACTGATTGTGTTGTGGCGGAGGAGGTAGTGGGGGGGGGAATCTGGAAGAGAAATTGAGGTAGGACAAAGCTTGGCAAGTGATAGGTGGATACAGATGAGGGGTGTGGGTTCTGATCTGATTGGCAGATGGTTGGACAGAGATGAAAAATATGAGATAAGCATAGAAGAGGTGAGAATTGTGAAGCTGGAGGAAGGAATAAGGGGAGGAGGAAATGGAGATGTTTTGTGTAAGAAGGAACCGCAGACGCTGGTTTAAACCGAAGATGGACACAAAATGCTGGAGTGGCTCAGCGGGTTAGACAGCAATGCTGGACAAACGGAATAGGTGATGTTTTGACCCAAAACATCCTGTATCGCTTTTCTCTAGAGATGCTGCCTCTGTCCCTCTGAGTTACTGGAGCCGTGTGGTTGAACAGGTCAGGTGGCATCCATGGAGGAAGATCGCCCATGTGCCCTGGGTGCCTCTGTGGATGCTACAACCAGCTGACCCAACAGGCCCATCAGCATGGGCTTCAGTGGAGGGACATGAGCACAGCGCGCATGCGTGAGGCGCAGGGCCGGCGCGGGCACAGCGCGCATGCGTGAGGCGCAGGGCCGGCGCGGGCACAGCGCGCATGCGTGAGGCGGAGGGCCGGCGCGGACTCAGCGCGCATGTGTGAGGCGGAGGGCCGGCGCGGACTCAGCGCGCATGCGTGAGGCGGAGGAACCCAGCGGATGTGCGGCCGAGCCGGCGCATGCGCAGTGCTGAGCGAGGGAGCCGGCCTAGCGTGCACAGTGCGCAGGCGCGATACGAAGGGAGGGGGAGCGGCGGCGGCGGCGGCGCATGCGTGCGGCGGGCAGCGCGCCATTTTCCTTGTGTTTGAACTGTCGGCGTCTGCGGCCGGAGACGCGGGGACGGAGCAGGTACCGCGGGGCGGGGCGGGGCGAGAACCGGGGCTGGGCAGGATCGGTACCGCGGGGTGTCGAGGGCCGGACAGGATCGGTACCGCGGGGCTGGGCTCGGCAGGGCCGGCGCTGGTCGCCCTCGTTTGCCGCGAGCGGACGGCGACTGAACTGAACTGAACGTGAGGGGGGCGGCGTGGCGCCGTGTTTCATCCTCAGGCGCTGATGGCGGCCGGTTACTGTGGGCCCGGCCTGTGCCCGTGGCTCGGGGCCCGGTGTGTGTGATCCGGGGCGGGGGTGTGTGTGAGGGGGGCCTGTTTGTGTGTGTGTGTGAGTGAGTGAAGGGGGCGTGTATGTGAGGGGGGGTTGTGTGAGTGAGCTGTGTGTGAGAGGGCCCTGTGTGTGTGACGGGGCTGTGTGTGTGAGAGGGCCCTGTGTGTGTGTGTGTGTGTGTGTGTGAGGGGGTCCTGTGTGTGTGACACTGTGCTTATCTCGCCGGTGCCATTGGCCGAGGCTGCTGTCAATCAGCTCTGCTTCCCTCCGCATGTTTTAGTGACCTGCAGGAGCAGGGCCTGGTGTGGGATGAAGCCTTGCAGTCTCCCCCTTCACTAACAGCACTCTTACACCCACATACAGTGCGGGATGAAGACTCAGCCTCTCTCCCCTTCACCATCAGCACACTTACACCCACATACATCCTTGCAGTCTCCCCTGCACTATCAGTGCCTGCTTCAGCATTCTTGCACCCAAATCCAGTGTAGAATGAAGTCTCAACCTCAATGGCTAGGAAGAAGCCATAGTTTCTCTCAATATCACTGCACCCAACTAGAGTGCTTGATGAAGCTTTGGCCTCTCCCCATCACTATCAGCATTTACTCCCAAATACAGTGCGGGATGAAGCCTCAGCTTCTCTCCCTCAGCTTCTCTCCCTCACTATCAGCAGTCTTACACCTACATACAGTGCGGGATGAAGCCTCACAGCCTCTCACTTTCTGCTTGACTGCTGTCTTTCTGCTGACTCGTTTGCATGCAACAAAAGCTTTTCACTGTACCTCGGCACACGTGACAATAAACTAAACTGAACTCTCCCCTTCACAATCATTGCCTGCTTTACCATTCTCACGCCCAAATACAGGCTGCCCACGTAACTCTATAATACAATGCATGGCTGGTGAGAAATGAGTTGGAATGACCTCGGACTGAATTTACAATAAAGCAAAAACTACTAGAAAGAATCAGATCAAACTACATGTGGAGAGTGATAGAGGGAATTAGTGTTCCCACATCTGGCTGATATATCTGTACTGAGGTCCCAATAAGGCCAGGTTTTATTCTCTGATGCATATTAATGAACCAAAATAGAAAATTTCAAGCGCAAGATCAAAATTGCGAAATGAGGAAAATAACTTTTCAGTTGTGGGGATGGTTAGAACAAAAGGAATGCATCTAATGCTGCATCTAGAGGCACATTGGTTCCTTATGTTAGATTGACTAAAAGTGGGCTTTAGCTTTATCAGTGGAGAAGGAAAAACGCACCTACAAATGGATGACAGGCAGAACTGGCCTGGTTTAATACAGAAAAAATGGTGAGTTAGCAAAGTTAGAGAATTTGACAAAGTCTGAGAGGATGTAAGGTGGCTTGATTCAATCAATGCCACCAAAGAGAAGCTAATCATCTCTCAATCACCGATTGACATCATACACATCATTTCTGATATTGCATACAGGTGCTTGTCATCAGCACAGTGGAATTCACCTTTGAGATAATACAATGGAATATAATTCAATAGAACTTAGACAATGCTCTGTGCTGACATCTCTATTGTTCAGACAGCCTGTTTGTAATATTACTTTGGCATTGTATTGATGTGCTTTTTCTATAATCCCAAATATATTTGCTCATAGTGCATAAATATTTTTAACCACTATTCTGTTTATCCTTGTAATTTTTAGATTTTTGCAAGTAAGCTGACTACATTGGCAAAGTCAGGCTCTAAATATATGCTATTTTATAACAGTACTAATATCGTGTTATAGTTGCATTGATTATCGTATAATCACTATTATAATTAACTGGATTGTTGTCTTTCTATACATCTATTAGCACCTGTGGGGAAAAATATTATTACTTTGAAGATGGACAAATCTTTGCTGGTTTCAAGGGCAAAGGGGCCTATACCTCATAGATAATGGAGTTGAAAAGGGAATTTAAAATGAGCAAAACTGCGATAGGAAATGTGGTCTAAGCATAATTTTAAAATTAGGAGACCAAAAGCAGTTTTGGTCTCCTAATTTGAGGAAGGACAACCTTGCTATTGAGGCAGTGCAGCGTAGGTTCACGAGGTTAATCCCCGAGATGGGGGGACTGTCATATGAGGAAAGAGTGGGCTTGTATTCACTGGAATTTAGAAGGATGAGAGGGCATCTTATAGATACGTATAAAATTATAAAAGGACCATTAAAAATGTTCCCAATGATGGGGCCACAGTCTAAGAATATAAGGGAGGCCATTTAAAACTGAGATAAGAAAAACCTTTTTCACCCAGAGAGTTGTGAATTTGTGGAATTCTCTGCTACAGAAGGCAGTGGAGGCCAATTCACTGGATGAGAGTTAGATAGAGCTCTTGGGGCTAGCGGAATCAGGGGATATGGGGAGAAGGTAGTCACGGGTTACTGATTGTGGATGATCAGCCAAGATCACGATGAATGGTGGTACAGGCTCGAAGGGCCAAATGCCCTCCTCCTGCACTTATTTTCTATGTTTCTAACTCAACTTTCACAGCGCAGAAGGCCATTAGGCCTGGCACATCGTTAGTTACATCGTTCAATGATGATCCAGATAGTTTCAGTCGCTGACACTCTCCTTGTTGTCTTGCAAATTCTTATCCTTTCAGATACATTCACCATGATTCCTTCTCTATGGTACTACCCATAAAGCATAGAATCCTGGTGCATTAATTCTCACCTGAAACGTTCATCGAACTATCACGTACATGTCCACAGATTACTTTGAACCTGTAGTCTCTTTAGAACTGTGCCTCCAATTTCAATTACTTCACGTTCTTCCCAGCAAAATACATAATTACTTAAAATTAAACTTGATTCAATTGTCTGCCCATTTCAGTACATAAAAATGTAAGAATAGAAAAAAACATTCAAATAGGACAATTATTCAGAGGATTGAGAGAATTTCTAAATTCAGCAAAAAAATGAAAGTGAAAAGGAAAACTGGAACAGCAGCTGTTTAAAGAAAGCATACATACATACAGTGGCTTGCAAAAGTTTTCATACCCCTTGAACTTTTCCACATTTTGTCACGTTACAACCACAAACGTAAATGTATTTTATTGGGATTTTATGTGATAGACCAACACAAATTGGTGCATAATTGTGAAGTGGAAGGAAAATGATACATGGTTTTCAAATGTTTTTACAAATAAAAAACTGAAAAGTGTCGCGTGCAAAAGTATTCAGGCCCCCTGAGTCAATACTTTGTAGAACCACCTTTCGCTGCAATTACAGCTGCAAGTCTTTTGGGGGTATGTCTCTACCAGCTTTGCACATCTAGAGACTGAAAGTTTTGCCCATTCTTCTTTGCAAAATAGCTCAAGCTCAGTCAGATTGGATGGAGAGCGTCTGTGAACAGCAATTTTCAAGTCTTGCCAGAGATTCTCAATTGGATTTAGGTCTGGACTTTGACTGGGCCATTCTAACACATGAATATGCTTTGATCTAAACCATTCCATTGTAGCTCTGGCTGTATGTTTAGGGTCGTTGTCCTGCTGGAAGGCGAACCTCCGCCCCAGTCTCAAGTCTTTTGCAGACTCCAACAGGTTTTCTTCCAAGATTGCCCTGTATTTGGCTCCATCCATCTTCCCATCAACTCTGACCAGCTTCCCTGTCCCTGCTGAAGAAAAGCATCCCCACAGCATGATGCTGCCACCACTATGTTTCACAGTGCGGATGGTGTGTTCAGGGTGATGTGCAGTGTTAGGTTTCCGCCACACATAGCGTTTTGCATTTAGGCCAAAAACTTCAATTTTGGTCTCATCTGACCAGAGCACCTTCCTCCACATGTTTGCTGAGTCCCCCACATGGCTTGTGGCAAACTGCAAACAGGACTTCTTATGGCTTTTTTTCAACAATGGCTTTCTTCTTGCCACTCTTCCATAAAGGCCCGATTTGTGGAGTGCACGACTAATAGTTGTCCTGTGGACAGATTCTCTCACCTGAGCTGTGGATCTCTGCAGCTCCTCCAGAGTTACCATGGGCCTCTTGGCTGCTTCTCTGACCAATGCTCTCCTTGCCCGGCCTGTCAGTTTAGGTGGACGGCCATGTCTTGGTAGGTTTGCAGTTGTGCCATACTCTTTCCATTTTCGGATGATGGATTGAACAGTGCTCCGTGAGATGTTCAAAGCTTGGGATATTTGTTTATAACCTTACCCTACTTTAAACTTCTCCCCAACTTTATCCCTGACCTGTCTGTTGTGTTCCTTGGGCTTCATGATGCTGTTTGTTCACTAATGTTCTCTAACAAACCTCTGAGCCCTTCACAGAACAGCTGTATTTATACTGAGATTAGATTACACACGTGGACTTTATTTACTAATTAGGTGACTTCTGAAGGCAATTGATTGCACTGGATTTTATTTAGGGGTATCAGAGTAAAGGGGGCTGAATACTTTTGCAAGCGACACTTTCCAGTTTTTTATTTGTAAAAAAATTTGAAAACCATGTATCATTTTCCTTCCACTTCACAATTATGCGCCACTTTGTGTTGGTCTATCACATAAAATCCCAATAAAATACATTTACGTTTGTGGTTGTAACGTGACAAAATGTGGAAAAGTTCAAGGGGTATGAACACTTTTGTAAGCCACTGTAGTTTACATTAAATATATATCCCCTTTAAGGCACACTTGTCCAATAGAAGTGGCCCCACTGGGGCTAACGCGAAATTGAAGATAGTATTGAGTCAAAGTAAAAGGTCTAGCCTCGCCAAAATAAACAACCTGAGGATTGAGGACATTTCGGAAAACTAATAAATTGATGAAAGGAGAGTTGATTGCGTAAGTAATTTTTCTGAGGATTATATGTATGTAAAGAGGAAAATGTTATGAAATATTAATGTGGTTTCCTTTAAGAATACATCATGAAGAAATTATACCATGAAATAAGAAAATGGCATAAAAATTAAAAGAAAATGGCACGAAAGACTTCACCGAAATAGAGAAGTAAGACGAGGGATATGGGGAGAAGGCAGGAACGGGCACTGATTGTGGGATCAGCCATGATCACAGTGAATGGTGATGCTGGCTCAAAGGGCCGAATGGCCTACTCCTGCACCTATTGCCTATTGTATTAATGGGATGGAAAGCTGACAACTCCCTAGAACCATGATCTTAATTTCAATGGTAGACAAAAGTGCTGGAGAAACTCAGCGGGTGCGGCAGCATCTATGGAGCGAAGGAAATGGGCAATGTTTCGGGCTGAAACCCTTCTTCAGACTGAATTCTTAATTTCAATGCTTTGACAGGGTGACTAATAAATCTAACTCCACACTTTTGGAAAGGATGGAGAGAAAAAATGGGACCTACACACTGTTTAGCCTGAACTTGATAGAATAGAATATGCTAGTAGGGGAAAGGTTATGGAACAATTAAATGAAAAGGGTATTTGGCAAGGTTAGATGTATTTATGAAAAGCATAGCATGTTTCTTTTTATTTTGAGGTTGTTGGTAACACAGTGGATAAGGGTGAACAAATAGATGTGATATAGTTGGAGTTGTGGCCACGGCCTGCAGGGGGTAGCTGCCGAGCCGGTTCCTTGCACACAGGACCCGGCGGACCGCGGACTGGAAAGGGGAGCCGGCCACTATTAGTCCCCCGAAGACCATAGACTGGTCGAGTGTAGATGGCGGCGCTAACAGACATGACCTGGGAGGAGCAAGACATACAAGAGAGGAGACAGAACCAGGTTCTGGCCCACTTTGAGGTCGGCTGCCCCAGGGAACAAAGGTGGACGGACGAGGAGAGGGATAGAAATAAAATGCTGGAGTAACTCAGCAGCACATGCAGCATCTCTGGGGAGAAGGAATGGGTGACGTTTCGGGTCGAGACCCTTCTTCAGACGAGGAGAGGGATGTGTGTTCGCTGGTCGATCCACATATCCACGGAAGGCAATGGCTGGAGGCCCTCAGCAGCCTGGGATGGGCAATGCTCATAATAACTAGAGTGTGGACTGGACTATAAAAATGGCACCAAAACATGATGCCCTTTGCATGTGGGATCAATGAACTATTTCTGTATACTTGCTAATCGGGGATGTACATGGGTATGGCAATACTCTACTGGTCTGTTTGTACGAAAAGAATCTCAAGGTGCGTTTGCATTTGAGACGATAAAAGCACAATTGTACCATTTAGAAGATCTTTGAACAGGAATGCCACTGTCATGAAATAAAATCATTATGTATGGGTTGGAAAGAAGTAATAAACGAGTTTGGGATCTCGATAAACGCAAGGAGTCATGGGATTTGTCAAAGGTCATTTGGATTTAAAAAAAGCGAACGCAGCGCTGTATGAACTGTGTATAAATTGTTGACTGTTCCACCAAGGAATTAATCTAGAATTCTGTCAACTCAATAGCTTCCTTTCTTGTTCTGCTGTTCACACACCACTTACACAGTCCTAGTTCTAGTTCAGTTCATTAATCTGCAATTATGAGATATTAAAAAAGTTAAAGAATTTATTATTTTCATTTAATCCTTAATGTGTTTGCTACTGGAATAAGAAGATATTACTTGTGTTTGAAACATTTTCTTATCTTTATTCATAATTTATGTGTAAAAATATATTTAATCTGAGGCAGGCAGCGACTGTATCAGTGTGATGTGGGCTGATGCTACCGTTAAGGCAAAGATTCATCTCAGAGGAAAACTGAGTACAAGGTTGGCCCTGTGAAGGAGCCGCCAATCTGATATAAAACATTTAACTGCGAAATGCCTGCCCTTTAGTATTGGATAGATTGAGTGGAGGGTCTGTGCTGTTCCAAGTCAGCAGTGGTTGCGGTGAGTTTCCCCCAGCCACCTCGCCCAGTGCACGTTGACCAGCACAGTTCACCAGCCCTTGTTAGCAGAGGCTCTTTGTGCAGGTGTTACCCAAAGGTTTTGTGGAGGTTCTGCGTTAGAATCGAGCACGCAGCGAGCTAGCAAGAGGGCTGTCAGTTCAGATCACCCCAGGTTGCCGAGTGGCCAAAGGGCGGATTTTAATGGGTCGTTATTAAACTGTTCAGTCTGTGCGGCATCGCCAACTCTCTCTCTCTCCCTCATCCCCCACCCCAACTATCGACAAAGTCTGACTGAGAAAATGCTCCCACTCATATTATGGGTTGGCTCCGTATTTGCCCACTCGCTGGGGTGGGCGGCGCTTCCTTCAAAGAGAGCGAGAACAGGTCCCGTCAGCTGGGGAGCTGCAACCCACTGCTGAGTGAAGTTCCTAGTTTGGCTGCGGTTCAAATAGCTGCAAATTCTCATAATTATCACTGCCCGGTCACCCGGACCCCGCTTCAAACTGTGTGCCCTGACAGACTGGAACCAACCCCAGAGGTTAAAGCGACAGCATCTTTATTTAAGCCAACCCACCTCGAAAGTTGAACCTGTTCGAATCCAATTTGAAATTTCCAACTTACCCCCCACACAGCACATTATCCTCGTTTCCTTCAATGCAGAAAGGTTGTTTAGATAGCAATGCAAGGACTGTCTCAATTGGTTGACCACACAACTTGTAATTTGTGTAAATCAATATCGGATTTGAATGGCTGTGACTCGGGGATTAATGCCAGGGATTTGATAATTGACAGGTTCGTTCCAGACATTCTTGCGTTTTCAAGGCTGGTGCTGTATTGAGTCAATAATTTGAATTGATACAATTGTGGATTTGTGCAGCCTGCAGTATGCTGTGGCCTACTGCTGACACATTTGACGGATACATTTATTTATAAATCTCATTGAAATGAATACGCAGGTCCGTACAAACACAGTAGCTCAGCTGGCGAGAATGTTTATCCCGAATGACCCTTTACCTGGGCATGCGCAGTTGTAATACCGAACTCGCTTATTAGTGCATGGATTCATCTGTTTACATTCAGTGATTTGGGTGGACAAAATACTATTTCCAAGTTTGGTAATGGTGGCAATGTGAGTTGTGTGGAGGGTACAGCGAGGCCTTAAGGAGAATTGACTAACTAAGTAAATTGGCGAGAGGTGGAATGTGATGGAGAAAATGAAGTCATCCACTTTGGTGCAAGAATTAGAAGAGCAGAATATTTCTTGACCTCAGAAAAGCAATGGCATGGAGAAGGTGGCTCATTTGTGCTGTAGAAGTCGTTTCATGGAAAAATCCTTATTTAATCTGAAGGCTAATAAGAACACATGCAAACAGACTGTCGTTTACAATTCATGTCTTTTTTGTTATTGGAAATAACCTGCCGTGTAAGTTCTTGCAGTCTTTGAAAGTACAGGACTCTTTTATGTTAAGTATTAATTCCATGTCATGAATATTTTCTATTTTAGAATTTGTGATCATGGATCTCAGTGATTCCAATTTGCAATCTTTGTCTGAATTTCTGAAGAAGACTCTTGACCCTGACCCTGCAGTTAGGAGACCAGGTAATTATTTATCTTAAAACAAAATTGAAGTCTGTTGTGTCCATTCTTAATTTATGCATTGTTCTTCAGAAAAACTGACCACTTATTTCAAAACCGCCATCCACATAAAAATATATTACGATTACACTGTTTAGTGTTTCAAGTAAAGTTTACTGAAATTAACCACTATTAAAAGTGTTAGTCTTGGCCTACTGAGTGCAAGTGATTAAGTGCAAGTGAATTGCTGCTTCACTCGGTAAAGGCCCTGTCCCACGGGCAGGCAGTTACTGGCGGTGAAGGGCGGCGTCGCCGGGACCGCGCGGCTACTGCGAGAGTGCCGCGCGTATGCCCTGGGAGCGTCGCACGGATGCCGCGCGGGGGCCGAGTGATATCCGTACGGCCGGTCCCACGAGCTTGCGGTAAGTTAAAAAAAATTAACCTTACCGGAAGCTGTTGCCGCGCGTATGCTGAGTGAACACCGCACGGCCTGTCCCACGAGCGCGGCGTCGGGTGATGACGACATCGCGCGACGCGCTACGCGATGACGTCATTTCGGATCGCGGGGCTGTGGCGGTGCTAGTGGTGATCGCGGCGCTGTGGCGGTGCTCGTGCTGCACTGGCGGCGGCTGCGGCGGATCTCGTGCCGCACTGGCGCCGGCTGTGCGGTAGGACAACATTTTTGAACGTTGTCGATTTTTTGTGAGCACCGTGCGGTGTTGGGACCGGCGGTGTGCGTGGGACCGACCCCGCAATCTCTGGCGGTCCACGAGCCGTCCCAACTTCCTGCTTCACCGCCAGTAACCGCATACCCGTGAGACAGGCCTTTAAGGCTGTTTGATCCCCTGGATGGTGGGAAGCGAAGAGGTGAAAAAGCAGTCTCTTTCCTTTGCATCATCCAGGGATGGGAAAATGTCTTTGCAGGCGAAACACTAATTCACTTGCACTTCAATCTCGTGTGCTGCATTTTGTGTTTACAATATGGTATTTAAACTGACAGGATGTGACTGATGGTGTTTTGCAAATGACATACCACCCCCTCCCCAGGTATTTAACCTTGCAACCGCTGGAGAAACAACACCTGTCCCGATACCTCCTCCATTGACTCCGTCCAAGAACCCCGACAGTCCTTTTGGATGAGGCAGAGGTTCACTTGCACCTCCTCCAGCCTCATCTACTGTATCCGCTGTTCCAGGTATGCAGGACTCCTGTATATCGGCGAGACCAAGGCAGGCTCGGCGATCGTTTTGCTGAACACCTTCGCTCAGTCCGCCTTAACCTACCTGATCTCCTGTTTGTTACTTTAACTCCTCCTCCCATTCCCACACTGACCTTTCTGTCCTGGGCTCCCTCCACTGTCAGAGTGAGGCCCAACACAAATTCGAGGAACAGCGCCTCATATTTTGCTTTATACAGCTCAAAACCGAGGGGTCTGAATATTGACTTCTCTAACTTCAAGTAACCTTTGCTTTCCCTCTCTCTCCATCCCTCCCCCATCCTAGTTCTCTGACCAGTCTGACTGTCCTCTTGGTTAAATTTTATCTTTGTATGCTTCATTGACACATTCCCCTAGCTAACAATGATCTATTCTACATTGTCCATTTTGATGTCTCGTTTTGACCTCACCCTTCCATATTTCTGTGTCTCCCTCTCCCTTGACTCTCAGTCTGAAGAAGGGTCACGACCCAAAACATCACCCATTCCTTCTATCCAGAGACGCTGCCTGTCCCGCTGAGTTACTACAGCATTTTGTATCTATCTTAAAGAAAGGCAGCATTATTGTAATATCAAGACCAAGAAAATTGGCAGAGGTTTGCCAGATATTTCTCTCTGGGACCAATGAAATCCTCAATTTTTGCAGAATGAAGTGAAAGGAGAAAATGCTAAATAATAGAGTATAGAAAATAGCTGAGTTTACTTGTATATGATACGTCAGAGGCAGATGCAGGAATCATTTATAAAGACAATTAGAATGCTCACCTCTTTTCTGGGAGACGACACGAGGGAAGTTGTTTTTATAAGTACATAATTAAATTAAACCACTTGCTTTTCAGCTGAGAAGTTCCTCGAGTCAGTGGAAAGAAACCAAAATTATCCATTGCTGCTGCTAACTCTTGTTGAAAAGTCTCAAGATAATGTCATGAAAGTCTGTTCAAGTGTAACTTTCAAGAATTACATCAAAAGAAACTGGCGAATTGTAAGTAAGCTGTGGGAGTTATGTCTTGTCTTAATCATACATATGGTGTTCAGATATTACAGTTCCCATGGCAGAAACGGGGAAATGACTGCCACAAGAAAGGAAGATAGAAATTCTTGACGTTTTTATTTCTTGGATGTGCTACAGCTCTTGTACTGACGCGAAGGTGTAAGTAAGGGAGTGAACTTCAACTTGTGATGGTTGATATGATTTCCATGGAGTTCAATAAGGCTTGTGACAAGGCCCCACAGGGAAGGTTGGCTAGTTAGTAAATGTGTTGATTACATAATATTATTGATAGTTAGACTTGGGCTACAGTTTGATTTGATCAGGTGGTAAGTTGGGCAGATAGAATTTCACTCTGATATGTGTGAGGTTATTCATTTTGTGGGTGGGGAAGTGAGATCAAATAAGGGTAGGACTTGTACATCAAGAGTCCTTTGCTCCTTGTTTGTTGTGTAAGTCCAATGATACATGAAGGAGGCAGCACATGTAGATAGGATGTTGAGTAAGTTGCTTGTTTTATTAACCAGGACATGGAATATAAGTACATGTGGAGCTTTGACCACCTTTGTGTAACATTGGTTAGGCCAAAGCTGGAATATCATGTGCAGTTCTGGTCACACTCAGATAGGAAGAAAACTTTGGGAAAAGCAGATATGTTTGAGACAGGAAGGTGAAGGTTTGATGATATGAGTAGGAGATTAAGAAGGGATCTGAAGAACATTTTCACCCTGAGGGTAGTTGAAAATCTGGTGCTCACTGCCTGAGAAGGTAGCAAAGGCGGGTGCTCTCACAATATTTTAAGCAGCATCTGGATGAGCACCTAGGCTCAGTAGGCTATGGAATGAATGCTGTTAAATGGAATTGTCATATAGCGAGCGGTGTTTGATGGTTGGCATGGATATGGTGCCATAGATCAGATTCTGAGCTGTATGATGCTATTAATACCTTCTCAAGGCATCAAAAATAGGAATCGTTTGTCATGTTTTAATAATCTGAAGGTAAAAAGGAATAACTTGAAGTAATTAGCGGGTGAGGCAGCATCTATGGAGCGAAGGAAATTGGCAACGTTTCGGGTCTAGACCCTTCCGAAACGTTGCCTATTTCCTTCGCTCCATAGATGCTGCCTCACCCGCTGAGTTTCTCCAGCATTTTTGTCTACCTTTGATTTTCCAGCATCTGCAGTTCCTTCTTAAACAATAAAAACTTGAAACAATTAAGTATTTTTAAATATTATCTTTAACAATAATAATAATCAGAGTTACGACCACCTGCATGTTTGTTATATATTTTTCAGATTGAAGATGAGCCAAACAAAATATGTGAAGCAGACAGGGTAGCTATTAAAGCCAACATTGTGAATTTGATGCTGAGTAGCCCTGAGCAGATTCAGAAACAGGTACTTCTTTAGCTTCTACATGTACGAAAACAATTATCACGTACTATTCTAGTTTCTTGCTCACGTATATTCTTCTGCAGTTGAGTGATGCCATCAGTATAATTGGACGTGAAGATTTTCCACAGAAATGGCCCCATCTTCTAACAGAAATGATTAACCGTTTTCAAAGTGGAGATTTTCATGTAATTAATGGAGTACTTCGAACAGCGCACTCATTATTTAAAAGGTATTTGTCTTTTTGTGCATGGGTGGTGGAGTTAGGTTGGGGGGGATGTAGTCTGATATTTCAACCCCAGTAAACTTGGGTGACTGCAATTTTTTATAATTATATGTTAATCTGTGTCCTAGTATTGATCTCACAAGGCAATAGATCAAAACTTCTGATTTAGTAGTTCTTATAAATTCATGTCCAGCTGAGTGAGTATTTTTGTTCATCCCGAAATATCCTTGAGAAAGTAGAGGTGAGGTCTTTTCTTGCACCACTGCAGTCCTCTGCTGTTTGTTGGTCAGAGGGTTCCAGGATTCCAACCCAATAACACCGAAGGAATGATGATATGTTCCAAGTCGCGATGTTGCATGATTTGATGAACTTGCAGGTGGTGACATTTGCCGTCTTTATCTGGTCTTGATGGAAGAGATTTGGATAATCCTGATGTGTCAGTCCAGTGCATTTTGCAAATGGTACACAACGGTAATGTTATGTCAGTGGTGAAGGGAATGTTGAGGATATTGGATCACTGTCAATCAAGTGATTGCACTGGTGTGTCTTCTTGACTTGTTGGAACTGCACTTATGCAGTGATGTCCAAGTGACAGAGATCCAACAACATCTACATTGCAGCCTGTTGACCTGCATTATTTTCCCCTTGATTTAAAAAAAGTTTTACCAGTGTTTTCTGTCTCCGCACTCAGCGTTGATATTCACGATAGTCACTCTAGTTTTGTCTCTCGACTTCAGCTGTTATGCCCATGTTTGGATTAAGATCGTAATGAAGTCTGGAACCAAGTGTTTTTTGTGAAGTCCAAGCTTAGTATGGTGATCAGGTCTTTCGTGAGTAATTGCATTACATTTGGCTGGGCTTGGATTTGGCCTTTTTCGGGGACAGGCTATTCCTGGATAATTATCCATAATCTTGACCAGATGCTGATGGTACACTGCATTGGAATGGTTTGAAAGTTGTGTCGCTTATTTAAGACCATTTATTGATCTCATGGGCTGTACTGATTAATTTTGAACTGGAGTTGAGTCCTCTGAAGGAGAGGTGCATGATTGAGACTCAAATATTCAGATCAAAATCTGAATTTCAACTACATGGAATTTTTCTTGGCCACCCATCTTAACATTCTATTTTCCTGAGCCTACATTTAAAGTAGTTTGACACAAAAAAACCTGGAGTAACTCAGCAGGACAGGCAGCATCTCTGGAGAGAAGGAATGGGTGACGTCTTGGGTCGAGACTGAAGAAGGGTCTCGACCCGAAACGTCACCCATTCCTTCTCTGAAGAGATGCTGCCTGTCCCATTGAGTTACTCCAGCTTTTTGTATCTATCTTTGGTTTAAACCCGCATCTGCTGTTCCTTCTTACACATTTAAAGTAGTTTGTTGAGAGTGAAAGATGTTGAGGTGTTTTTGGTCATCTGTGCTTTCCATGGAAACATAAATTTATCTCTTAATTTGTCATGCTATTAGGTATCGACACGAATTTAAATCAAATGAACTGTGGACTGAGATTAAACTGGTATTGGACGTTTTTGCTGAGCCCCTGACTACACTCTTTAAGGTGACTGCACAGTGAACATCATAGTAATGGCTAAGATTTCAATTTTCTGAATTGGATTGATACCTTGCTTTTGATTTCAAACTTGACTTTCAATTGAGATTTGAGCACTGTATGTTTATTGTCAAATATAATGACTGAGATATTAAACTTTTTGCAGACTACTATTGAGCTGTGCCATACACATGCCAAAGATGTAAATGTGTTGAAGGTCCTCTTCTCATCCCTTGTTTTGATTGCCAAGTTATTCTACAGTTTAAATTTTCAGGTAAGTCTCTAATGATCCGAGCTGTAGTTTATCACCTGCCTCCAGGTTAATGTGAAGTTAATATATTTTTTTCTCACCAGGATTTGCCAGAATTCTTTGAAGACAACATGGAAACGTGGATGACAAACTTTCATAGTTTGCTCACTTTGGATAATAAATTACTACAGACTGATGTAAGTGACAGTTTCAGTTTCGTGCAGTTAGAGATGTTTAACCAGAGGTTCACTTGTGCTTTGAAAATCTGTATCTGAAAGAGTTTTGCAACGCACAGTGTGCACTTATAATCATGTTATTCCTCAGATTAATCAAAGCCCGGACTACAAGACTGCTAAACAGCTTCCTGCCATATGCTGTGAGGCTGCTAAACAGCCACTCTGTACTCACAGTCACCTGATTCTGCGGCTTGGCACGGACACTATAATAACTGGCACTGGCCACTTCAATAACTGGCACTGGCCACTCACATCAGCCACCCTGGACATGTTTATGATTGGTCTTACTGTATTTTAACGTTGTTTTTTATCTATTTTAACTTTATACTGTTCCATCCGGGACTGGATTGTTTTTTAGTGTTATTATGTGTGAAATGTTTTAAACTTCATGTGCGATGCTCCGGTATTCCCTGGGAAACGTCTTCTCGTTTTGCATTGCACAACTGTTGCTTGCAAGATGACAATAAAGGAATTGAATTGAATTATAGGACACTGAGGTAAACACCTATTTTCTTGTGTTCCAAAACTGTTTTGTATTGTCTTTGCTATTTACTGAAATGCTATTGTGATTAAGTTTACTTTATGCAGTGTCCTTCACTCATCCATGCCACCTCCTTTGGTAATGCTTGTCTATAATTAGCCTACAATGAAAATCAAATAGATTTTATAACAGCATCATTAATTGAATAGATGTGTCGGAAGGAACTGCAGACGCTGGTTTATACTGAAGACGGACACAAATTGCTGGAGTAACTCAGCGCGTCAGGCAGCATCTCTTGAGAAAAAGGACGGGTTTCTGGTTGGCTTCAACCTGAAATGTCACCCATTCTTTTTCTCCATTAATTGAATAAAGTCGGATCCTTATCTCTACTCGTCCAAGCCCTTCTGCCTCGTGCGAATAGACACCTCCAGACGGTCAGCACGGCCCCAAGTGCTACCCCAGAAGATCGACACACTCTCATGTGCTCTCCCCTCTTTTATACTATATCGGACCCTTGGCGCAAAATACATTGGGGGGGGGGGGGGGCAAACCCCACAAGCCAATCATAAATAAAGATCATACAATACATGAATTGACAGTTCCCTAACCCAATCACAAAATATCCCATAACGTTGTTTCTACAGAATGTTCCTAATGGAAGACCGTTCCCTTAAGTAAATAAACATTTTATCAGGTAATTTAAACAATTTGGGCAAGGCCCCTCTCCTTGACCAATCACAAATTGTGGTGCAAAGACCATGCAACATATTTAACAATAGTATTATAACATACCATTCCTTCTGCAAAACCCTCATACATATTATCAATGAAAGGACATCTGGACATCACCCTGTACTCAACTTCCTCCCAGGCCACAGACATACTGGAGCCATGATTCTCACGGTCTTTGCAGCCTTTGCAAAAATATGCCAAGCAGGTTTTGCAAAGGCAGAAATCCTCCATTTTGTCAGGCACCTAAAATGCTCAATATTATCAGAGTTGGTTAAAATAATTTTAGCATTTCTTAATTCAACTTTATTTCCTGGGCTTAACTGGAATACCTAACAGTGGTATTTGATGAAACTGCAGATACTGAACAAGAAACTGCAGATGCTGAAATCTCCATCAAAACTTCGAGTGCTGCAGGAATTCACGAGTTCAGGCAGTATGTGTGAAGGGAATGTTGGACAATATTCAGGTCGTAACCCATCTTCAGACCTGATGTTGTCAGATGAACATCTTATTTACACATCTGTGATGACAGTTGATCAATGATGCTTAAGTCTTGCCTTGAGGTGCGAATTGACTTTATTCCTCTAGTATGAATACAGATATTCTGTGGTCTGGAACAGAATTGTAGTTTTATTTAGCTACTAATGATCTATTCCCAGACCACTGCATGAAATGCTGCGTGTGTCCAAAGTAAAAGTAAAAAACTTTAATTTTCATCTATTCTTCTCACAGTTCTAAGGCTCTTTTTGTTTGCAGGATGAAGAGGAAGCTGGTTTACTGGAGCTGCTTAAGTCTCAGATTTGTGACAATGCTGCTCTCTACGCTCAGAAGTACGATGAGGAATTCCAGCCCTATTTGCCGCAGTTTGTCACTGCTATTTGGAATTTACTAGTTACAACCAAACAGGAAGTTAAATATGACTTGGTAAGTATTCAATGGGTGCAACATGTTAATTTCTAAAATGCTCTCTTTTGAATATTTTTATTGCTTAGTTTAATTTATTGTCACATCTACTGAGGTGCAGTGAAAGGCTTTTGTTGCTTGTTGAGAAGTTTTCGCATTTACTTATAGTTTCTGTGGCTTTCTCCTTTCTGGAATTGACTTCTGTAGTGGGTCTATTTGGTGAATTGATACTGTCAGATGTCTGTGCCACCCTGCCGCCCATTATAGCTTCTTTCTGTCCACATATCGTTTATTTCTGCTTCCTCCATGGTGTAACTCGTTCAAGATCAATAACTCTAAAAGTTGAGTACTAACAAAGCAAAATTTGCCAGCCTTCATCTTCGATTGTGTTAGCAGCTCTGATTGTAAACTTTCCTTCTCATTGCCATCTTTAAAATGAAATTATAATATGTAACGGGTACTAAATTCTCTTAATATACAATTTCTTTTGGGGGGAATTCTCTTTTTTTCCATAATTTTCACAATGCTACTGGCCCTAAATGCTTATCCATGATCTCTGCATAGTTGAGTACTCTTGGGTTTTCCTTTCTTCTTGAGGAGGATACTTGCCGTAGAGTATTTCCACACTCTCGAAGAGCATGAACTATGCTCTGCTTTAAATGTTACCAAGTAGAAAGTTAATTATTATGTATCTTTTTCAGTTGGTAAGTAATGCTATTCAATTTCTGGCATCGGTTTGTGAGAGACCACACTACAAACATCTTTTTGAGGATCAGAATACTTTGACCAGTATCTGTGAAAAAGTGATTGTCCCTAACATGGAATTCCGAGGTAAACGCCTGCAAAGTTTACGTTTTCAAATACAGAATGTTAAAGATGTCAAGATTGAACTCTTCTCTGGAAGAGTTGAAAAAAAACCATAGCACCTAAATCCATGGGAGTTTTGAATGAAGATACAAAGGGCCTGATGAGGGTAGTATTTAAATCTGACTGAGGAATTGAGTGAAAGTGTGCATGAGTTTAGTAATTGCCAATATCATGTAATTGTTTTCAGGATTTCATCAGTGTGTCTATGATTAGCCAGTATTACAATTTAAAGTGGAATTTTGGATTTTATGATTTCGGATCAGTCATAATTTAAAATATGTACTTGTAGCTTAATATGAGTAAACCAAATGAACAGCAAAGGGCCTATTTCAACAACTGTATATCTAAACTAAACAGTCTACCAGAATCAATTGCAATGACCAAAAGAAAAACCGTTCCAAATTTACCATCAACAAAATGTTTTTATTTATAGCTGCTGATGAAGAAACATTTGAAGATAATTCTGAAGAGTATATAAGGAGGGACTTGGAGGGATCAGGTAATTTTTGTGTTGTATTTGTCATAATGAACTTGTTGGCACCATCCCGTTGCTTTCATCTTTAAAATTGATTTTGATAGATGTCAAGAAATAGTTATTCATGCTTATTATGTGTTTCATTACAAACATTCAACATCAGACCTTGTAGCTTAAACCCAGGCTTGAACAAAGGTTAATTGCCAAATAAAAATCCTTTGCTTGAAAAAAAACATTAAAGAGGATGAAATTTATGAGTTCTAAGGGAGTAATATACTCTGATTACAGTTTTTGTTTACACACAGTTTGCCAGTTGTAATGGTTATCAGTCATTGTAGTCCAGGACCATAAGAATAGTAGGATATTGGTGGAGAATGCAAAATAATGTGTAAAGAGACAATCATTGAGTTGAATCTAAAACTTGAAAAACTTATGGGGTAGGATAAAGTATGCTGTTTTTGGGTTGTAGCATTCATCATTCTTATACTTTGTAATTTTATAAGCTATTCTACATTCCTATTTTCATCCAATCTCTTGCAAAAAGTATCTATCAATTGTGAGTGAATTGATTTATTATTTCGGCAGACATCGATACCAGACGAAGAGCAGCTTGCGATTTGGTGCGTGGTCTTTGCAAATACTTTGAAGGGCCTGTAACCGCAATATTCTCTGGCTACGTCAATTCTATGTTGCAACAATATGCCAAAAATCCTTCTGTTAATTGGAAGCACAAAGATGCTGCAATTTATCTTGTGACATCGCTTGCCTCCAAAGCTCAAACTCAAAAGGTATTGTGTTTTTGATCCTTTCAAGCATTTGTATATTCTTGTGCCTTGTTTTAAATATTAACTGGTGTCTTTTTTTCCTCCCAACCCACTCATCCTTTTTCAGCATGGGATAACTCAAGCAAATGAGCTTGTAAATCTGGTAGACTTCTTTGTTAATCACATACTGTCTGACTTGAAGTCGCCAAATGGTAAGTTGAAATGTCCCATCAAAATTCGAAGTACTTTTTGAGTGCAGTTTTGTAAACTGCAATAATGTGTAACCTGCTCTGCAGAGAGGCCTGTAACTTGAATCCACTTATTTACTGATGATGCACATGCAAACAAAAAAATGACTGATTAATGCAGCTTGTTTAACATTGTTTGCTCCACTGGTTCGCGTGCTTAACTAGTAGCAGTCACAAATTATGTATTACAATATAAATGTATTGTGTATTATAGATACTAAATTTGTTTTTCTGGCATATAGTCTTAAACTCTTCCTTCATCGCTCTGTCGGTAAAACTGTATCTGGCCTAAGTGTTGTATTTTTCGTTCACAGTGAATGAATTTCCTGTACTGAAAGCAGATGCCATTAAATATGTTATGATTTTTCGGAACCAGGCAAGTTTTACAATTCCGTGTAAAATAAATTTAAATCTGTAAATACAATATGAATTCCATAAATACATTTATAACAATACGTTCTATGACAATTTGTCCTAAACTATGTTAAAGTTTAATTTGTAAATAGAGATATGCAACCTCAATTAGATTTGTAAAAAACATTTTGGGGTGTTTTTCTGTCTTAAAGTATTGCTAATGTAAAAGTAATATGTTAATTTAACAGCTTCCCAAGGAACAACTTTTGGTCTCCCTCCCACTGTTAATTAACCACTTACAAGCAGAAAACATTGTTGTTCATACATATGCTGCTCACGCTATTGAAAGGATATTCACTATGAAAGGACCTAACAATGCCACCTTGTAAGTATCTCAATATTATACAGCAGTTGAGGTGTATTTGTCTACTGTGCAAAGATGTTGAATTTTGACATGGTTTCATTTGTTTTGAGTTATGTTAAATAAATCGATATCGAGTTGCTAAACTATTTGGTGAAAGGTGCCGGTTGTGTAAGTGGCAAGTGATTGTTTTTCCCTTTCCAGAATATCTCCTGTGGAGTTGGCCCCTGTGGTTGAGCACCTGTTAACAAACCTTTTTAAAGCCCTGACTTTACCTGGGTCTTCTGAAAATGAGTATGTTATGAAAGGTGAGAAGAATTTAACAGTGACATTTTAATAGCTTCACTTGAGTTCATTGAACTTCAGATGATGCTCCAAATACTTGTACTGAACTGTATACAAAAATGAATGTCACTGTACCTCTGTACATGTGACGAATAAAGCACCATTCATTGATCATATGTTCCTACTTTGAAATTCATTGAAGTTTTAGAGATGTTTTCTGTAATGCACTTCAATGGGGTCCTTTAAGTACAAAAGAAAATAGTTCCGGTTTTTACGATGAAAATAACAATTAGACATAGTTTGAACTTGCTTTGCAAACATAAGAGTATAAAATATGCTTTGTATATTTGTAATTAAATCGCTCAATAGAATTAAGATCGCATTATAGAGTACTCAAATAAACAGCTGCCCTCTTCAGTTCCTTCAGCTGAATCCCCTTCTGCTTGTTAGAATGTAAATGATGAATTAGTACAAAATCTATCCAGTCTTTTACGGAAGAGTAAAAATTATAAATGTTGCGTATTGTACATTCCATAAGACTTGATAATGCACGTATCATTGTTGTGTTTTCTAACCAGCTTATTCAATTGAGTTAGCATGCCAGTTGTCCCATATGCCATGGCGAGGATGTTTAAGGAAATAATGCCAACTTGGAGTCATAGAGTGTGGAAACAGGCCCTTCGGCCCAACTTGCCCACACCGACCAACATGTCCCATCTCCACTAGTCCCACCTGCCTATCTTTGGCCCACATCCCTCTAGACCTATTCTACCCATATACCTGTCTAAATGTGTTCTCTTTGTGTTGACAGCTATTATGAGAAGCTTCTCACTTCTTCAGGAAGCAATTGTTCCTTACGTTCCCACACTGATTATCCAGCTAACACAGAAGCTATTGGTCGTTAGCAAGGTAAAGTAACCTGTTCCAAATTCACTATGTATCCTGTTGTTTATCCTAAAATTAAATTTTAATGTTCAAAATGCTTCTGTTTGAACAAGCAAGTTTAATATTATTATCTTTGATTATTTCAAATTAGTTTTAAGAATTATCAGTCATTTTGATTGATATAGTTCAAGTATCCATCAGATCATAGACACAAGGAACTATAGATGCTGGTTTACATGTTTAATAATGGAATCACTCAGCAAGTTAAGCAGTATCTGTGCAAAGAGAAACAACTTTCAAGTCTATTCTGATGTAGGGTCCCAGCCCTGAAACATTAATGCTATTCTACACAAAATGCCAACTTATTTTCCCCACAGATCAGGGGTTGGCAACCTACGGCCCCGGGCCGAATGCGAATGTAACCGAAAATCATCCGGCCCGCAGGCGGATTTATTTCCCCGTAATCATGTGGTGCGCCGAGCTCTGGCTTTACCACACCCTGCGCAAAGCTGCCGGCACGGCCGCGCACCTTCTGTGAACACTTTTAAGAAAGAACTGCAGATGCAGGAAAAATCGACGGTAGACAAAAATGCTGGAGAAACTCAGCGGGTGAGACGTGCAAGGATTGCATGAGGCTGCCTCACCCGCTGCGTTTCTCCAACATTTTTGTCTACCTTCTATGAACACGTGATTTGATGCCTGCCATCCGGGGCGGGATCCATGTGTACACGTGATAGATGTGGCCCGCCATCCGCTCACAGACATACGTCCTGGCCCCTATGCAGAACAAGGTTGCTGACCCCTGCCACAGATGCTGCTTGGCCTGCATATTTAAAATTTTCTCACATCTGTTATATTTTGTTTTCCGATGTAGTGGCCTAAAGATTTAATGAACATTGTTTCTGTACGATGTTACCATTCCTTTTTGTTCTTGCATTAATATATCACCTTGAGATGCTGCTGTCGGGTTACTGTTCTGTACCGAGATGGGCTATGTTGACAGCCACTATATTGTGGATGAGGTGATAAATTGAGGTCCTATTGAATATCTTGAGTGAACATTAAATGTCCATGCCACTTAAAAGGAAAGTTCTTTCAGCTTCTAATCAATATTTCTCACTCAATTAATGGGTCACTTGATCAGTTGTCGACATAATAATATAAAAGTAAAGTATAAATCTTTACTTTGCTTATTTTGTTTATTACACAGTTAACTTGAATTTGGTCTTGTCCTAGAATCCGAGCAAGCCACACTTCAACCATTACCTATTTGAGTCCCTTTGCCTTTCCGTGCGCATAACATGTAAACCAAACCCTATAACTGTGAGGAGTTTTGAAGAGGCTCTCTTCCCAGTGTTTACTGAAATATTGCAGAATGATGTGCAAGGTGAGTATTGTTCCTCATAGTTTCAATTGTTGCACAGTTCACTTAAGGGTTATAGTTTAAATCGGAGACCAGTTATATCTCTTTACCAGCTTCGATAAGGAAATTCTGCACAGTCTGTAGGTTAGATGTAGTCTATTGCTGTGGTCGGTACACTTGATTCAGAAGGTACTGAAGTCTTGTGAACCTTTGACATTATCTATGGAACTGGTATACTATATTGCTGAGATCTGTGTTTTGCACTCTGTATTATCTCCATTACTCTACCTTTTGTACTTTGGTTTGGCATGATTGTATTATGTATAGTATTGTCTTGTACGTTGGTACACGTGACAATAATAAACCTATACCTGTTTAGCAGATCTGGGGATGAACAGAGACCTGTTTAAAGTTGATTCGTAGGCAAATATATACACAAAGACTGTCAGATTTTAAATTGGTTGTTCCCTCGTGTTCGCTGGTTTCAGTAATCTTCTAAACTGACTTGAAATTTTGGATAAACACCTGCCTTAACTTGGTTGTTTTTCTCTCTGCTACTTTTTTAGAATTCCTCCCATATGTGTTCCAAGTGATGTCGCTGCTCCTTGAGATACACAATGCTGATATCTCCCCGTGCTACATGGGTCTTTTCCCGCACTTGTTGCAGCCACTGTTGTGGGAACGTATTGGGAACATCCCACCTCTTGTCAGACTACTTCAGGCTTTCCTGGAGAAGGGGGCAAATTCCATTTCCACAAACGCAGCGGATAAAATTGTACGTATCATCTTTAGCCTTTATTAAAAATATATACTTCAAAATAAGGTTCAAATAATATTTATTTAAAACTCTGGTACTAAAATAGAATAAAATAATTAAGAAATATCTGCTTATGTTGTGTAGCTTATTTGACTAAAGAATCATAAAATTAATTGGAAGAGACCATTCCAATTTAGTAGGATTTGGGTGTGGGTGGCACAGTGGTTGCACAGAGTTGCTGCCTTACAGCACCAGAGGCCCGGGTTCAACCCTGACCACAGGTGCTGTCTCTGCGGAATTTGTATGTTCTCTTAATTATTTTATGTGGTGCTGGCGTAAAGTAGATTGGGGGATGTATCTTACAAAACATTTTGAAATTTGTGATTGAGGGATGCACGGACGAGAAAAGATCTGACGTAAAACAATAGTGGTGAAGAGCTGAAACTGATAACCAGATCAAGACAAATACGGACTCTTGACCAGTATTGGTCTTTAGTGCCGTGAACAGATTAAAGCAGACTTATACAAGGCGTTATAGGATGTAGACTGTATCTTCTCTGACTTTTTCTGTTCTTTTCAAATCATAGCCAGGATTGCTAGGAGTCTTCCAGAAGCTAATTGCTTCCAAAGCAAATGATCATCAAGGGTTCTACCTGCTTAACAGTATAATTGAACACATGCCTCCGTAAGTAAAGACCAGGTTTACGCTACTTCTTGGGCATTGACAATTAAACAAGCTGTTCTAACAGTTTGTTCTTGTGTTTTTCATCTGTCAGTGATGTCATACACCAGTACCGGAAACAGATCTTCATTTTGCTTTTCCAACGACTTCAGAGTTCAAAAACAACAAAATTTGTTAAAAGTAAGTTTGTGGTTCATTGATTTTTTAAATTTTTTTTTGCAAAATGTCAACGCTTTGTGTTTTCTTTTCCACTCAATAATTCCATGGTTGGGTCAATAAATGCGAAGCTGTGATAGTAGTATAAACCACCACCATCACTATATTTTCGAAAATCTTGAGAGAATATTTTCCATATGTTGAATTTCTGAGATTTTTTTATTTTTGCCTCCTAGGTTTCTTAGTGTTTGTTAATCTTTATGCTGTGAAATATGGGGCAATAGCATTGCAGGAAATCTTTGATGGCATTCAGCCAAAGTGAGTACAATTTAGATGAAATATAAAAAGTTATATGAAGTTTAAATATCCTCCACCTTTTGTGTTGGTGCCGGTAAAGTGCATGAATGTGCATTTCAGTCTCCTTGCTCCTCACCCACCATGTATATGCACACCGGTGGATAAAGCACCAATATTTGAACACTAATTGAAAATGAAAAACATCAGATGCCAAAAGCACGGCAGTCAGGCAGCATTACTCCACAATGCTGCTTGACCTACTGAATGGCTTAATGTTTGAACGTGGCAAATTTTGTTCATGCAAAGGGAAACTTCCATTCAACTTGTTCAACAAGTGGATGTGGAGAGGATGTTTCCACTACATAGAAACATAGAAACATAGAAAGTAGGTGCGAGAGTAGACCACCAGGCCCATCGAGCCCGCACCGCCATTCGCTCATGGCTGAACACTAAACAGACACCCTTACCCACAAACAGTAGACACAAGACACAGAACACAAGACACTACCCTCCCCTTTATATCGCTATCACCCCTCTCCACCCCAAGAACCGCGTGATCTCCTGGGGGAGGCAAAAAACCGGATAAAAACCCAGGTCCAATTCGGGAAAAAAATCCGGGAAATTCCTCTCCGACCCCAATCCAGGCGATCGACACTTGTCCAGGAGATCACTCAGGTCTTACTATACTAACCATACCTAGGTCCATATCCCTGCCCTCTCCCCGTAGCCCCTTATCCCCTTGGCAGCTAAAAAACCATCTATTTTAGATTTAAATATATTTAATGTTTCTGCTTCCACTGCTCCCTGGGGCAGTGAATTCCATAAATTAACCACCCTCTGGGTGAAGAAGTTCTTCCTCATCTCAGTTTTAAAAGAGCCCCCTCTTATTCTACAACTATGTCCCCTAGTTCTAGTTTCCCCGATCATTGGGAACATCCTCGGTGCATCCACCCGATCAAGGCCCCTCACGATCTTATATGTTTCAATGAGATCGCCTCTCATTCTTCTAAACTCCAAAGAGTAGAGTTCCAGCCTACTTAACCTTTCCTCATATGTCAATCCCCTCATTGCAGGAATTAATCTTGTAAACCTTGTAGTGGGAGAGTCTAGGACCAGAGGCCATAGCCTCAGAATAAAAGGACGTACCTTTAGATGGTGGGCAGGTGCTATAAGACCTGCACGGGAAGGTAGACGCTCCCGCCCCCATGAGTCTCGAGCAGATGGGGCTCGTCAACCTGGGAAGGCAGTCCATCTAGGAGAGGGAAAACTCTGATTTAAAACCTCCACTGCCTTGTGGCCATATCCAGTCATGGAAACGGCTCCTGGAGTAAACCTCAAGAAATTCCGGAGTCGGAGCCCCTAAGGCAGTTCGTCGTTGTCTACAACCTCGCTCTGGCAGCTCCTGCGACGGCGTTGGTGCTCTAACGGCCCTGCTGTTCCTTTGGATCGATCAGCGACGTGGAGAGGGGGGACGTGCTGCATGGGCAACTGCCTGTCCTCCATATGACCTCGCCCAGGCTTGCATCCGACCACACAGCACCTGCAAACTAGGATGCATCACCCATGGTCAGTCATGACCGAGGGGGGCCTACTACTACCTTTAGAAAGGAGATGAGAAGGAATTTCTTTAGTCAGAGGGTGGTGAATCTGTGGAATTCATTGCCACAGACGGCTGTGGAGGCCAAATCAATGGATATTTTTTAAGGTGGAGATTGATAGATTCCTGATTAGTACGGGTGTCAGGGGTTATGAGGAGAAGGCAGGAAAATGGGGTTGAGAGGGAGAGATAGATCAGCCATGATTGAAAAGGAGTAGACTTGATAGGCGAATGGCCTAATTCTAGAACTTATGAATTTAGGTTGAAAATTATTTGAAAACATTTGATTTGGATGTTCCTGAGCTATTTTTATGCTATGTGTTTGCACAGCTGTTTAATGTTTATGTCCAATATGTACTTTCAAGCTATTAATAGTTCTCAGCTGCATAAAGTTTACATCTATGGTCTGTACCTTTACTTTCCAAAATAATGAACTTGTATTTTGTTGCAGAATGTTCGGTATGGTGTTAGAAAAAATTTTTGTTCCAGAGGTTCAGAAAGTATCTGGGCAAATTGAGAAAAAGATTTGTGCAGTAGGAATTACTAAGATCCTAACAGAATGTCCTTCGATGATGGACACAAACTATACTAAACTGTGGTAAGTTGCTTGAATTTCTTTCTGTGATTATACGTCACGCAGCATAGAAACAGGCCCTTCGGCCCAACTCGTACCTGCAGACCAAGCTGCCCCTACTAAACTCGTCCCATTTATGATACGATACTATAGAATTTTATTTATCCCAGGAGGGTAATTGGTCTTCCAACAGTCATAAAACACGAAATACATGAAACATGAAATTAAAGTTTAGAGTGGAAAGGATTGGGGATTTGGGGGGGGGGGCACAGATTTGGGGGGGGGGGGAGGAGGAGTCAGTCTACCCCACGACAGAAGGGGGAGGAGTTGTACAATTTGATAGCCACAGGGAAGAAGGATCTCCTGTGGTGTTTTGTACTGCATCTTGGTGGAACCAGTCTGTTGCTGAAGGTACTCCTCAGGTTGACCAGTGTGTCATGGAGGGGGTGAGCTGTATTGTCCAGGATGCTCTGCAGTTTGAGGAGCATTCTCCCGGCCAGGACCCCCTCCCATGAATCCAACTCCGCCCCCAGGACGGAGCCAGCCTTCCTGATGAGTCTGTTGATCCTGTTGGCCGCGGCCTTCGCCCTGCTGCCCCAGCACACGGCAGCGAAGAAGATGGCACTGGCTACCACCGCTTGGTAGAACATCTGCAGCATCTCACTGCAGACGTTAATGGAGCGGAACCTTCTAAAAAAGTACAGCCTTCTTGTACAGGGCCTCAATGTTCCTGGACCAGTCCAGTTTACTGTCCAGGTACACTCCAAGGTATTTGTACTCCCTGGTAAACTGCACATCCACACCATTGATGGAGACAGGGGACAGGGGTGTTTGCCTGTATTTGACCCAGATCCCTTTGAATATTTTCTGTCATTGTTCCTGTTAAAGTGTCATTGAAATGCCATTATTGTACCTGCCTCGCCTACCACCTCTGACAAAGATAGACACAAAATGCTGGAGTAACTCAGTGGGTCAGGCACTATCTCTGGAGAAAATGGATAGTTGATGATTTGGGTCGGGGCCCTTCTTCAGATATAAAGCAGCATCTGCAGGTTTTTTTTTAACTTCCTATCGCTGCTCCTTCCATATACCCATCACCCTTTGCATGAAAAAGTTGCAGCTGGGGTTCCAATTAAATCTAGCCCCTCTCATCTTAAACCCATGTCCTTGATTCCATACCCTGGACAAAAGACTGCATTCACCCTATTTCCCTCATGAAATTGTACATCTCTATAAGATCACTCCCAGCCGCTTGTGCTCCTATGAATAAAGTCCAAACCTGACCAACCTTTCCCTCCAGCGCAGGTAATATCCTCGTTAATCTTCTTTGCACTCATTCCAGCTTAACGGCATCCTTCCTATAGCTGGGTGACCAAAACGCAATACAATACTCCAAATGTGGCCTCGCCAACAGCTTGTACAACTGTAACAGAACATCCCAACTCCTGTACTCAATTCCCTGACTGATGAAGGCCAATGTACCAAAAGTCGCCTTGGTCTAAAGTTGTTTCAGAATAGGTTAAACGGCCAACCTGCTTCCCAAATGTAGCTGTTATTGTGAATATTTGGACCCAAGCATTTTTTTGTTTTGATGGAAGTGGAGTTAGATCCAGCACAATTCTGTTGCAGTAAGTGGCATTCCTGTTTCATTACAGACATCTGAGTGAGGAAGACACTGCATTGCTTGTGTCTATGTTACCTGGGAAGCTGTTAAGGGAACAAGAGTTAACTCAATAAGTTAGTCATAAGTAATCTCATAAATTGAAATTGTCACCTTTTCTCTCAGACGGATTCTTTGTGTGTTGTTGAAGGACAGTAAAATGTAACTGCAAATAGTGAAACTAGAAAAAAACTTACAATTGAACACTGATTTTAGACTATCATTCACTCTTGTATTTCATTGATTTTGTATGTTCACTTTCATAAAGTCAAGACTAGTATAGCTTCAGGTGGTGGCAATATCGGGACTCCCAACTATGTTCAACATTATTCCTTTCATAAAATATGGAACTAAGTGTTTACATCTTCTGCTCACCTGGTGAAGGGATACAGGATGGGCCCATCTTGTATGCTCCAGTTTAATTTCCTCTTATATTTCCTTTTTATTGGTTTATGTTAATTATTGGTACAGGCCCACCACCGATTTTCCAACAACTGGTGGTCCAACACTAATCTGGGCATAATTAGGAGAGTGTGTTGAAATCCCCCTCGAAAAAGTGGTGCCTCGACTGGGTGAAGCGGCAGATCTCGACCACAACATGACTTATGCGCCGATCGACAGGTCAAATTTGCCCCCTGAAGCCGTTCTCATTGCCGGCTCTGCGGGCCAATACTGTTGCCGCACCGTTTGATTCCTCTCGGAGGCCGTGACCTCTGTTGGTCCAGCAAAACGGATAATCCAGCAAGGCTTTGGAACCAAAGGTGCTGGTAAATCGGGGGGTGGACCTGTAGTTATTGGAGAATGTTTCACTTTGTTGGTTCTCACTAAATATTCATTTCAAACAGGACTCCTTTGCTCCAAGCTCTTATTGGTTTATTTGAGTTGCCTGAAGATAACAGCATTCCTGAAGATGAGCATTTCATTGATATAGAAGATGCACCAGGCTATCAGACAGCTTTCTCCCAGCTGGCCTTTGCTGGAAAGAAAGAACACGACCCCATTGGTGCAACTGTGAATAATCCAAGAGTTCATCTGGCCCAGTGCCTTCACAAGCTCTCCACGGCATGTCCAGGCAGAGTGAGTATTAGACTTGCCATTGAGAAGGAACTGAACAAATCTCCTCTAAAGTGAATGCTTACCTATTGTACAAGAGTGAGGAAAATCCTTTTATCATTCAGTGGCAGCAAAGAGCTGAACAGGAGTTTTTTTTTTGCTGCTTTGATTAAGTGCCATATTGAGCTTAATGTTATTTCTGAAAATGTAGATTCCTTACTGGAAGGGGCTGTACAGATACTAGAGGCCTGATATAATTTGCCCCCAGGTAGAGAATCCCAGTGAAAATTAATCCTGCATCCTGGACAGAATACTTGCTGCATCTCTGTTATTAATCTTTTAGAAAAAAGCCTGAGTCATGGAAGGAATCTGCTTCTCAGTTTAACTCGGTCCTCCAGTAACTGCCAGTAAATTATATTTGTAAAATTGTCATCCCTTTAGCTTAATAAATGTATATAATGTAAATAATTATCTACAGCCAACATTTTTTATTTGGGTCCATGGCTCTTGTGTTGTTGGAAGAGAGCTATGGTAAAAAGTGTGTATCTCAATTGGCGACGCAAAGTGCTGGAGTAACTCAGAGGGTCAGTCAGTGGGTCGCAACCCTTCTTCAGACTTGTGGTGGGGGGAGTCGGAAGAGTAGTGGGGCAGGGCAAAGCCAGGCAAGTTATCGGTGGATGCAGGTGAGGGGGGTTCAGTTGGACTTGTTAATTTAATATTTGCAATTTTGGTGTTGCTTGCAAGGTCGTGAGTTATTGCCTATTTTTAATTACTTTGAGAAACAGTAGTCTGAATGCTTTTCCAGCATGTTTGACCCAAATGTGGTGTTGGAATTTGGAGGTTGCAGGAGATGACATTCCCAGGCATTTGCTGCCCTAAGATCAGAGATGAGAACATATGAAGATGATTAATCTTTGGAATTATTGATCAAAATAGAAGCTTCAAGGTGGAGGTTGATTTTTATATGTTAGGGGAATCAAGCAATATGAAAAGCAGTGCAGACATTAAAGATTGGTTATAATCTTATTTAATAGTGGGGTAGGCACCAGACGCCAAATGACCTAATTGGAATTATGCTTGTGCCAATATGAGTTTATGTAAGCAGAAATAATGCAGATTTCTTGATATTCCCCCAATTTGAACTCTACCTTTCTTTAAACTTTTCATATTGTTTATTTGAATTCAATCCTCGAAACCTGTGGTCTCATATACATATGTGTACTAAACACACAAAATCTTGCTGGAATACTTTGCAAGAGACCACAGGTTTTATGAAATCAGCATTATTTCTGCTTACAAATTGTTGTTTATCATGAAATTCGTGAATTTGAATATTTTGATTAGTTATCCACAATAACATAACTACTGGTGCAATCCTTTTTTTTTAGGTGCCATCCATGATCAGCACAAGTTTGAACGCAGAAGCATTACAGTATTTGCAAAGTTATCTTCAGGCTGCAAGTGTGCAACTGGTGTGAAGCTTTCCAGTTTAACTAAAGACACTGTTTTTGAGGCTTTCGGCACAGTGAATGTCCTTTGATTTCGTATGCAGTAGGAATATCCTGAGGATCTAGTACTGGCTGGTGATGATTATGTTCACTTTTGTCCTAATGCATTTTGATCCTATGTAGGCTTAATGCTTCTAGTTTCTTTATACCAACCCTTCTCTCGTTATTTATGTCGTGATAATCTGACTACAAAATATAAAGTGATAAAGCGCCCACATTGCTGTGTACAGTTACTCTGGTGTAAAATAAAAGTGGAAATAAAATCTTGTTTGTATAGATCATTTTATTCCATTTAAGATTTTTTTAAACAGATTTTCATTGGCGCGGGAAGGAACTACAGATGCTGGTTTAAACTGAAGATGGACACAAAATGTGCTGTGTGGTGTGGCGGCGCCTATCGGCAGCGGCTCAACTACAATCCGTCTGTCTTTTTTATTTTTGTCTCGTTAAATGTATGTCTTGACTCTAGTTTTTATTATTTTTCTTTAGCTGTGTATGGGGGGGAGGGGGGGTAAACCGTTAATCTCTTCCCTGTACGGGGACCCGACTTTTTCCCTGTCGGGTCTCCGGTGTCGTTGGGCTTAACATCGTGGATCCGGCCGGGACCAACCTGAGGGCTCCAGTCGCGGAGCCTGCGCACTCGCCGTCGCGGAGCTGGCCGTCTTCGGAGTGGGAGGAGCTGTGGTGGCGTGCGGCTGCGACCCGACTTCGGAGCTTCGGAGGCTCCGGCCGCAGGCCCGGTGGACGGTAACATCGGGAGCTCCAGGTCCCTGGTGGGAGACCGCTTTTCGGAGCTCCCGCAACGGCAACTTCTCCCGCCGGAATCGCGAGGTTTAAAGGACAAGGAGCGGGCCCTAACATCGCCTGGCGTGGCTTAAACGGCCACAAGACTTACCATCGCCCACCGGGGGCTTTAACATCGTAAGCCCCAGTTCGCCTCGACGCTGCAGTTGGACTGCTGGACTGCGGGAGAAGAACAAAGGGTAAAAGAAGGGTAAAAGGAACAAAGAAGAACATAAGACTTTTGCCTTCCATCACAGTGAGGAGGTGTTGGAGATTCACTGTGATGGATGTTTATGTAAACTGTGTTAAGTGTGGGTCTTGTTTTTTTTTGTAATGTAAGACTGTAGAAAATGCAATTTCCTTCAAACCAAGCTGTTTGAATGACAATAAAAGGCATTCTATTCTATTCATTCTATTCTATACTAAATTCTGCAGTAACTCAGCGGGTCAAGCAGCATCGCTGGAGAAAAGGAATGGGTGATCTTTCGGGTCAGAAATGTTCTTCAGATTGATCACACAGATAGAGATGGGGGGATGAGACAATTTTTAATCGTACTTCATTACCACATGTACCTCGATAAAGTGAGATTCTTTGTTTTTCTCGTGAGCAGCAGAGAGATGATTGGTGACCAGATGATGGATTCTGCTGCAGAATACAGATTTGTGTCATGTGTAGCGAGTTCTTGCAGCTCTGTATTTTCCAGCTTGTGTGTATATATATATATATTTGATTACATTTTATTTGGAAGAGGAATCCAAGCATGTAAAAGCTAAATTGTCTTCCAAAGATCAACTGATATATTGCTTAGTGAAGGAGCCATGACAACATATATTCAATCCTACCCTCGTTTTTTTTAATGGAACTTTGTGCTAAAAAATGTTATTGCAATGACAAAATGACAATGTATAATCTAATGAAATTAACCTACCTAATATTTGAACTAAAGGCAACACTAAATGATACTGAAAGGTGGAAATCAATATAAAGGAGGTGAAATTTCCAGGATAATTCCATAACAGCTATACATAAGACATTGCATCATTTTTTTAACAATTTAAAATCAAATTTGCTTCAAATACCCATTACCAGTGCATGAATATAAAAGTTGGTGTAACTCAAGTACAATGAAGCAATCCCAATACTATATCACAAAAGAGTCAAAAGTGTTTTATTGTCATGTTCCAAAACAGTACATTCTAACAGCAAGTTCTTTCTTGCAGCTCCACAGTCTTTCATTGTGGTGACTAATTGCAGCCTTTTATCGTTAGAATTTCTTCCCCTATCATGTACAGCATGGTTGTATCCTTTGGGTCCAACACTGTTAATCTAAACGCAGTTTATAGGGTTGGTATCCATACAACATTAGATGCATATGCTAGACAGCGCTTTGATTTTGTCTAATTTAATCTACATAAGAAATGTGGTTTTAAATACTGAACTAAGATCCTTTTCAGACCCCAGCAACTCAATTCTATTGATTAAAGAGTAAATATGTGATAAAGATGAACTGCAGCTGCTGGTTTGTACCAAAGAGACACACAAAATGCTGGAGTAACTCGGGTAAGGCAGCATTTCAGGAGAAAATGGATAGGTGACGTTTCTGGTTGGGGTTGTTGAAAAAGGGTCCTGACCAAAACTTCACCTAACCCTTTTCTCCAAAGATGCTGAGTTATTCCAGCATTTTGTGTGTCTGAATTCTGTTGATATCGGGTTAACTAAAAATTACGCCTTGGCTTATTTTCCTAAATCCAAGGAGTATGCAAATTTGGTTTTGCATAGGTTGGGGCTATGTAAATAAATGCTGGAAGGTTGATATGGGTTCAAGTGAAACACATGTGTGTCATGAAATTTTGGCATAAAACCTGCAGTATTTACAAAATCGTTTAGGGAAAAACACAGTATAACTGGTCTTTTAAAAATAATTTCTGACTTTCCAAGGCAACTAATTGTAGCAATGTTACAAAATTTTGAGATTTAAAAAATAAAGTCTGCAATTTATCCCATCAGATAAAGCATAAAAAGAAGTTTAATTTGACACTTAATTCACTTTCATATCTTCAGTATTAAAAAAGTTATGGCCATTATCATACTCAGAAATTAGCATCTAGTTCCCTATTGCTTTTCCATTGACTTAACACAAAAGCTGTGATCGAGGACAGTTAAAAGCCCATAACTTTCTTAAAAATTATGGTAACTGAAAGAAATTTTCAGGTATTATAGATTGAAGCATTCTGAAACAAATATGAAACAATCTTACTTCGAAGACATGAAAGTAAAGCATATAATTAGTTAGTTACCTAATTGTAGCTAATTACAAAATTCAATTACTAGATCTAAACATCTATCAATTTCTTAAGAATAGATTAACATTTTTAAATAGCCTAAGTGTCCAAATAACATTCACACAATAATTCACAATATAACATAATTTTTAAATCTAATTTTCATGAATTTACAGGCCAAATGGAAGGAATTGAATGTTTAATACCTGTAAATTAATGGGGATTTAATTCATCTTGCGAGTGAGAATTTCTGGAACGCGATCTTTTGGAACGTTGATTTGCGGTGAATTTAACCCCGTATTGGCATGAAAAATACTGCCGTTAATTCGGGGAATAAAATCACCGTGTCGCATGACAAAATGTGAATTAAAGGCTTCTTAAGAAGCACTTTTATACATTTAAAGAAAGCACTTTCGTTTACCTGTCCATTGTGTGAAATCCGTCCCCGTTATTGGCGTTGACGCTTCAGGAGCTGCTTTTAAAATGACTGTAGCGCTGACATTGACGATTTAATTTAAAAAAAAAATTCACAAATCGCCGGTAGGAACGATTTTGTCAGCGAAGGTTTGTACTCCAACAAAATATTTCCAGGACAAGGGAGGAGAAACCGCGTTTTAACCCCGCCCCCCCCTTAAAGGCGCCAAAATCGCGCACACGGCCAGTGGCAGAATTACAGCGCGACTGAAGGTAAGTTTTGTAACATACCTACTAATTGTGTAATTAATATGGAATCCGATAGCTTTGAAGTGGTTTGAGGAATGTATTCCACCTCTACTTCAGGTTAGGTGTTAAACCAACCGCTTCCACCGCAGCTAAGACATGGCACCAGTTGAAGAAGTCTTAGCCAAGAAAATTCCCTCGAGCAAACCTCCAAAAACACTCTGATTCATTTCCAACTTTTACTAACTTGATCACCTTGTTTGCTTTTACGATAATAACATCAGTTGAAAGTAATCTGTTTATTTTTTTTACGGTTTTGACGTTTGGTTTATAAAATCATTGATCAATACAACCCAGTACTTTATGTGGTCGAGTCTACGCTTACTATTTTGCAGAGCTATCTAGTTACATCCACTCTCAAATTTTCACGAATATTATATAATTTTGGAAAAGTCAGACTTGGTGATTTACAAAGGCATTAAAGAAAAAAAATTGCCAAGCCTAAAAAAGCAATTGTCATTATGTGTGAATGAACTAACTTTGTAGCCCCAAAATAAGTCAGATTCTATAATCCATTTACTGTACAGAACACGCTGTCAAATCTTCTTGAATTGAATTATTGATTTTATTAATAGAATTGTTAGTTTAGTTTATTGTCATGTGTACAGTGAAAAGCTTTTGTTGCGTGCTAACCAGTCAGCGGCAAGACTACACATGATACACTGTATCTGGACTTTCAGAAAGCCTTTGATCAGGTCCCACACGGGAGATTAGTGGGCAAAATTAGAGCACATGGTATTGGGGATAGGGTATTGACATTGATAGAGAATTGGTTGGTAGGAAACAAAGAGTAGGAATAAACGGGTCCCTGTCAGAATGGCAGGCAGTGGTGAATGGAGTGCCGCAAGGCTCGGTGCTGGGGCCGCAACTATTTACAATATATATTATTGATTTAGATGATGGGATTAAATGTAACACTGTACATCCTGGCTAAAAGAGCAGTAATAGCACCAACATTTAGTAAAGGACTCATGTATTGTTCGGCCATTTTGGTCAAGTCTGATGTGCTCTGAATGGTGCCAGTAAGTCTGGGGCCCAGATCAGTGTTGCATATTCAATTGATAGAATGAATGGGATTTCTGCAGAGGACCTCCAAGGAAGTGTAAAATGCATGGTCGATTGGATTAATGCAAACTACGTGTACATATTGTAAATAATGTTGCTAGAGAGTTCCCCTGCTGTTGTTGATTGGTTAAAAGTGTTTAGACCTGGATGGTTTGAGTTCCACAGTAAATGTTGCATTCAAGTTCTGTTAGCTTCCTCCCGAAGCATTACCTGAAACCAAAGATAGTCCACTCGACGAAAAAGCCGTAGTAGGTCGTAGTAAATCTTCAGCACCATTTCCGTAACCGGCTTCCGTCTCCGCACTAGTCTCTTTGCTTTGGCCATGGCGTCCACATCTACTACTGTAGCATACTGCTCTGCTATAAATTGCTCCAATCACCAATGTATGCGACCCGACCTGTCTTTCTTCAGGTTCCCCATTAAGGAGGAAAGGTAAGAAAACATTTATTACTTTCTGTGATATAGTGAAAATATTATTTAGCCTGTTCAATCTCTCACTGTAGGTCAGATCTTAAAGCTCGGATAGCCGAGTCCTCGTGGCAACATCCTCGTAAATCTTCTCAAGTGCATTTTCTTTCTGCCTCTCTGTGATATAATACAAAATCAGAACATATAGACTCTTGTTGTGTAGTGAAAATGTTATTTAGCCTGCCCGAACTCTCACTATAGCTCAGATCATAGAGCGGAGCACTCCCCTTTGTCTCAGATACAGTCATATATGTGTGTATGTGTGTTCTTTCCTACACAATCTAATTAGTTGTATGGTCGCTGAATAAAATCATCCTTAAGTTATACATAATTTGTTAATCTTGTTCAAAACAAATGTTATTTTGTGAAATACTTCATTTAGATAACCCCACCATTACAGACAGATCTCATTCCACTCTCTGGCTATTGGGAAGACCAGACCCATTTTATTGTTGAAAAACAATTCCATAGACACAAAAAAATATTAAGGAACATTCCAAGAGTAGAGCAACTAGAATCTTCATATTGCTATTATTTTACCAAATACCGCAGTTGTGAACAGTGTGATTAGATGAATTACAGAGTGCAAGTTTAATACAAAAATCAACTCAAACACAGCACATGAGCCATTTTAAAAGAATTTTTAAAAAACATTAAAAAATTAAATTAACAGAATTATAATTTATTAACATATTAATCATTAACAAAAATCAACAGAATTATGAATTAACAGAATTATGAATTATGAATCTAACCCTATATCACACACACAAACTGTTCCCCCGCAACGCTGATTACACTGCGAGAGGGATAAACAAAGTCGGGTCGAGTTTACTGAAATGGCCGATGATCTGCTCCGTTGCTTACTACATGTCAGCCCATTGGATTTAGCAGGAGTGGACTATCTTGCTCCGCTATAGGATCTTTACCTGAAATAATGTATGGGGGGAACTGTCAATAATGTACTGATGTGATTAATATGTTTCATTGGATTGTAAGGGGACCTCCCCTATGTAGTTCGGCCCCTCAAGGTTCGGGGATCTATAAAAGGCAGCCCCCACAAGGTCGTTTGTCGATCTTCTGGAAGAACCCTTGGGACTGTGACCTTTTGGAGTGTTTCTGCTTGCATGAGGCTGAAGGGCTTGGCCAGGCAGATACAAGGAATGAACCCGCGGTGGCGTAGATATCGTATAGGGGAATTTGTTCTATCCAAAAATAAAGATTAGTTGTTCCAGTGATTGACTCTGGCTTTTGACCGAACTAGACTGGGGGGGTAAGCTTTAGAAGAGCGTATTTACAACACTAGCAAATTTGCAGATGACACAATGCTGGATGGCAGTGTGAACTGCGAAGCGGATGCTAGGAGGTTGCAGGGTGACTTGGACAGGTTGAGTGAGTGGGCAAATGCAGTATAATGTAGATAAATGTGAGGATAACAACTTTGGCGGAAAGAACAAGGGGGCAGATTATTACCTCAATGGTGTCAGATTAGGAAAAAGGGGAGTGCAACGAGACTTTGGTGTCCTTGTACACTTGTCACTGAAAGTAAACATGCAGCTGCAGCAGGCAGTGAAGAAAGCTAATGGCATGCTGGCCTTCATAATGAGAGGATTTGAGTGTAGGAGTAAAGAGGTCCTTCTGCAGTTGTACAGGGCCCTGGTGAGTCCACAATCTAAAGTATTGTGTGCAGTTTTGGTCTCCTAATTTGAAGGACATCCTTGCTATTGAGGCAGTGCAGTGTAGGTTCATGAGGTTAATCCCCGGGATGGCGGGACTGTCGTATGAGGAAAGATTGGAAAGACTGGACTTGTATTCTCTAGAATTTAGGAGATTGAGAGGGGATCTTATAGAAACTTACAAAATTCTTAAGGGGTTGGACAGGCTAGATGCAGGAAGATTGCTCCCGATGTTGGGGAAGTCCAGGACAAGGGGTCACAGCTTAAGGATAAGGGGGAAATCCTTTAAAACCGAGATGAGAAGAACTTTTTTCACACAGAGAGTGGTGAATCTCTGGAACTCTCTGCCACAGAGGGTAGTCGAGGCCAGTTCATTGGCTATATTTAAGAGGGAGTTAGATGTGGCCCTTGTGGCTAAAGGGATCAGAGGGTATGGAGAGAAGGCAGGTACGGGATACTGAGTTGGATGATCAGCCATGATCATATTGAATGGCGGTGCAGGCTCGAAGGGCCGAATGGCCTACTCCTGCACCTAATTTCTATGTTTCTATGTATTCTCTGGAATTTAGAAGGCTGCGAGGGGATCTTATAAAATGTATACAATTATAAAAGGATTGAACAAGCTAGATGCATGACAAATTTTCCCAATGATGGGGGAGTCCAGAACCAGGGGCCACAGTCTAAGAATAAAGGGGAGGCCATTTAAAACTGAATGGGTGAAAAGGTTTTTCCTCATGAGTTGTGAATTTGTGGAATTTAAAAGAGAGAAAGAGGTTTAGGGGCTAGCGGAATCAAGGGATATGAGGAGAAAGCAGGTACGGGTTACTGATTATGGATGATCAGCCATGATCACAATGAATGGCAATGCAGGCTTGAAGGGCCAAGTGGCCTCCTCCACCTATTTTCTATGTTTTCTATTACAATCGACACATCCACCGTGTACTTACAGAATAAATTTTAGTTACGAGGTAAAGTTCAATTAACGATGGGCTGAGGATCTCCAAGGAGGTAGATATATTGAATCTGTTATATATTATCTGAGTTGCACTGGAGTAACATTTCTGGCGAACACAGATAAATGTCTGGAGGAAGACCATGACATCTAGCATCAATATTTGGCTTATTGTTCTGGATTAAGACCATGACATGTAGTCTCCAAGTTTGGAATAAGACCATGACATGTAGTCTCCAAGTTTGGAGTACGACCATGACATGTAGTTTCCAAGTTTGGAGTAAGACCATGACATCTAGTCTCCAAGTTTGGAATAAGACCATGACATGTAGTTTCCAAGTTTGGAGTAAGACCATGACATCTAGTCTCCAAGTTTGGAGTAAGACCATGACATGTGGTCTCCAAGTTTGGAGTAAGACCATGACATCTAGTCTCCAAGTTTGGAGTAAGACCATGACATCTAGTCTCCAAGTTTGGAATAAGACCATGACATGTAGTTTCCAAGTTTGGAGTAAGACCATGACATCTAGTCTCCAAGTTTGGAGTAAGACCATGACATGTGGTCTCCAAGTTTGGAATAAGACCATGACATGTGGTCTCCAAGTTTGGAATAAGACCATGACATCTAGTCTCCAAGTTTGGAGTAAGACCACGACATGTTGTCTCCAAGTTTGGAATAAGACCACGACATGTCTCCAAGTTTGGAATAAGACCACGACATGTCTCCCAAGTTTGGAGTAAGACCGTGACATGTAGTGTCAAGGTTTGAAACCTTGTTCTGAAGATAATGACAACTCATCTCTGGTTTGGCAGGAGATACTCGAGGCTGCCCAGAACCGGAGCTGAGTGTTGGTCCTCTTCCCCCCTACCGACCTGCACCCGGTCCCCACGCCCGGTGGATGGGCGCCCCGGTCCTGGTGTCCTCTCCTGCCCCCCTACACTATGTGTGTCCCCCCCCTACACACACCCCCGTCGGCGGGAGAGAGGGCACCGTGCGGGGATAACGGGGACAGGGCCCGGGGCCGGGCGCGGTTTCCGGGGCAACGCGGCGACATCAGTTCCGGCGGCGCGCGGTGCTCTGGGAAGGTGAAGCGGTTGAGGTCGGTGCCGCCGCCGCCGCCGCCGCTGCCGCTCCGCCCCGTCCCGCTTCTCTTCTCTTCTCTTTAGTGTTTGCCGTGTGCAGGCAGCGGGCAGCCCGCCACACAGCCAGCGGCGCTCCCTCCCTCCCTCCCTCCATCCATCCATCCATCCAGCCAGCCAGCCAGCCAGCTCCCGCACCCAATGGATTGATTCGTTTCTTCAGAAAAATAATTTAAAAAAAAAAAAAACCACCAGCCGGCCGGCGTCGACGCTCGCTTTTTTTTGAAGAAAGGAGGTAAAGTGAGGGGAAGGGGGAAGGGGGAAAGGGGAGGGAAAGAGGGTCTGGTCGTGGTCCGAGCACCGCGGGCCTCCGCTCCCCCCCCCCCTACCCTGCCCCGGCCCCTCGCACTCAGGCCGCTGGGGGTGGGAGAGAGGGGGGCAGTTGTGGGCCGTGGGATGGACGGACGGCAGCGCTCAGGCTAGGCCGCGGTCTGGCTGCTGGGAGAAAGGAGGGGGGGGGAGTGGGATAGAGAGGGGGGGGGGAGTGGGATAGAGAGGGGGGGGGAGTGGGATAGAGAGGGGGGGGGAGTGGGATAGAGAGGGGGGGGAGTGGGATAGAGAGGGGCGGTTGTGTATAGAGGGGGAGGATAGAGAGGAGGGGGTGTATAGAGGCACAGGAGTGTGTAGAGGCGGAAGACGATTGGGATAAGGAGGGAGAGAGGGAGGGGGGGTGTATCGGGAGGGAGGATAGAGAGGAGGGGGTGTATAGAGAGAGGAGGGAGATAGAGAGGATTGATGGGAGGGGATAGAGAGGGAGGAGGGGAGGGGATGTGAGAAAGAGGGAGGGCAGAGAGAGGAGGTAGATGGAAGGGATAGATAGGGAGGAGGGGAGGGGATGTGAGAAAGAGGGAGCGCAGAGAGAGGAGGTAGATGGAAGGGATAGATAGGGAGGAGGGGAGGGGATGTGAGAAAGAGGGAGCGCAGAGAGAGGAGGTAGATGGAAGGGATAGAGAGGGAGGAGGGGAGGGATGTGAGAAAGAGGGAGGGCAGAGAGAGGAGGTAGATGGAAGGGATAGATAGGGAGGAGGGGAGGGGATGTGAGAAAGAGGGAGCGCAGAGAGAGGAGGTAGATGGAAGGGATAGAGAGGGAGGAGGGGAGGGGATGTGAGAAAGAGGGAGGGCAGAGAGAGGAGGTAGATGGAAGGGATAGAGAGGGAGGAGGGGAGGGGATGTGAGAAAGAGGGAGGGCAGAGAGAGGAGGTAGATGGAAGGGATAGAGAGGGAGGAGGGGAGGGGATGTGAGAAAGAGGGAGGGCAGAGAGAGGAGATAGAGGGAAGGGATGCTCTGGACCCGGACCTACAGCAGCGCTGGGAATCCCTTTCCCCACATCCCTCTCCCCACCCGAGGAATGGGACCAGGATTGCCCCTCTCTTCCTCCTGACCCACTCCCTCCACCACTCCTATACCTAGAGAGTTGGGACGAGGTCCTTCCCCCCCCCTCCTCCCCATCCCTACTGGGGGTTGGGATATGGGTCGTTGCCCTCTCATCACCATCCTGAAGATTTCAATCCCTCTATTACTGTGCAGTACACAAATTAACTCATCGGATCGGGCAGCATCTTTGTGGGGAATGTACAGGCAATGTTTCTGGTCAGGATCAGATTATTGATGTAATTTGGGCAGTCCAGATGTCTGAGAGTTTTATGGCACATAACATTTCCATACCTAAGCATCCTTCGCAGTCTGAAGAAAGATCCCAACCCGAAACGTCGCCTGTCCATTTCCACCACAGTTGCGGGCTGACTTGCTGAGTTACTGCAACACTTTTGTTTTGCTCAAGTTTCTAGCAGTCTCTTGTGTCCTCTTCCAGAGGATCCACCTGTGTCAAAACATCCAAAGGGAAATGTTGCTTCTCGCCATGATAGTGTGTTTCCTTGTTCATTAATAAAACTTTTAAATCATCACAAATTATGACCTTTGATACAAATGTGCAAGTACTAAATGTCATATACATTTTTACACAGATCTATGGTCAACCACCTAATTTTGGAAGCTTTCCCGTAAATGCAAAGGCATCAATTTTGCTCTGAAAGTAGGGTATAGAAGTTTTTAATTTATTCTACAGACGAGTGAATGATACTGACAGCCCTGATCCTCAAATGACCCATAAATGCAAGTCCCCATTGCGCTCACTTTATTTAAAAATAACTTTTGTTTCTAAATTCTGAATTATTGGTTAACCAAGAGCTGTCTTTGGTTCTGTAAACATGCCACTCATTCTTTTAGCTGGTTAGAATGTATGCAAGCTTCTAACAAGGCTTTTAACTTTTTGCCAATTTGTGATTCCCGTCTGTATTTTCTACTCTATACTAATATACTGTTGCAACATTTAAGAAACATTTAGATAGGCACATGGATAGGACAGGTTTAGAGGGATATGGGCAAACGCAGGCGGGTGGGACGTGTAGATGGGACATGTTGGTCGGTGTGGGCGGGTTGGGCCAATGAGCCAATCCATGCTCTGTGACTATGACAATTTTTGTGCAAACAACAACGTTTCCGTAGGTGAGATGCAGCGTAAAGGCCGAGATGTTGTGGACATGATTGTTCATGTGGTATAAGTGACACAAGTCTTGGAATGGCGAGTTCTTGGTTGGAGCGGTGGGAGTTGTAGGTTAGCAAAAAGGTTAAAGTGCTGGGGACCATAGAAGATAATTAAAAGCAAAGAATTGCAGATGCTGGGAATCTGAAATAAAACAAAATTCAGGACATACCCAGGAGGGCAGATGCAGGTTTATCAACCTAAAACATGGACACTGACCAGACACTGTCCAACTTGCTAAGTGAAGCATTTTCTGCCTTTTAAGACATTGAAATGCTGGGATGGAAATGTAAATTTGTTTTGCTGTAACCAGGCATCTGTGTAGATCAGATTAGTAAGTAAAATATTATATATTTTGTGATATTGGTGGCAGGAGATTTTATGAGCTTAGATTCTTGAAATATGGTACCAAATTGGAATTCTTGAATCTGGAAATAATTGAGACTTGTGCACCAATTATTATCAAAACAAAAAAAAATTGAGACGTTAGTGGACAAAGAACAAACAGATTTATGGTAAATGGATCCTAAAAACTAGAGGAGTTTTAGAATGTTATTCTTTGGATGACAATGTGAGATTCACTTGTGTCAATATTGAGGTTAAGTATAAAGAACATAAACATGGACATTTCTGCAAGGTAAAGTTAGGTTTGGCAAGTAGTGGCGACAACCATAAAACTTCAGAAGAGTTGGGCAACAGAATGGGCAGCTTTGGAAAAATAAGAGCTTGCATTCTTGGGAGAAAACATGAAGCGGTCTGAATACGCAATAGAGAGGCATTGACGGAAATTATATTTAGAGGTTGGTGTATGCATTTCCATGACTCAAACAGAGCGGGACAATTAAAAGGCAGCAATTTTCTTAGAAAAGTAATTATTTGTTTATAAAATTGGTTAGACCACCAATGGGCATGGTGCATGTTTAATCTATTATATTATATGAAAGGCTTTAAACTATTGGGAGCATTTTGCATTGATACACCAGGACGAGTGATTATGAGTGACAAGACTGTCCTGTAATCCTGTGAATGCAAACTGTCCTTTTCATTCTTGGATACCTAGTTATTTGTAAATAAGTGCAAAAATGTGTTAAAATCCTACATTTCCAAAAAGACAGGTCAAATGTAGCTTTATCAGACACAGTAAAATGGCTTCCATATTTGAGTGCAAAAATTGATTATTTGTTTGGACTAAAAAGCTAATGGTCCTTAATAAAATATTAATTTTGGATTGTTTTAACAAATGTTAAATCAAACCATAAATACCGGGTGACTGCAAATTCTCGATCAAAATGTTTTGATTTGTGCGTCAATTGTATGCAAAATGGATCTGTTGCATTTTCAAATAATTCTCAGTGTTGCCTTTGAGGTAGGGTAAAGCAGTCATTAGGTTAGTGTTGTTTAATGTAGCAATTAGTGTAACCCAAGCAATCTCAGTAGCATTCTACTGGCACCATGGTTTTTTTAATGCCGGTTTTTGAAGTTTTCTCTCCGGTAGAAAACATGCATTTACTACATCCTTCAATTAAATTCTGAAATGTTTTACAATTAGTGAAATTTTAATCGTGAAATATCAATTGATAATTTGCCCAATGATCACATTTAGTATTATGGTTCTGATTAAAATATTGTTTGAGAGCTACCTTCTTTCTTCATAATGGAGCATTCAGTAGTTTGTGGAGTTCGTTATTTTAAAATCATCGATGAAAGGGTTTGGAACCATGTGAAAGTCTTAAAATCAACATTTCTCAAAAGCAATAGATTAACATGTATTAGCTGAGCAGGCATCTGCCCCTATCTAGCCAACAGTATTAAAAGACAAAGCCAAGATGGACAAATGGGTTATTCAAAATCTCATTCCAAATGATTATAAATAATACCCAGTCTGAAGTACTCATTTTTCTACCAAGTTGGACGTCCGTATTCTCGGAAGGTGTGGTTTTGAATGTCGCTGAAATGGCAGTGCACGCAATCAAAATGTAAATAGAGACACTTGGAATTAACCAAATCTATCTATAATTCTATGTTCTTCAGAAGTACATGTTGGATAAGAACTTGGTGAATCAAGCAGGCCTACGATGTAAGTTTGTAGGAAATTTGAAAAACAAATTGAGAAACATATCTAGATTGGGGTTAATCCAGATTTCAGACGTATAGGCGGATGCCTCAATCATCTGAATCCCCTAAATTTTTGTTTTGCCCTGTGCTCTTTACAGTCATTTCTTCCTTTTTTTCTTGCAGCATCTTGGTGTGATAGGTTTTTGTTGATTCATATAGATGCAGGTCAATTTGTATCCTGTTCTCTCTTGATGATAATAAAACTAATTTACCTAATCAGTTTGAAGAAGGCATCTTTTTCTGTCGTTTATGGGTAAAATTGCTCTACTGTTGTTTGCTATGAAGATGTCCAAACATTTTTTTGGAGAAGTATAAAATGATGGATTGATTATGTTAAAATGTTGTGTTATAATTGTAAGCAAATTAAATATCAAACTTCACTTTATATAAAAATGTTAAGTTAAAAGACATGTTTTTGAATCATGATGATGCTCATCAATGCAGCACAGGTCAAACTTCATGGTTGGTTAATGCAACCACTGAATTGCAATAATTTTCATTTTGTTTTTCAGATAGATCCTGCTCCTGCATATTTCTGATCTTAACCAATACTTCTGAAATCTTCCTATAAATCTAATCTTCTAAAAATAATTAATGAATTGGAAGTGCGAAATGTCTCAGATTCAGGTTCATTCCTCATCTTCCAGTCTGTCGCAACCTCTTATGGGTAATAATGTTGGCCAGGGTATTCCTACCGGCCTTGGTCCTTTGGCATCAGAAAATGCAAGTAGACCCATTCAAAGCTCAGCTTTATCCTCTGTGTCTGCCACTTCCACCACCACAGCTGCAGGTATGTATTGATAGGCAATAGATGAAATGTTGCTGTTTGAAGGTGAATCCCGATGTTGAAAATAATCCTAAACGGTTTTTACTTTGGTTTTCATGAGGCAAGTCTGCTTAACTCAAATCTTGGGTAGGTTACAAGCCAACGGTATGACTATTTAATTCTCCAATTTTGGATAACCTCTTACCTCCCACGCCACCTTCTCCCCCCACCCCTTCTCTTCCTTGCCTCCCCCCCTCCTCTGTTCCCCACCTGGGATCCTACCTATTTTCCCCCCATCTCCTTCATTCCTTCCTTCCTCTTGCTTCACCATTTGCAACTCTTTCATCACAATCCCAACTCTTCCATCCGTCTGTCTCACCCGTACTACTTTGTTTCAACAATCTGCCTATCAAAATCCCCCTTGCTTGTGCCAATTGATTACCTGCCGTGCTTTGTCCTGCCTCACTCCAAGCTATCTTGTCTCTCTCCTCAACCTCCACCACACCCCCCATACCACAATCCATCTGAAGAACTGTCCCAACCTAAAACATCTATCTATGTTCTCCAGAGGTGTTGCATGAACAATTGAGTTACTCCAACACTTTGTCCTTTTGTGTAAAAGGACATTTTCAGTTCCTTGTATCAACATTTTAAACAAAATATTGTTTGCTCTTGTAAGATATTGTGTTTAAGTCTTGTTACTTTGTACAGGTAACATTGGTTACTTGTAGTCACCTCCTTGGTTTAGTTTAGTTTAGAGACATAGCACGGAACCGATCCTTCAGCCCACCAAGTCCGCGCCGACCAGCGATCCCCGCACATTAATACTATCTACACACATTAGGGACAATTTATAATTTTACCAAGCCATTTAGCCTACTAACCTGTACGTCTTTGTTGTGTGGGAGGAAATCAGAGATCCCGGGGAAAACCCACACAGGTCATGAGGAGAACGTACAAACTCCGTACCGATAGCACCCCAAGTCACGAACGAACACGGGTCTCTGGCGCTGCAAGGCAGCAACTCTACCGCTGTGCCACGACATGTTTTGTTCAGATGAAATTGTGGAAAGCTTTGTGAAATGGCTAAATGATGCTGAGTCGCTTCTCTTTTCGTGATTCCTCTGGAAAGACCGATACACCAACCAAAGATGCATAACTGACATGGCCATCCCACTTCTATGTAAACACATTAACACTGAATGATATCTACAGTAGTAATATTACATATTTATAATTGAATGGGAGGAAGAAAGAGACTCATTCTTAGTGGTGTACTAATTTTTTATGAGTGGTCCATTCAGCGCTGATGACTTTGCGAATCAGGTTGAACTGGAGCCGCATTAGTAGTTACAATTGACTGTTTCTTTATAATATGAAGAGTTATTAGAAAATTGTATTAATTATTCTATTTGCTATGTTCTGAGGACAGCATAAGTACTTACAGATCCATTGGCCAAGACTTTCCTAAATGTTGAAACAATCAGCATGGTTTTTTATGGCTCCTTGTTTGAGGCTAATATTGGATTTATGAAAACTGATACATTAGCTGATACAATTGAATGTTTTTCAGTTCCTTCAAACATGGCAAACCCCAAAGAGAAAACCCCTATGTGTCTTGTGAATGAGTTAGCCCGTTTCAACAAGATTCAACCAGAGTACAAACTTTTAAATGAACTTGGTCCAGCTCATGCTAAGGTAAATATGAAACATTTAATTGATATGTAGCCACCTTTGTGCTATGATTGGAAATGTAGTTTAGTTTATTGTCACGTGCACCGAGGTACAGTGTAAAGCTTTTGTTGCGTGCTAACCAGTCAGCAGAAAGACGATACATGATTACAATCGAGCCATTTACAGTGTATAGATACATGATAAGGGAAGTTATCCCAAGTTTTGAATGGTTATTTTTGATTGTGTGTCTTGAATTTTTTAGACAGTGAAATTTATTCAGAAATTATGGAGAGATCAGTGCAATAGCTATATGGCAAGGGTCGGCAGCCTACGGCCCACAGGCCATTCGGCCCGTAACCCGAAATCATCCGGCCTGCAAGTGTTTTTTTTTCAATTAGTTTTTGCGACCTGGGAACTGCAGCCAGTCCCGGGGCAGGTGACCTGGGCGCTACAGCCAGACCTGGGACTCGCAGGCGACCTGGGAACTGCAGCCATATTCTAAAGTTTAATTTTGGATCTGTGCCTCCACAATCTTTATTCAAAAATAGATTTTGCCTGGTTACCTTTGTATATTGCAGTGGGCTTCTCTCTTTTTAAAACTTACTAACACCTTGTGAGATGTACTTAGAAAGCTGTGCATTCTTCGGTACAATGACCCTGCTGTTGTCAAGAGAACCAGTTTTCTATGTGCACACTAATGCTTGTCACAGTTGTAGTTGATGGAAAAGCGAAAGGCTAAACCAACTTTTCAAAATACAGTAATGATATTTTAAAATCCCTCATGTTTACATCAGATTTCAAGTTTCCATTTGTTTTAAAAATATAAGAGAGATCCATGGTTTAATTGATTATGGCACAGGCTTCCATCGAGTGTAACATTCGTTCTTCAGAATTTGTTCTGGTCTTGAGACCACGTTTGCATTTCATAGGGGCATTGGACGGTAATTTCATTATGTTGAATGGAATAGATGAGAATTCCATTTCACTGCTGGGATTGATGGCTGAGGCCTGTCGGTCCCCTCATTTAATTATTTCTTAAATCTTGGGAACGAGTTAAAATCATGCAATAGTTGTCTGCTTTATTTACAGCTATTGCAGTGGATATTTGTGGTAAGGATTATGTGGAACAATCATACAGTCCTCTAGTGCACTGATCGGGGTTTTTTTTTTTAGCATAGTCCACAGTTCAAAAAATATATTAACATTTTCACTTTCTCTTCAACTGATATCTTTGTTTGGTGGAAAGGGATGGGCACTTTTTTGTCATAGTAGTGAGGAACGAAGACTAGGAAAGGTAGAATTAGTTCCCGTAACATATTCCTTGCAGTCATATCCCACTTACAAAAATTCTGCTGCCTTCTCAAAGAATATGTATACTAAATAAAACCTTTGTACTTGAATGGATTGTTTTTGTCCTTTGCATTGTCATCTCTTTGGCTGGGTGTCCTCAGTATGTATTCCCAAGTATGGGTTTGGAGGGAGGTGTAATGATGAGACCCTGAAAATGAATAGGTTGATACTGCTTTCAATTATAAGATGGAGAATCTTCTGGGTTGCTCTGCAATTGTAAACCATAAGAACATTTAAAGATTTTGTAAAACTATTCACTTGGAGTTACCACTGTCACTAATGCAAACAAGAACAGGAGAAAAGTTGTAAATAATTCAAATTATGTAATAAGAATATTGATTCTTGAGTATCTTGGTGGAAAAATTGCGGGCAAAATTAGATATGAAAGGGATTTCCCCTCCCCTTTCCAACCAAATAATCTACTCTCAAAAGTGCAGATGATATTGTCATTTGAAGGCAAGTATAAGCTGATACTCTGTTAAATAGCCGGTTGATCCTCACTGACTTTAAATGAATAAACTAAGTAAGACTTATGGAGTCATATATGGAGCCCTTAGGCCTAACCTGCCCACGCTGACAAATATGTCCCATCTACACTGGTTCCACCTCCCTGCATTTGGCCCATATCCCTCTAAATGTATCCTACCCAGGAACCTGTCTAAATGTTTCTTAAAACGTTACAATAGTACATGCCTGAACTACCTCCTCCTTACATCCACCATCCTTTGTGTAAAAAGAAAAGTTACCCCTCGGGTTCCTATTAACTCTTACCCCCACACACCTTAAACCCATGCCCTCTGTTTTTCGATTCCCCTACTCTGGGCAAGAGACTGTGCGTTTGCCCTTCTCTTTCCCTCATGATTTTGTACACTCATTTTGTACTTTCACGATTTTGTTCACTTCATGAACTCGTAAAATGTTTTGTGTGCATTGCAGGACATTTTTGTTTTGAATGTAATTTTGGTTTTGACACAAGCAGTGTCTATTCAGCTTTTATATCAGAGATGTCTTTTAGTTACCGCGAAGCATGTTTGGTCTGATTGACTGGAAAGGGTGCTCACTACGGTGCATCCATTGATATTGGTAAGAGTCATTTGCGACATGCTGAATTTCCTGAGCCTTCTGAGACTAGAAGCATAGGTGTGCTTTCTTGGCCGTATCGTCAAATGGTTGGACTAGGACAAATTGTTGGTGATATTTACACCTAGGAACTTGAAGCTCTTGACCATCACCACTTCGGCACCATTGATACTGACTGGGGCGTGTACTCCACACCGCTTCCTGAAGTCGATGACCGGCTCCTTCGTTATGCTGACATTGAGGGAGAGGTTGTTGTCTATTTTACTCTTGTCAAATCCTGTAATTTGTAAAATGTATTGTTGAGTTTTATTGGTAATTTTTTTAACTGCTTTCGTTTTAATATGAAAAGTCTTTGTATCAAGTGGAAATCAAACTTGAATCCTAGTATTTGCACTTGATTCTTTGATGTCTTTTAAATGTTACCTGTAGGTTTTTACAGTGCAGCTGACTCTTGGTGACCAGCAATGGGAAGCTGAAGGAAGCAGCATTAAAAAGGCTCAGCATGCAGCAGCCGCAAAGGCCTTGGTGGAAACCAGTCTCCCGAAACCACCGCCTCGTCCCCCACGTAATGATTCAAAAAATCCTGGTAAAAATTAGTTTTAGTAGAAGAGTCACAGAAAGAAGCAATAATGATTGCTATTTGTCAAATGCTTGACAATAGTGAAAGCTAAAACCATCTACAGATTTGATCTTATAGTTAAGGTCTTAAGTTTTGGGGGAAAGGGTAAAATAGTGCTTTTTTGATGGGTTAGTTTCACAATTCTTTTTTTTACAAATGACATGCAACGACATTACTAATCCAAAACCAAACATATTACAGAAAGTTAGGTGTTATATGCACAATTTTGTGCTCGCATGACGTAAAATTAAACAGATCATACATGCATTTTCAGACAGTGTTACTCCGACAGTAGAGCTGAACGCCTTGTGTATGAAAATGGGAAAGAAACCGACCTACAGACCAATTGATCCATATCCTGGATTAAGGCCGAGCTACAATATTCTGAGAAATAATGCTTACCCTCAAAGGTATCTATTTTATTAATCCACTGAGCTCTGTTATTTTAACTACCTCAGCTGGAATGATTTATCTGTTCTCAGTTATTAATATAATACAAGAAGGGATGATACTATTTTGCTTTGAATATTTAGAAGGATATTTGTGTTTGTTGAGGGGGGGGGGGCGGGGGGGGGGGGGTGTTCCCAGTAAAAGAAGAGGCAGATGGTCAAGAACATCCCTGGTCGTGAAGACGTGTGATAGATTTGAAGCATTGACAATGATAGTCAACAACTAACATCTGTGGGGGACATGTGAAATTTCTCACGTCTTTTTCTGTTAGCCCATTTAAGCAAAGCAATAATTGTGTTTGGTTGCTGTTATGTGCTATTCTCAGTCAAGGTGCATTTGATTTTGGTGAAATAAAAGCTGTTTTTTGATCACTGTTTATTGGCTTCAATCAGAAACTGTTCATATCCGTATGAAAGTCCCAAGAAGATTTCTAACTATGAAGAGAAGTCTCAAAGAAATTGTTGTAAATGGTATTTTTTTGCTTCCCCAAGATACTTTTACCCTTTCCCTCCTGTCGGACCAGTAACTTACCAAGTTGAACTAGTAATCGGAAACCAGCAGTTCCAGGGAAAAGGAAGATCCAGGCAGGCTGCTAAACATGATGCAGCTGCCAAAGCACTCAAAGCTCTGCAAAATGAAATCCTGCCATCCAAGTTACCAACTGTGAGTATCGACATGTTTGGTGAATGTTTAAATTTGTTAAAAAAAAAAAAGTCAAGTCAAATGTATTAGGCAATGCAAAGCTGCACCTATTATACCTGCAGTGTGTAGGTTCCAGTCAGACAGAAGCCTGTTTGTCTTCCAAATTGCCTGGGCTCTTTCTACCCCATTCTCTCTGTTTTCTTTTGAAGATTTCCCTTTTTCACTTCATCCCTTCCTCGGTTTGTCTGTCAAAAAGGATAAAGTACTAGTGTAACTCAGCAGTTCAGGCATCTTCTCTGGAGAGCATGAATAGGTGACGTTTCAGGTTTCCTGACCAGAAACGTCCCCTATCCATGTTCTCCGGAGATGTTGCCTGACCCGCTGAGTTGCTCCAGGACTTTGTGTCCTTTTGTGTAAACCAGTATCTGCAGTTCCTTGTTGCTGAGTTAGTGTTGCAGTGTAGTTCAAGAGCCTAATGGTTGGCAGGAAGAAGCAGTTCTAAACCTGGAGGTCACAGTTCTCGAGCTTCTGGACCTTTTTCCCCAACGGTAGCAGCGAGAATTGAGCATGAGAAAAGGGGAATTTTAATGCCTTGAGATGTTCTGAAAGCGAAATTAAAGACTCTTACTATGTAAATAATCTTTTATTTGTGGTCAGTGGAGGAACTTTAAAATTTTGACTTTAAAATTATTTTCAATGTAATTGTCTGGACTTGAAGCTGGCTTGGTTTTAAAATGTCCATTTAGCCATTTCATGTTGGTAACTATGTATTACTTTTCAGATTAATGGCAAAGAAAATGATGATGATGATCTCAATAAGTCTGAAATAAGCCAAGTGTTTGAGATTGCATTGAAAAGAAATATGCCTGTGAACTTTGAAGTAAGTTTTTTTTTAATGTATCTTTAATGTTCATGTTAAATTATTGATAGATTGATTGTGATCTTTATTTATGCATTTTGGCAAACTATCTAAATTTAAATTTGCATGAAATAAATTCACTTGCAAGAATTATTACTGAGTAGTACATTTACCTACTGATTTCATTTACTATTTATTCAATTTCTTGCATTAGCCACAAGTTCATTTAAATCTCTTCAGTACCTGCATTATCAGGCGATGTTGCTCTGAATTGCTTTCCATGTTAGTGATGTCAGTGTATGTGCACATTGCTGAGATTGCAGTCTGGCTCCTGGGATTTCTCAATTGTCTCGTTTATTTTCCCTTATTGTAATTTGTATGCAAGGTGAAAAATTAAAGATATTCAAAATGACGTATCACAGAAAATTTAAATTTGAAATATCTTTCCGTACTTCTGAAGATCCTAGCTGTATTTGCTCGTTCAACTTTGATTGTGAACATTGAGCATATTCATAGCACTTTATTTTCTAAATTGCATCAGGCTCTCCTGTTAGATCACGCAAAGGGATTGTTTCCTAACTTACTAATGCTTTACCTGGATGATTTTCTATAGCATTACAAAGTAATGGTAAATTGTGGATAACTGGGGAGAAATGTTAAACTTCGAATAGCTATTGAAACAGAAAATCAAAGAGATGTGTGCAAAGGAATGTTCTGATTACACATACAAGGGTACAGAGAAGATTTACGAGGATGTTGCCAGGACCAAAGGGTCTGAGCTATAGGGAGAGGTTGAGCAGGCTGGGACAATTCCTTGGAGTGCAGGAAGACGAGGGGTTATCTTATAGAGGTGTATAAAATCATGAGAAGAATAGATCGGATAGATGCACAGAGTCTCTTACCCAGAGCAGGGGAATCGAGGACATAGGTTTAAGGTGAAGGGGAAAAGATTTAATAGGAATCTGAGGGGTAACCTTTTCACACAATGGGTGGTGGGGGTATGGAACAAGCTGCCAGAGGAGGCAGTTGAGGCAGGGACTATCCCAACATTTAAGAAACAGTTATACAGGTACATGGATAAGACAGGTTTGGAGAGATATGGGCCAAACACGGGCAGGTGGGACTAGTGTAGCTGGGATATGTTGGCCGGTGTGGGCAAGTTGGGCCGAAGGGTCTATTTCCACGCTGTATCACTCTGACTTTATGACAAATGCCATTTGTCATTGTAAATGAATTTCACAGAAAGGAAGAGGCATTCAATTAGGTGAGTGCATATTCTTCAGTTCAATCCTCTGTCTAGTCTAGATGGATGTCTGTTAAAGATTTGCACCAGGTGCGTCCAGCTTTGAAACTGAGAGAGATGAGAAGTTTTCTTTATGAGCAAAACAGGATAACTAAGTATTTAGTAGTTGCATTGCCAAAAATAATCCTTTTGAACCTGATGAAATGCAGAGAAGAAATTATATTTCTATGATAAATGCATGAAATCATGAGAGATTCTTTATTTTGAACAATGGGGTTGTGCATTAATATTACCAGCCAACTTTTCATATAGGTTGCGTGATCATTTTTAATAGTCTTGTAATAAAAAAAAAGAATGAATATATTTTGTGACTTTGTAGATATACAGCGGGCAACATGCTACCTGACTCTCATTTTAGATTTTGTAAAGAGACGCGTGTGTTTTGGGGTGGTCTGCATTTGTTCAGCACACCCAGATCAATAAAGTGGTTGCTCAAGTTCCTTCTGTTGCTCATCAACATAGTAATCTGAAATGTGACCCCCAGGTGACAATTCAGAATTGTGTGTACAAATCCCTAGTCCAAAAGTTGTGTGAGAGCATTACTGCCGGGTTTATCTCTCCTTGCACCACCGCTAGTCGATAATACGTAAAGTACTTCCACTTGCATGTAAAATTTAAATGATCAAATTGGATGTTAGTTGTCAAGAGGATAAATCTCGTCTTGCGCAGGAACCTTTATCCTGCAGCTAATCAATGTTTTGTGCTACATTGGAAATCTTTGTAAATGTTATAAAGTCATATATTTCCTGATTGAATGCTACTGATCAACTTGGAAACACATGGGTTGGGTACAAAATGGGTAAATTAGACATTATCTGCTGACGTTTTTTGTTTTTTTTGTGTAGGTTATAAAAGAAAGTGGTCCTCCTCACATGAAAAGTTTTGTGACTAAAGTAATGGTTGGAGAATTCTCTGCAGAAGGAGAAGGGAAGAGTAAGAAAATATCCAAGAAAGCTGCTGCTGTAGCCGTTTTGGAGGAATTGAAGAAACTTCCACAACTCCCCACAGTAGAGAAAGTGAAACCACGCATAAAAAAGAAAACTAAATCAATAGTAAAGGTGCGTATGGAAAAACATATTATTTGCTTGTTAAAATAATTGGTGTCGCTCAATTATCTTTAAGATTTCTGCTAAAGCAGAATTGCAGGTTTTTATTGCTTTCATTAATGGGAGCATCAAAGTAGCCCTTAAGTGAGACTATTGCTCAAGTGTGCTAGGCTGAAGCTTAAGTTCAGCAGGAACACAAATGTAGAGTTCTGCTGAGACCTCAACTGGAATATTTTGCAGAGGCCTTGCTTCCTTGCCCAAAAAAAGGTGTACACTGACTGGTACCTTAGCGGGATGAATTTTAATTTAATTCAATTTAACATTCTTGGCCTTGGAAACCAAGCATTTTCAGGTCTGTTTGGGGGCCCTGGCATCAGCTACTCAACATGCTGGCACTCTGTCCAGATCTTGCCGTTTCCTGTTAAATGTCCACCTAACTCCTTGTGGCCTCAAAACACTCTTCCTAACCTGGAGATTTTTCATTAGCAACAAGGTCAGCAGTCACCATCACAAAATTTGTTAACTTGCCACCATATCTTATTACCTGTCCTCGCATGCCCAACAGCTTTGTTTAGTGACTCAATCACAGTGAGCCCTGCAGAAATGAGGTCATGTGTACTGTTTCTATGCTGCACAAGTGGCTACCAAGGGCTGAGGCCTTAATCAGTTTCCTGGGACAGCATTGGGAAGAGTAGGTTCACACCAGGTTGCCATCACCCAACGTTGCATCTCTTTGCAGTCAATGCTATTATGAGCCCTTGAGCAACGAATCTTAGAATTCTTGTTCCTGGGAATACATTCTGGGCACTAAAAGACATACCAATAAACTGACATTGCAATGTAAGTATTTTCACTTGCAATGAAAATTTACCAGGTGAATTCCTGAGGTGGTATTTGTAAAAAGTGAAATTAAGCAGATTATACTCATGTTTAGAATAAAAACAGAAGTGATCTCACTGAAATGTGATAAGATATATAGTGCTGAGAAACCGAATAGTTAATACCTATTATTTGTAATGTCTTAAGAATTGTGTAGATATTTAGATGGCTTTACATGAATGGGGTTTGAAATAGATCTCAATTGCTGGAATTTGTTGTTTCAGAAAAAGGGTTTAATTTAGTTTATTGTCACATCTACCAAGGTACAGAGAAAAGCTTTTTTCGTGGATGGTGTCCCATGTGTATTTTACCAGTCAGTCTCCACCTGATCCATAGTGATGATCCTGAGCCTGATCCACTGAGTTCTTCCAGCACTTTAGCTCAAGATTCCAGCTTCTACAGTTCCTAGTTTCTCTCAAAAATTATAGTTAAAGTTCCTGATGTTTGTACCCCGAATGGCATTTCACTTTCCGGCAGACCTGTGCACGTGGCTTTTGAGCATGCACTTATCATTAGAATATCTTTCTGGCATTCATGCTGGCCTTGTTGACCCAACCTCAGTAAGATTGCAAACAATTTATTGGACAGCATCATGAAGCCATGGGATGGGGGAATAAATGACACAACTGCATTTTTTAAAAACTGGTTATTTGCCTGGGTTTGGGGGAGTGGGGGAGGAGAAAATGGCAAACCAACACTACACATTATATATCAAGAAGGAGAGCAGCTGGGGGAACTCGGGCTAGTCATCATCTGTGGAGAGAAATGGACAGTCAATGTCTCAGGTGGCGATCCTTCATCTAAGTCTCAACCTGAAACTTTTCTCTTCACAGATGCTGCATGAATTGCTGAGTTTTTTCAACTGTTCTTTTTTTGTTTTTACTTCATATTCCTGCACCTGCAGTCTCGTCACCTGCAGTCTCGTGCATACATTATGTTTATTTTGTTTTTTCAAAATATGTTTATCAGGCATGATATTCTTCCGATTTAAATCGTAATTCCGATTTTTTCCTTTTCCTAACAATGAATCGATTTTTCCAATTCTTGTGCCCAGTTTTGACACAGTTTAGTTGGCAAGATCATAAAATAAAAGGTTGAGGGAAGGAGAGTCAGTGGAGGTACCGGTCTGGAGGCGGGCAAGCTTGTGATTCATGATGGAAGTCAGAAAAGTCAGCCAATAGTGGGTGGGGGGGGACGGCATGCGGGAGGCCATGGGCGGACGGAACACAAAGATGCGCTTTGGCGGCTGCTGAGATCAGCCCGGCGGCGGCTGGTGAGATCAGCCCGGCGGCGCCGTGCGCGCTGTGATGGTGCCCGTTTGTCGGAGGGAACCGGAGCGCGAGCGGGTGAGACCCGGGGCCACGAACGGGAGCACGGGCTCGGGGTGACCGGGACGCCCGGACAGCTAAGACAGGGGTGATGGCTGCGGGCTGTTAAACGCCTTCCCCTCCTCTCTTGTGGGGAAAATAAAAAAATTAACACAACAGTGTTTTGTGTTTCCCATATGGAGCTGCGACTGGAAAGGGAATGGTACCGGCGATGATAGTGGGGGTTAGAGAGATGCGGGGCCCTACCTCCCGGGCAGCGGCTACCCCCTCCCCTTTCTGGTGAATTTCTGTTTATATTGGGAATTTTTCTTTTCATTGTTATTGGCAGAGGTTTTTAGTTTTCTACCTTCTTAGCGTTGTCGATGTGACATCAGTGTATTGACAGTGAACTGTGCCTTGCAGTATTGTGCATAATTATGCCTTGAGATGGTACCTTTCCAAGGTGATGTGTAGGTTTTACTTTTGTGTTCTTTTGGCATCTCTACAAAGAGCTCATTTAGAAATTCAGGTAACATTTTTTGTAAAGATTTTTTTAGCTGTATGAAGTCAATTATTTCATGAAACATTTATCCTTTGGGGGTTATTTTACTGGTTGTGTGTTAGAAAAATTCTAAGCTTCTGTTATGTAAACTACCAGCAGAAAGCTTAGGAATTACTTTCAATTTATTGAAAATGGAGGAGCCCCCTGAACCCCCACCGGGGCGCTGCCCCTGGACCCCACCGGGGGCCTACCTGGCCTCTAGGACTCCCGGCCAATACTTCCTACTTTTTTTCTGGAGGTGAATATCATGTCTGGTTTTTGGGCAAGAAATATCTAAAATCCCAGGCAAGTTTAAATGCAGTTGGGCAATTTTGAAAAATGGTCTTGGTTTACTGCATCTCTTGACAAACTGGCTGAAGTAAACTGTTTGGCTCTGTGACATAAAGATGACAAGAAAAGGTTTGTTTGCGTTCGTTGTCACAACTTTTTTTGCCGAGGAATTTTTTTAGCTGGATTTTTTAAAAAATCTGACTAAGCATTCATTCAAGGAAGTGAAATAAGGGATACCGTCCAAGCAGAATGGTGGGCTGATTTTTGATCGGGCGATCAAAAAATCTGCTGGTAACTTTATCAGGTTTCATGAGTGAATCACAAATTCTTGGGTTATGTACTTTGTATCGTATCATCTGCAGGATTACTGTTCCAGCAGCTTCAGGTTTTGAGAAAAACCCCAGATCTATTTTCTATGCATGCTCACTGACCAAGGTACTGTAACCTAAAAGCTAATGCAGATGTCTGCTGTACTTCATGCTCCTTGCACAGGCAGGATACATGTTAACTAATTTAATTGGAATTGTGAACAGTTTTCAACAAATGTGTAATTGTGCCTCCACATTCAAATTTGGCCATTGCTATCCAGAGATATTTTTGTGAAACAAGCGGTCATAGTTACATAGCACTGAAATGGGTTAGCTGGCCTACCTTTGTGCCCATCTGCACAAATCCCATTTTCCTCACGTCAGATTTATGTCCCTCAATGACAAGTGCTTGTCTAAACGTCTCTTAAACATGCAGACTATATCTGACTAGTCACAGGTATCAACCATTATGTTTAAAAAAAAAAGTAAAGTTATCCTGATCACCTTAAAACTTCATCCTTTAATCTTAAACATGTGCCCTCTTATATTTATGGGGAAAGAATTTTGACTATCTTTTCAGTACCTCACGATTCTTTGAACGATTTCCCACTTTGCACTGTGTATGGACTAATCTCCATGACTTAATTTTGTTTATCGTATGTTAATCATTTTCAAAGAATTGATTCTTGCACTACTATTGCCTTTGAAATCTGTGTGTTTGTGTTTATTACAAAATCTAAGTTGCTGTCTTGTGTGGAGGTGTGTTGTTCATAAGTGATATCTGCTTTTGTATCAGATTCCATCCTGTAGCCTTTTGATGAATATCCTGACTACTTAGAATAATCTGAATTAGTGTATATGTTTTAGACTATTGGTTCACATACTGATTCTTGCTATTTTAGATTGGTATAATTAATAGAAGTAAAATCTTATTACATTTGATGCTGTATGTTAGGGAGAACGATTGTGAGCTATTAATTTATCCTCTTCGGCAAAATGGCAGCATTAGCTCTCAATGTTAGCTGAACTAATTGGAACGTTTTATACATTTACGCAGTGACACATTTCTGGATCACTTACTGCAGGACATTTTGACTCACTTTCCGGAATCTGTCAGGAAAATTGTATAGGATTAGAAGCAGGCCTTCTCTTCCTTGTGAAGAATACAAAAGTTAAAGGTGGGGGAAAAAACGACAAAACAACACCGCTTTTGGTGTCTCAAATCTGCAAGATTCAGCATTGCAAATTTTTAATTTTTCTTTAAAAAAAAAATTAGGTTACTCGTATACCTAGACCCAAAACAATCTGGCTTTACGGATTTGGCTGCACAAAAGTTAAACTTCATTCATCATTTTGCCCATTGATTTGATTTGATTCGCGCTGAAATGCTGAGCTTGCATTTTTTTTTTTTTTTTTAAGCTACAGACCAGTCCAGAGTATGGGCAAGGAATGAATCCAATCAGCCGTCTAGCTCAAATTCAGCAAGCAAAAAAAGAAAAGGAGCCTGAATATACATTAATGGTAGAACGAGGCCTTCCTCGCCTCAGAGAGTTTGTTATGCGGGTGAGAAATGTTACATAATTTATTTGATTTTCTATGGATTCTGAAAGATACAATCCCAAATAATTTGAACTGTACTCTGTTATTTAGGTAAAAGTCGGCGGTCAAGTAGCAGAGGGAATGGGCCCAAATAAGAAGGTTGCTAAACGAAATGCAGCTGAGAAAATGCTGGAGCTTTTAGGTTTTAAAGTTCCTCAGACTCAGCCACCCAAACCAGCTCTGAAAACTGATGAAAAGGTAATACTTTTTCTGCAATGCAGATAATAACAAATTAATTTTAATGATCTTTGAGTGTTACAAGGTCTGTTCTGAAGAATTTCTCATATCCTTTTCAGCCAACTTTGAAAGAACCTGTCAAAGGAAGAAAAGTAACCTTTTTTGAACCCAATTCCTCTATGGAAGATACAGCAGCAGGTTGGTTGCAGGGAACTTAGAAATGCTATGTTCTAATATTTTTTTTTTCTTTCATCTACTTGTCTATCTTTTAAACTCGCCGATTTGGCACATGTTGAAGAAAGTTAAGCAAAAAGTCAAGCAACCAGAATGATATTGTGTGAAGGTGTAGAATGAAGCCAACTAAATGTTTTCATTGAGAAATTAACTGCGCAATAATAATACAGTTAACCAATGGCCCACCAATCTTCAGGTTCACTTGTGCCTCCTTTTCTCAATGTGGAGAATATTTGTCATTTACACACAGCTGGCTAATATTTCTTTAAGCAGCAATCTTGATTAACATCTTTATTTCACACTCTGCATTTTTCCTCTCTTTGGCATCCTTGTTTCTATTGAATTGTTTCTCCATTTCACCTTAAGATGGAGCCAATCTTTGGGTTTGCAAAATAAATAACCCAATCTGCAAAGTTGGTATTGGCTTTTGTTCTGGGGATAAGGATTTGAACATGTCCTTGTTTAGGAGCGGCATCACTTAAGAATGAACTGCAACATGAGGCTCATCTAAAACAGTTGTCACAGAGCCATAGAGTGATACAGTGTGAAAACGGACCCTTCGGCCCAACTTGCTCACATGTCCCAGCTATACTAGTCCCACTGCTCGCGTTTGGTCCATATCCCTCCGAACCTGCCCTATCCATGTACCTGTCGAACTGTTTCTTAAATGTTGGGAAAGTTCCTGCCCCAACTACCTCCTCTGGCAGCTTCTTCCATGCACCCACCACCCTTCGTGTGAAAAATCACAAGTATCGTGCAAATGTAAAAATTCTAATTCTAGGGTGTAATTCTATTGCTTTGTAAAGTGTGTTGGCCCAGGTCATCTTTACATAACAAGAAGCCATCAGTGTCACAATGGAAAATGGTGGAGAAGTAAAAATGAGGATATATTTTCTTTAAAATAAAAATGGCAGCAATCAAAGGGGAAATGTTTGTTCCATTCGGCATAGTATGTTGTTTGTATATGAATGAGGAAAATGGGCTTGACCAGACTATTACATCACCGATAAGAGTGCAACATTGCTAAGATTATTGTAAAGTGTATGTCGAATGATTCTGCAACAATCAGTTCATGTGCTAAGGCAATTATTTTCATTTATTAAACATTATCACTTGTATAATATTTCAGGTAAAGATGGGAGTATGCGCCTGGAAGATGAGTTTCGAATGCCTTATCCCAGCCACCAGCAACTGCCTGCTGGAATCCTACCCATGGTTCCTGAAGTAGCACAGGCTGTTGGAGTCAATCAGGGGCATCATACCAAAGATTTCAACAGGCCTGCGGTGAATCCAGCAATTGCCACAATTACTGCAATGATTGCAAGAGAACTGCTGTATGGTGGGACATCCTTAACTGCTGAAACTGTATTGAAAAATAACCCTGCAGCCCGCAAGCCACAAAACACCCTAACCAGACCTTCAGAACAGTTGGACTTTCTAGCTAATGTTCAAGCATTGCAGGTATAACAAATCTATCTTGAGTATATGTTTCTAAGAAGTTAATATTTTTTTGTGTCGGGGAAATGCTGCGAAATGCACTGTAAACTTCACATCTTTGCATATGACGACAAGTACATCCAGCCAGTTGATGAGCTGTTTTCTGTTTAACCGTACATGGTAGTTTTACTTGTATTATTCAAAATTATATAGTTCTATTCTGGTACTAAATCTTCTAGGAAATAAATCTTGAACTTGATCCATGCAAAATGAGAGTGGATTCTCTGATTGTATTGCTACATTAATCAGATTTTGCAGGTCACATATGCTAAATAGTATTTTTGAATGGTATTGTGATAGGGCTTACCCAATAAATTAACCTATATATTTAAGTTCAAAGGTAATTTAAATGTAGACTTGAAGGGAAGTGAATGATCTCATTCAAATGAGAGAGTTGATAGATGTATAAGATGAGTTGAGATCTCACAGAATAGTGGAGCAGGTCCAGAAAGCCTATGGCTCAATATTTTGTTTTGATAAAACATAAGAAATGGGAGCCTGTGTTTTCATTCTGCCCTTGTGAGCTTGTTCTGCCATTCATCGTGATCATAGCTGCGCTCTGGTTCTGTTGTCTGCTTATCCCAACATCCCTTGATTCCTTTCATACCCTGAAACCTATAGATCTCTGTTTGAATGGATTTGATGACAGAGCCCCTACAGTCGGGGAAGAGAATCCCAAAGATTCAGTGCATTCCGCATGAAAAAATGTCTACTCTTCAATTTGCTTTTAGAGTCCTTAGCCGGAGCCAATATCTAGCCTGTAATAACTTTCACGTTTCAGTGAGATATCCTTTCAATCTCAACTCAAGAACACAGGCTAAATCTATTGGATTTCATCCAGCAAATCCAACCTCCCTGGAACCAGTCTAAGGAATCTTCATTGCATTCCCCCTGTGGATACATTCACTTTTAGGTCATGGGATCATCAACTAGTTACTTCAGTTGCACAATCACCAAGGTCCTACATATTGCAATAAGATATCTTCTGTATTCAAATCCTTCTGTTATGTGCCAATATATCATATGCGTTCCTAATTACATGGTGTTCCTTCATATTTATTTTCAATAAACTTGTGTGCAAAAAGATAAAGGTCCCTTTGAACATAAGCATTATCCATTCTCTTTTTAAGCATTGTATTCTGCCTTTTTGATATGCACTTGTGGAGAAAGTCACATTTTATTACATTGGCCATATTCTCGCTATCTCAACGTCTATATCTTTTTGAAGCTTCCTTACATTCCCTACCCCAGTCTCAATCCCGTCAAAATTTTGTGTCCACGGCAAATTCTGAAATGTGATATTTGGTCCCCTCAGCCCTGTCACCGATCTCGGCACCCATCTCTGCAGTATTTATTGAGGCACAACCTGCCAATTGAAGTATCCATTTATCTAATTGGCCAACCACCTGTGAGTGACCATTTTGAAAGCTTTATGAAAACCCAAACACGCAATTCATTTTTTTCCACCTGTCCTTGTCCGATCCTCAAAGAACTCCAGGTGATTAGTCAAACGCTATTTTCGTTTCTCGACTTCCAGTTTATTGTATCCAATCTTGGATTCCAGCACGTTCTGTACTACTGATATGTGCCTAATAGATCTGTGGTTCTGTTTTCTCCCCCGTTTGATATCGTGGTGTCACATTTGCTCTTCTCTAATCCACAGGAACAATTCTACAAATCTGGGGAATTTTTAAAGACAAATACTATTCCTATAGGCACCTTTTTCAAAACACCGTACATTATCAGCTTGCCAATTTTGAGTTTTTAAAAAATCCTTAAACTAATATTACCTTCAATTCGTCAATCCTGCCAGATCTTTGGTTTTCGCTATTTTTTGCCATGTTCTTTTGTACTATGTGAATGGCCGTTTAACAAAAAAGTTATTTATGTGATTCATTTCTTTCTAGGTTGAATATAAAGACTTTCCAAAAAACAACAAAAACGAGTATGTGTCATTGATAAATTGTTCATCCCAACCTCCTCTGATCAGTCATGGAATTGGAAAAGATGTTGAGTCTTGTCATGACATGGTAAAACAAAACTTCATAATTTTAAAACTTGTTCATCAAGTCTTGATGAAACGATTTGAAATTGCCAGTAATTGGCAGATTGAGATTCTAGAACAGTCTTACTAAAGTAGTTAACATTTCTTTTCTCCCTTTCCAGGCTGCTCTTAATATCTTAAAATTGTTGTCTGAGCTGGACCAACAAAATGTAGAAATATCAAGAACAGGAAATGGACCAATTGCAGTGTAAGTGGAAAGTGTTTCTCTTTCATTTAATCCTCTAAATCTCTCAGGATTATGCTATGAGAATGCAGGGTGACTTGAACAGGTTGGGGGAGTGGGCAGATGCATGGCAGATGAAGTTTAATGTGGATAAATGTGAGGTTATCCACTAATAGCAAAAACAGGAAGGCAGATTACTATCTAAATGGCGTCAAGTTGGGAAAAGGGGAAGTACAACGGGATCTGGGGGTCCTTGTTCATCAGTCTATGAAAGTAAGCATGCAGGTACAGCAGGCAGTGAAGAAAGCGAATGGCATGTTGGCCTTTATTACAAGAGGAATTGAATATAGGAGCTAAGAGGTCCTTCTGCAGTTGTACAGAGCCACAGTGAGACCACACCTAGAGTATTGTGTGCAGTTTTGGTCCCCGAATTTTAGGAAGGACATTCTTGCGATTGAGGGAGTGCAGCGTAGGTTTACAAGGTTAATTCCCGGGATGGCGGGACTGTCATATGCTGAGAGAATGGAGTGGCTGGGCTTGTACACTCTGGAGTTTAGAAGGATGATAGGGGATCTCATTGAAACATATAAGATTGTTAAGGGTTTGGACACGCTAGATGCAGGAAACATGTTCCCGATGTTGGGGGAGTCCAGAGCCAGGGGCCACAGTTTAAGAATAAGGAGTAAGCCATTTAGAACGGAGATGAGGAAACACTTTTTCTCACAGAGTGTGCTGAATCTGTGGAATTCTCTGCCTCTGTGGGGGCAGGTTCTCTGGATGCTTTCAAGAGAGAGCTGGATAGGGCTCTTAAAAACAGCGGAGTCAGGGGATATGGGGAGAAGGCAGGAAATGGCTACTGATTGGGGATGATCAGCCATGATCACATTGAATGGCAGTGCTGGCTTGAAGGGCTGAATGGCCTACACCTGCACCTATTGTCTATTGATTAAGGGTGTCCTACTTTCACTCCAGTTTTGAGACGATTGAAGCCAATTTGGAGACATGGACTACCACCAATTGTTTTGGCAAACACTTGTTGGGGCTGAATGGTTAGGCACTCCTACTGGACTTACTTGTGTTCCTGGCAAAATTCAGGTTATCAGTGTTATCCTCGATGCTCCACATTTTTGAGAGGTTATGGGCCAGGGTTTCCATAATTTGGTGAAGATGTTGCTTTTTTGCTCACCCCCCAGGGAGTCTTTAATGCCATTCTGAAATCATTTCCTCAAACCTGACGATCCAAGATCATGGCGGAACCTGGAAGGGAGTGCCTGTCTATTTTTGTTCTTGCTTGACATGCAATGAAGATTAAGGCTTTTGGAAAGACTAGGAAAATAGAGTAAACAACTGTGAAAACTAGATAATTTGGAGTTTGCAGAAGAAGAATCGATCTAAATGGCCATCAATTGAGTAAATGGCCATCAAAGGGCGGCACAGTGGCGCATTTGGTAAATCTGCTGCCTTGCAACAGCCGAGATCCACATTTGATTCTGACCTTGGGTGCTGTCTATGGAGTTTGCATGTTCTCCCTGTAACCACGTGGGTTTCCATTGGGTGATCGATTTCCTCCCACATCCCAAAGACGTTCGGGTTTGCAGATGAATTGCCGTCTGTAAATCACCCCTCTAGTGTCTAGGGAGTGGGTGAGGAAGTGGGATAATGGGACTAGTGTGAATGGGCGGTCAATGGTTGACGTGGAATTTGTGGGGGAACAAAATGGTATTGATAGTTCAGATTCTGTATCAACATAAATCGTGATTCCAGGCGTCTTGAGCAATTTGGATTGTTTAATTGAATCTACACTTATGACGAGATCTTTTTTCATAATATTTTATTTAAAAATCATCCTCTTATTTTCAGATGCGTGAAACAAGAAATTGATGGAGACACTCTCATCAAACCGGCTAACTCAAACACTTTAGGACAAACACTGGATGTCACTGACTGAAAGCCCTTTCTTTGACCCAAAGCAAGCACCAGAGAAAATTGGATGCTTCCTGTCCTGTGACATTGTAACTTCCGGTTTAGACAACTACAGTTTGAATCTTGCTGTAGTATCTAAATCATTAAGTTGCTTAACTTTTTAAAAGTATACATTTCAACATTAATTCAATTTTTTTTGATGAAGGAAATTTATTCCTAATTTTTCATTGGAACTTTGAATTTCTGTTGATGCTTCTCCAAACGTACATTACATGACGATTGAAAGGTTGCTTAACAAAATTGGGGTCATATCCAACTTATGTAGTTTATTATTTGGTATGTGTTTGAATTGGCCATTAGAAACAAACTGTTTTGGTGTAACAAAACCTGGTGCTAGTTTAAAAAAAAAAAAGAGGAGTGCCTCTGTTTTCTTTGTTATCCATACGAGAGAAAATTAAACTCCAAATTTACTGAGTAGATTATGAGGACTGTTTCTTGTTATTTTATTTTTCATCCAGTGGAAAATGATATCAAGTTAAGTGTTCAGTCTTCTAGATTAAGTTTGTTTTTTCTTAATCTAAAAGATTTTTTTTTATTTACTTTGATAACTCTGAAGGAATTTTTGTTTTTATATTAAACTTTGTTCAACAAAAATAATTTTCAATAGTGCAAAAGAATTACATTGTTGGATATGATCTTTTACCTGGCTGATACCAGAACTTGCAGATTACTGTACTTGGTGCAGGGTAAATTGTAAGATGTTGTGTTGTACTTTAATGCTTTGATGTTCCATGTGATGTACACAAAGTGTGTACAGTAAACATTTTGCTTATTGTCCAAGTAAAGCACGAAACTCCGTCAAAATTGTTACTTTACTTTTGGACTTATTTCCCTCCCCATGTACTGTACCTATGGAATGGAGAAGTAAAAATTGGTGTTTGTGCAAAAGTACTGGTGGCTTTTATTAGCATAACACATTTTACTAATGTGAAGCTGAGTTAAAGGAGTTCACAGTCAAATTTAACACTTTTGTTTTGCAGTTTTAAGTATTTGAAGGAAAATGTATTTATTTTCCATTTCGCCCACTTGACATTTGTGTGAATCTTTTTCTAAAATAAGCTATATGAGTTAATTCTGTATCATAATCCCCTTCTTTGCAAGTGTAGAAGGAAAACTGCTAGCTAGTAAAGTTACTGGAAAATACTGTGAAATATCCCGATCTTTTAGTTACAAGAAATACGTGACTCCTTTAAATCATGCTGCACTAGCTTTTCTCCATTATGCGTGGTAGAATAGCTAACCTTATATAAGGGTATTATTTTTAACATGACAGCATCAATCTGAAGAATAACACTTTTCTTCAAAGTTGAACCTGAATAACCTTTGAAATCAAACAACAGGTGATCAGACTTTTAAAGTGGGTTAGAAGCTCTAAAGATGACTCTGCATCTGTGGAGCGTTTACTATATTAAAAGTTCATTCAACTAAAACTTAATTGTTCAAAACCTGTTTTGATTCATATGTTGGTATAGAGAGGTAAAGCATTTTTGAGTTTGACACCAAATAGAATTAGCTAATAAGCACTAATTAATTTTGGTTTTGACATTTGTGGTTAAAAGTTTGAAAACAACTGCATGATTTTACCCCAGCATCCTCCAACAAACCACTTTTGCAAAACCACTATTTAAATATTTGGGGAATAAAAGAGATAAGATGGTAAGAGAAACAAGATGAAAAATTCATTTTGTGTATTTGTAATTTCTCCTCACCTACTGGACAGTGTTACTATGCTTTAGTTGGATCTTGTTTGATATTTTCAGCTGAAACTGCATATTTTGTTTCATATATAAGATCCGTATAGCTGTGTTGTCCTAATTTGACTTCACTGCAATACAGTGTATGCTATATTTTCAAAAACTGACCTACGGTAATCAATTTGTATCTGTACTTAAGACAAATGCTGCTGCTCTGAATGCATAGTTGTGTGACGACAAGACTAAATGGACCCTTAAAAGAAAAAGCAAAGCTCACTTAAACCCACCTTGGTGTATGTAGATGACAGGATGTCAGCGAACATCAAATCAGAAGATTGAAATGTGCCTACGAAACTAATGCAAAGATTGTAGGTTTGAATTTGACTACAGTAAATTTATTGTCAAAACTGCTTTAAGCAAAGTTTACAACACTGTGACAGACAATTAATGTATTTTCATCTTCACAAAAGAATTGCTTCTGGCATAGTGATTTTTCATGCAGGCAAACAGCAGATATTTATGCATAGGAATATCCCATGGCCATGAGATTAATGACCTGTTCATATAGTTTGGTAGAGACACAATGCTGACTTAATAACATATCCAAAGACTCTTGCCTCTGGCTCCAGCCAAAGTTCTGATGCAGTGGAAAATTCACTTTTATATTCCCTGTAGCCAGCACTCGCTGGGTGGTTTTCTTTTCTCAAAACCCCCCTCAAAAGTACGATCAAAACTGAATCTTGGAACGTGGTGGCTACTTCCCGTGTTGTCATTAACGTTCCATGATATATTTAAGCTGCTTGGCAATAGGATATCGCTGAAAAAAAGCAAGTTGCATGAAGTAAGTTGACAAGCTGGAAAGTTGTATCCTCCTTTCCCCATAGTTTTAAATGCTCTTTGAAATTTATATACACAAACATGAATCTATCTTTTGCAGCCTTTGCTGAATGTGTTCTACAAATAGGGTTTGAATTTTTTCAGTTTGGGAGTGTATCTTTAGTTATTTCAATGTTGGTAAAGTCTGGTCATTAAATTTTGGGCAAATGCATCAACCTTTTAATAAATTGCAGCTAAATTGGTCATTGCGTTCTTGCACATTTAAAGTTATCTGTCGCTGCCCATGTTTTTGACTAATAGGTGTTTATCCCTCTATCAGTCATGTCGCTGATTGTTACCACATTATTATCATTAATGATGACACCATTATAGATGATTGTCCAGCATGTAAATGTTAATAACTGCATTTTTCAAACAAGACTTTGTAAAATATATTACCCCCTGAGCAGTTTTATCTGAACAGTAACTGGGTCTGTGGGTCTTTAGTTATTGGTTAAGGAAAAAAAAAATCACAACTCCCCTTTAACACAATAGAATCTTTCATTTGTATTCATCTTGATACTTTGCAGAGGAGAGTGGTTAGATCCTGATTTAATTTCCATACTTCATCCAATGCTCTCTGACAATTCTGATTATAGTTGTTCAGTTTGTTGACTGCTGAAAGCTTTTACCTAACTTTCCCTCGCATTTTATCAGAAGACCCCTGAAAAGATACTGATGCGCTCTAATTTTGCTTCCATGTGTAAATCCAAGACATTTAACGTGCTCTTTTGAGTCTGGTTCTGGAGTTCAGACGAGCCCTATGATCTGGTTTCAACTCTGCTTGATTGGCCAAACTACGGGGCCCAATGGGTTAATCCAGCACTGTTCATAACCACACAACATCCCAACTTGATTAATAATGAGTTGTTTTTTGTCGTGTAGTGTTCTGTTTAAAGTTCTGATTCAATGGTAAATGTTGCTCAACTTTGGAAAAACTACCTGTCCAAAATTTAAATATAAGAATCTGCATTTGTATAGATGAAGCTTTTGTTTAATAACTTGTCTTAAAAATTTGACACTTAATTTTCACTTGCACAATTTATGTGTTTGTGTGAAGTGGGGTTAAATGCACATTCCGTGTTACTAAAGTGATAAAAAAAAATCACAAACATTTGAAATGAATATGGCAATCCGTAAGATGAGGCATGCTCAGTTTTGTTTATTGTCATGTTTACCGAGGTACAGTGAAAAGCTTATGTTGCGTGCAAACCAGTCAGCAGAAAGACAAAACATTACAATCGAGCCATTTACAGAGTATAGGTACATGATAAGGGAATAACATTTAGTGCAAGGTAAACAAAATGAGACAACTTTGTAATGTTGTAACATTTAAAGTATGACCAATGAAATCTTAATGCATTAAGCTAAAGTCCCAAGAAGCTTAACCAGAAGTGCTTAGTAACTTCAAGCATAATTATTTGCTAATATTGCGGCACGGTGGCACAATGGTAGAGTTGCTGCCTTGCAGCGCCGGAGACCCGGGTACGACCCTGATTACGGGTGCTGTCTGTACAGAGTTTGTACGTTCTCCCTGTGACCTGCGTGGGTTTTCTCAGAGATCTTTGGTTTCCTCCCACACTCCAAAGACGTGCAGGTATGTAGGTTAATTAGCTTGGTGTATGTGTAAAATGCCCCTAGTGTGTGCAGAGTAGTGTTAGTGTGCGGGGATCGCTGGTCGGGCGGACTCGGTGGGCCGAAGGGCCTGTTTCTGCGCTGTATCTCTAAACTAAACTAAAATAGGCTTAGATCAAATATAGTTTAAGGAATTATATCAAATATGTCTGTTGACAAGTCAAGGAAATGTATTAGATTATTTTGTCCTATCCTTGGATCTGGAAATGGAATATGTTTATGGCTTAACAAGAAAACTTTTAGTTCAGCTTTAAACATTTTTCCTTTTGGACAAGTGTCAGAAGTAACGATTATTTCAGTGCCTTTTGTAATTCCTCTGCTGCTAAACCCATCCACCGTCATATGCAGCAAGACCCGGACAACATCCAGGCCTGGACAGATGGGTGGCAAGGTGGTCTGAAGAAGGGTCTCGACCTGAAATGTCACCCATTCCTTCTCTCCAGATATGCTGCCTGACGAGATATGAACACATTTTGGGTATGGTGTTTCAAGTAGAACAGTAAGGCACAGTAACAGGCCCTTTGGCCCACAATGTCTGTGCCAAATATGCCAAGATAAACTATTCTCAAATTCCTGCATGCGATCCATATCCCCCAATTCTCTGCATATCCACATGCCTATCTGAAAGCCTCTTAAAAGATTAGGACAGGTGACTTTCAGAAGGTGTTCCACAATCGATGAAGTTGTAAGCTTTCAGTGAGATCAAAAGCCATGTGTACTAGTTGATGCTGTTGTCTGAGTTGAGTCGATCTATCCACAGTTCTGTTGCTCTGGAACTTAAGGCAGTGGCCAGGACATATGATTGAAGTCTAGTTTTAACGGTGGGGAGTTGGAGGGAGGAAGGAATCTCATCTTCAGTGCTAGAGAACAAACACTGGCCCATCCCTATTTAAAGTGGACGAGGGGTTTGGCTTAGCATTGAGAATCGTTGATGCGTTTCCCTGCCTGCCTGCCCATGGAACGAGGCATCTCCTATCTGAAGAAGGGTTCTGACCCGAAATGTCACCGCCTATTCTCCAGAGATGCTGCCTGACCTGCTTAGTTACTCCACAATTTTGTGTCTATGGTGTATTCCCGCAGCCAGACATCTTGCATTTTTTTAGACAAGCATAATGCAAAAGTTGGACCACTTTTACAAAACATAAAGTGCTGGAGCTACTCGGTGGGATAGGCAGCATCTGTGGCGAACATGAATAAGCGACGTTTCGGGTCAAGACAAATGATGAGCATTTGACAGCACTGGCCTATATTCGCTGGAGTTTAGAAGAATGAGGGTGGACCTCATTGAAACATACAGAATAGTGAAAGGCTTGGATAGAGTGGATGTGGAGAGGATGTTTCCACTAGTGGGAGAGTCTAGCACTAGAGGTCATAGCCTCAGAATTAAAGGATGTTCTTTTAGGAAGGAGGTGAGGAATTTATTTAGTCAGAGGGTGGTGAATCTGGAATTTGCCACAGAAGCCTGTGGAGGCAAAGACAGTGGATATATGTAAGGCAGAGATAGATAGATACATTCTTGATTAGTAGGGGTCTTGAATGTTATGGGGAGGAGGCAGGAGAATGGGGTTAGGAGGGAGTGATAGATCAGCCATAATTGAATGGTGGAGAATACTTGATGGGCCAATTGGCCTAATTCTACTCCAATCACTTATGATCTTAAGAAGACACTTTTAAGCAGCATCGTCTATCCACGTCCTCCACAGATGCTGCCTGATCTGCTGAATTAGTCCAGCACATTTTTTGTTCCTTGTGTCTCAAGTTTTGGACTTTGTTCCAGATTTAAACATCTAGTCCATTGAGTTTATTCCATTGCAGATACTAACAATTTGGGTTTTCTGGCGCATAGACTGTGGAGAATGCAGATGCTGACGTTTGGAGCAAAACCCAGTCTCTTGAATCAATGAATTGCATTTGATTTTGCTCCAGATTCTAGCACCAGCTGTCTCTTAAGTCTATTGCATTAGATTTTACTCCAGAACTCCGAACTGCCTGGGTTGCACCAAGAACTTTGCGCTTGCTTTGTATTTGTGCTATATCGTAGTTTTTATTTATTGAACATTTTGTTTGTTGAAACGTGGAACAGCAGGTGCTGGTTTGCACAAAAGGGCAAGGAGTAATTCAGCAAGGAGTAATTCAGCAGGTCAGGCAGCATGTCAAAACGTAGACACACGGATCTTGAGTCTTTGCATTGGACATTGCTCCAGATTCCAGCATCTACAACCTCTTGAATCTATTCCGTTGTATTTTGCTCCAGATTCCAGCTTGACTATTGCATTGGACCCGGCTTAAGATTTAGCATCTGTCGTCTATTGGCTCCACAGTATTGCATCTTGCTCCAGATTCCAGCTTGACACTACAGCAATTGACCTTGCTCCATATTCCAGCTTCACTCTACTGCATGGGACATTGATCCAGATTCAAGTTTGACCATACTACACTGCAGAGAGACACAAAGTGCTGGACTAACTCAGCGGGACAGGCAGCATATCTGGATAGAAGAAATGGGTGACGTGACCCGCTGTGTTATTCCAGCACTTTGTGTCCAACTTTGGTTTAAACCAGCATTCCCACACACTTCTACTGCACAGTGCAACTTGCTGCAGATTCAAGCATCACTCTCTACTACATGCACATTGTTGCAGATTCCAGCCTGACTCGACTACACTGCAGACCAACACAAAAAGCTGGAGAAATTTAGCCGGACAGACAGCATCAAAGATACTAGAGGAGTGGGTCCTCTATTATCTTTGGGCTGCTGCTATCTGGAGAGACGTCTCCGTGTCTATCACAGGTAAGCCACACCCCTCATGATGGTAATATGACGAGGCGGCGGTGTAAGGGTACGGCGCATGCGTGAGGGAGGCCATATCAGGGTACGGCGCATGCGTGAGGGGGCCATATAAGCCGTGGCGCGGCGGCCATCGGTCTCTGTTGGTGGCGAGTGAGGTGAGTGGTGGTGCGGTCTCTCTCTCCCCTTCTCCCCTTCTCCCTCTCCCCTTCTCCCCCTCCCCTCACTCTCTCCCTCCTCCACTCTATCTCTACCCCCCCGTCTCCACGGTAGAGTTGCCGGGTTCGATCCCGACCGACTCCGCCTGCTGACTGTGCGGAGTTTGCACGTTCACCCCGTGACCCGCGTGGGTTTTCTCAGTCCGAGGTCTTCGGATTCCTCCCACACACTCCACAAGACGTACGGGTTTCTAGATTGCCTTGGTATAAATGTGAACATTGTCGCTAGTAACGTGTAGGATTGGTGTAAGTGTGCGGGGATCGCCGGACGGCACGGACCCGGTGGGCCGAAGGGCCTCTTGCTTTATCCGCGCTGTATCTCTAAACTAAACTCTCTTTTCCCCAAATACTCTTGCCCGCTAATAGTTATGTTGCTTCATGCTGTTTGTGTTTTCTATGTTGATTTAAAAAAAAAATTTTTTTACCCTTCATATTATTTAGTTAATTTTGTTCCGCGTGGTACCTCTTGCCCCATGTGAGATATCGGAGAGTAATGTTGAGCTTTAGTGATAAAGCGCGGAAACAGGCCCTTCGGCCCACCGAGTCCACGCCGACCCTCACACAAATACTAGGCCGGGACCGTCTCCATTTTTTAGCCGAAGCCAATTGACCTACAAACCTAGACGTCGTCTTCGTATTAGTTTAGTTTAGATATACAGTGCGGAAACATGCCGCACACTAACACTATCCTACATTTTACCAAAGCCTATGTCTGGAGTGTGGGAGGAAACCGAAGCACAAATTCCGTACAGACAGCAACCGTGGTCAGGATCGAACCTGTGGTTTGATGGTCCACACGTGGGATCCTATCCCGCTTTGTGGAGCCAAGCCCCCAACGGTTTATTCTGTGTAATTATTATCTGCTTTAACTGCTTGCTTTGGTAGCTTGTTCCATATGCCCACTCATTCCCCTCTATAAATATAAAAGTTGCCCCTCGAGTTACTATCAAATCTTGCTCCTCTGGAGCAGCAGAGATACTCCAGCATTTTGTGCCTATCTTTTCTTTATAAAAATCAGCGTGCGTAACTACAAAATCCATCTTTGCCACACAACAGCCACAGTGAAACTTTGGTGAGATGTAAATAGTTGATTACGAAGCTCATGTCAAATAGTTAGGGTTGACGCCTAACTGGTTTGCTATTGTCATTTTGTTTTATCTTCAATCCAACTTTGGCAGATGTTTGGATTATTTGGTTAGTGAATCTAGAGGCTTTGGAGATTGATGAACAGGGACAATGGAGCAAATTGATGTCTTGCTGGACTTTGGGAATGGGCACATTTAGCCACTCATGTTAGGTTACACTGTTAATGCGGGCTTTCTGCAGTGAATTCAATCGGTGTTTTTTCTGAACAGCAATGGTTTAAAATTGTACATTGTGATGGATTTAAAAATCAAGTAGTCAATTAAGTATGAATGTTGTCTTCCTGCACAGGGTAGATGCAGAAATGGATGTCACATGTGGAGCAGTGGGTGCAGGCAGCTCAGGTACGTTGATATTTAATCCTTCAGTTAATCTTCTCATTCTAGTAAATGATGTTGAAACTTTTTTCCCCGTCTTATCGATCATGCTGATTATGAGCAATTTAGCCAAATATATCTGATGCTAGCAAAGACATTGGTTAAATCTGGCACCTTTTTGTGTACGAATTGACCCTAGTTTACTTTTCCAGGTGTGAAGAGCTCCGAGGAACATCCGCAGATCCAGGTAGGTGGTGGTACTTTTTTGGGGATTGGAAAAAAAATAGGTTCCTTACAGTGCCCTCCATAATGTTTGTGACAAAGACCCGTCATTTATTTATTTGCCTCTACTCCACAATTTCAGATTTGTAATAGAAAATAAATCACGTCAGATTTTAATAAAGGCCATTTTTATACATTTTGGTTTCACCATGTAGAAATTACAGCAATGTTTATACATTGCCCCTCCCATTTCAGGGCACCGTAATGTTTGGGACACAGCAATGTAATGTAAATGAAAGCAGTCATGTTTAGTATTTTGTTGCTTCTCATGACCATCACCAGTTGCTGGGTGTCTTCTCTGGTGATGCTATGCCAGGCCTGTATTGCTGCCATCTTTAGCCTATGCTCGTTTTGAGTGTTTGGGATTTTTTTTGTTGCTGTGGAGGTCTTTCCTTGGCCTGCCAGTCCCTTTGCGATTAGTAAACTCGTCAGTGCTCTCTTCTTAATGATGTTCCAAACAGCTGATTTTTTTCTAACAGTTTTTTTTCTTGTTTCTCAGTCTCATAATGGCATCTTTGACTTTCATTGGCACAACTTTGGCCCTCACTTTGATAAACAGCAATAAAAGTTTCCAAACGTGATGGAAGGACTAGGTGCTGAGGGCTCTCTTATACCTGCAATATAGACACACCTGAGCAATTACAAATGCATGTGAAGCCATGCGTCCCAAATATTATGGTGCCCTGAAATGGGGGGGGGGGGGCTAAACCAAAATGTATAAAGATGGCCTTTAATAAAAACATGCATAATTTTCTGCATAAATGTGCATTTTAACCACATGTGATTTTTTTTTCTATTACAAATCTCAAATTGTGGAGCAGAGGCAAATAAATAAATCATGGGTCTTTGTCCCAAACATTATTGAGAGCACTGTATCGATCGAGCTCTACTACATTGCAGAACAGCACAAAAAGCTGCAGTAACTCAGCGGCACAGGCAGCATCTCTGGAGAGACGTTGCTGTGTCTATCACAGATAAGCCACACCACTCATGATTGAGTAGTAATGAGGCGGATATATAAGATTGCAGTGCATGTTTGATGGTCATATAAGGTTACGGCGCATGCGTGGGGGCTGTATAAGGTTGCGCCGCATGCGTGGGGGCTGTATAATGTTATGGCGCATGCGTGGGCTATATAAGGTTATGGCGCATGTGTGGGGGCTATATAGGTTACGGCGCTTGCGTGAGGACCATATAAGGGTGCGGCGCATGCATGAGGGCCATATAAGGGTTCCTGCACAGGCTTGAGGTGGCTATATAAGCCGCAGCGCAGCGGCCATTGGTAGATTGGTGATGAGGAGGTGTGGTCTCTCACCCTCTCTGTCTCCCTGCACTCTTTCCAATCACTCTACCTGCACTGACTTTCCCTGCACTCTCTCTCTCCCATCACTCTCTCTACCTGCAGTCTTTCCCTGCACTCTATCTCCCTACCTGCACTCTCTCTCTCCCTGCACTCCTCTCTCTCTCTCTCTCGCTGCACTCTCTCCCTGCACTCTCTCCCCTTCACACTCCCCGCACTCTCTCCCTGCACTTCCACCACCGTGGTCTCTCACCATCTCCCCGGGCCCCGAGATCTGCCTCCCCTGGTGCTGCCTGGCCCGCTGTTGCTTCATGCTGTTTGTGCTTTCCACGATGATTTTGTAAAAAGTCATTTTGTTGATTGTATTTAATAAAAGACTATTTTGACTTTGAAATTGTTTATTTTTTTAAATCCTCGTGGTATATTGATTGCTCATGTGAGATCGGTGCAATAATGTTTAGCATTAAGGCCCTGTCCCACACGTGTCATTGGCACGCAAATTACCCGGCTTTGTCGTAGCGTTGAGGCACACGGGCATCGTGTGGCCACGCGGGTCCGGTCCCACTGAGAAGCACGGAGGGGTATGTAATTGTGCGCGGTATCGCGGCGCTCCGAAATTTTGTAGCGAACGAAATCTTCGCGAGCCACCGGCCTGTCGTGTAACTGACGGCCAAAGTGGGACAGGCCCAAGACCCTGGCGCGACACAACGTCTCACCCTCCAACAGCAGCAGAAGCAGGCAAACGATCGTCGAGCTCAGCCTGGGGCTCACGGCAGTTGCGGTCCGGATCCGCCCCCCACTTCTACTCCCAGAGCGGGGCCAAGAAAATTGAAGATAGACACAAAATGCTGGTAACTCAGCGGGGACCGACCGGCAGCATATCTGGAGAGAAGTTTCGGGTCAAGACCCTTCTTTCAGACTGAAGTCTCGACTCGAAACATCACCCATTGCTTCTCTCCAGAGATGCTGCCAGTCCCGCTGAGTCACTCCTGCATTTTGTGTCTATCGTCAAGTTATGTCACACACTCCAGACGGCTATGCGGGCACATGAAGTCGCGTGGGACCGTCGCGTAATTAGCGTGCCAAGGACACGTAAGTGGGACAGGGGCTTAAGAGACAAAGCGCGGAAACGGGCCCTTTGGCCCACCGAGTCCACGCCGACCCGCACATAAGTACTAGGACGGAACAGTCAAAAAATTTTACCGAGGCCAATTGATCTACAAACCTAGACGTCTTCGTGTTATTTTGGTTTTGATACACAGTGCGGAAACGGAGTTACTCCATCATTTTATGCGTATCTTTTTATAAAAATTAATATGCTTACCTACAAAATCCATCATTGCCACATAACAGCCAGAGTGAAACTTTGGTGAGATTTAAATAGTTGATTGTGAAGCACATGTCAAATGGTTAGGGTTGACACCTAACTGGTTTGCTATTGTCATTTGGTTTTATCTTCAATCCAACTTTGGCAGATGTTTGGATTATTTGGTTACTGAATCTAGAGGCTTTGGAGATTGATGAACAGGGACAATGGAGCAGATTGATCTCTTGCTGGACTTTGGGAATGGGTACATTTAGCCACTCTTGTTAGGTTACACTGTTAATGCTGGCTTTCTGCAGTGAATCCAATCGGTGTTTTTTCTGAACAGCAATGGTTTAAAATTGTACATTGTGATGGATTTAAATATCAAGTAGTCAATTAAGTATGAATGTTGTCTTCCTGCACAGGGTAGATGCAGAAATGGATGTCACATGTGGAGCAGTGGGTGCAGGCAGCTCGGGTACGTTGATAATTAATCCTTCAGCTAATCTTCTCATTCTAGTAAATGATGTTGAAACTTTTTTCCCCGTCTTATCGATCATGCTGATTATGAGCAAATAAGCCAAATATATCTGATGCTAGCAAAGACATTGGTTAAATCTGGCACCTTTTTGTGTACGAATTGACCCGAGTTTACTTTTCCAGGTGTGAAGAGCTCCGAGGAACATCCACAGATCCAGGTAGGTTGTGTACTTTTTTGGGGATGGGAATAGGTTCCTCACAGTGCTCTCCATAATGTTTGGGACAAAGACACATCATTTATTTATTTGCCTCTCTACTCCACAATTTGAGATTTGTAATAGAAAGAAATCACATGTGGTTAAAGTGCACATTGTCAGATTTTAATAAAGGCCATTTTTATACATTTTGCAATGTTTATTCGTAGCCCCCGCTATTTCAGGGCACCATAATGTTTGGGACAGAGTAATGTCATGTTTAGTATTTTGTTCTGTATCCTTTGTATGCAATGACTGCTTGAATTCTGTGACTCATGGCCATCACTAGTTGCTCTGCCAGGCCTGTATTGCAGCCATCTTTATCTTATGCTTGTTTTGAGTGTTTGGGAATTTTTCTTTATTATAGGGTAAATTCTTCTGTCATCAGCTGTGGAGGTCTTCTTTGGCCTGCCAGTCCCCTTGCGATTAGAAAGATTAGCACTCTTTCTTCTTAATGATGTTCCAGACAGTTGATTTTGGTAAGTCAAAGGTTTGGCTCGTGTCTCTAACAGTTTTATTCTTGTTTCTCAGTCTCATAATGGCTTCTTTGACTTTCATTGACACAACCATTTTGATAAACAGCAATAAAAGTTTCCAAAGGTGATGGAAAGACTGGAGGAATGACTAGGTGCTGAGAGCTCTCTTATACCTGCATTAAGGAGGTAATTAAACGCACCTGAGCAATTACAAATGCATGTGAAGCCATGCATCCCTAACATTATGGTGCCCTGAAATTGGGGGGGGGGGGGGGGGGGTGCTAAATCAAAATGTATATAAATGGTTTCTAATAAAAGGTGATTTTTTTTTTTGCATAAATGTGCACTTTAACAACATGTGATATCTTTTCCAATTACAAATCTCAAATTGTGGAGCAGAGGCAAATAAATAAATGATGGGTCTTTATCACAAACATGGAGGGCACTGTATATCGATTGAGCTCTACTACACTGCAGAACAGTTCAAAAAGCTGCAGTAACTCTGGTTGCTGTGTTTGTGTCTATCACAGATAAGCCACACCACTCATGAATGAATGGTAATGAGGCGGATATATAAGGTTGCAGCACATTTGTGAGGGCCATATAAGGTTACGTCGCTTGCGTGAGGGCTATATAAGGTTATGGCGCATGCGTGAGGGCTATATAAGGTTATGGCACATGCGTGAGGGCTATATAAGGTTATGGCGCATGCGTGAGGACCATATTTGGATGCGGCGCATGCATGAGGGCCATATAAGGGTTCCTGCACAGGCGTGAGGCGGTTATATAAGCCACAGCGCAGCAGCCATTGGTAGATTGGTGATGAGGTGTGGTGGTGCGGTCTCTCACCTTATCTCTATCTCGTCTCACCCTATCTCTATCTCGTCTCACCCCATCTCTCTCCGTTCTCTCTATCTATCTACCTGCACTCTCTCTCTGCCTGCACTCTCTCTCTTTGCACTCTCCTCTCTCTCCCTCTTGCTCCCCTTCACACTCCCCGCACTCTCTCCCTGCACTTCCACCACTGGTCTCTCACCATCACCCCGGGCCCCGAGATCTGCCTCCCCCGGCACTGCCTGGCCCCCGCTGTTGCTTCATGCTGTTTGTGTTTCCCACGATTTTGTAAAAAGTCATTTTGTTGATTTGTATTTAATAAAAGACTATTTTGACTTTGAAATTGTTTAGTTTTTTTCATCCATGTGGTATATTGCTTGCTCATGTGAGATGTTTAGCTTTAGCGAGGAAACGGGGCCCTTTGGCCCACCGAGTCCACGCCGACCCGCACACAAGTACTAGGTCGGGACAGTCACAATTCTTTACCAAAGCCAATTGATCTACAAACCTAGACGTCTTTGTGTTATTTTGGTTTAGAGACACAGTGCGGAGTTACTCCAGCATTTTGTGCGTATCTTTTTATAAAAATCAATATGCTTAACTACAAAATCCATCTTTGCCACATAACAGCCAGAGTGAAACTTTGGTGAGATTTAAATAGTTGATTGCGAAGCTCATGTCAAAGGGTTAGGGTTGAATTGGGTTTCATCTTCAATCCAACTTTGGCAGATGTTTGGATTATTTGGTTACTGAATCTAGAGGCTTTGGAGATTGATGAACGGGGTCAAAGGAGCAGATTGATGTCTTGCTGGACTTTGGGAATGGGCACATTTAGCCGCACAGAATTAAGTATGAATGTTGTCTTCCTGCACAGGGTAGATGCAGAAATGGATGTCACATGTGGAGCAGTGGGTGCAGGCAGCTCAGGTACGTTGATAATTAATCCTTCAGCTAATCTTCTCATACTAGTAAATGATGTTGAAACTTTTTTCCCCGTCTTAACGATCATGCTGATTATGAGCAAATAAGCCAAATTTATCTGATGCTAGCAAAGACATTGGTTAAATCTGGCACCTTTTTGTGTACGAATTGACCCGAGTTTACTTTTCCAGGTGTGAAGAGCTCCCAGGAACAGCTGCAGATCCAGGTAGGTGGTGATAATTTTTTTAGGAGTGGGAATAGGTTCCTTATATCGAGCTCTCATCACTTATTCCTGCCAGGCAATTATCTCCACTTAACCAGTAGTTCACAAATTTCAAAGATTATTCGAGACACGGAATTGCTGCATCTGCAATCTTGAGTAGAACACGGTGTTGGAGGAACTCGGCGGGTCATCTGTGGGGGGAATGGACAGAGAGTGTTTTGGGTTGTAGTTTGGGGGGGAGGTAATTCAATGTTCATTCAATTGAATTGTCAGCTACCCAATTGGGAGTGTGAGGTGCTGTTCCTCAAAGATAATACACACAAGAAGCTGGAATAACTCCTCCAGTTATTTATTGTCTGGCTCTCCCTTGTCCATTTTCCTAGTTAGCCTCAAAAAATTCCATAAGATTAGTCGAGCATGATTTCCCCATCGTAAATCCATGCTGGCTCGGAACCGATCCTGTTACTGCTATCCAAATATGCAGCTATTTCATCTTTTATAATTGACTCCAGTATCTTCCCCACCACCGATGTCAGGCTAGCTTTTCTGATCTATAATTCTGTTTTCTCTCTCCCTCCTTTCTTAAATAGTGGGATAACATTAGCTACCCTCCAATCCACAGGAACTGATCCTGAATCTATAGAACATTGGAAAATGATCACCAATGCATCCATGATTTCTAGAGCCACCTCCTTAAGTACCTTGGGATGCAGACCATCAAGCCCTAGGGATTTATCAGCCTTCAGTCTCATCAGTCTATCCAGCAGCATTTCCTGCCTAACGTGAATTTCCTTCAGTTCCAACGTCACCCTAGGTCATTTGGCCACGAGTACATCTGGGAGATTGTTTGTGTCTTCCTTAGTGAAGACAGATCCAAAGTACCTGTTCAATTTGTCTGCCATTTCCTTGTTCCCCATAATAGATTCAGGTGAATTTATTATTCTGTCTTCAAGGGTCTAACTTTGGTCTAAACTAATTTTTTCCTCTTCACATACCTAAAGAAGCTTTTACTATCTTCCTTTATATTCTTGGCTAGCTTACCTTCGTCAGAGCTGCTTAGTACGGATTTTCCGTTTTTTGTTTGGAAATGCGATCAGAATACGGATGTATGGATTTGCTTTGTAAAATACGATTTTTAAAAAACCAGCCCGACTTCCTAAATGCAAGAATATAAAAAGTCATACTGTACCTCTAAAAATTATAGCAGATCTATTAGTATTTTAAATTTCAAGAACTGCATGATTATTTTTGTACGCTTTGATCTGCCTGTCCCGCTCCAGGTTTAAACAGCGCTGTCAGTTTAATGCATGGGAATTTAAACTAACAGCACTATGGGTTCTAAAAATAGCGTTCCCAGCTGGAGCGCTATTGCCTTGTGGGTCACAGACTGTTAGGGGAAGGGGAGAGGGAGGGAGAAAGAAAGGAAGGAGAGGGAGGGGAGGAAGAGAGAGGGAGGGTGGGAGGGAAAGAGGAAGTATGGAGAGAGCGAGGGAGGCTTCCAAAATGGGACATCCAAAATTCCACATCATCTAGTGCTAAAAGCTGGAAGCAGCCGTTCAAAGAGAAAGCAAAGAATGCACTGTCAAGTAAGGTGCGTAGAAGACATGTCAATAAGTAGCAGAATTATGCATTCTTGTAGTCTTACATGGGTATGACCGCACATTTAAAAAAAACACTTTTTTCAGCAAAATGGCACCGCGTAAAAATACTGAAATACCTCAGCAAAATACTGATTTTCAGGTATTAGAATACTGAAATGCTCCGACAGAACTTGACAGCTCTGCTTCGTACCTCATCTTTTCTTCCCGTATTGCCCTTTTAGTTATCTTCTGTCGCTCTTTAAAAGTTTCCCAATCCTCTGGCTTCCCGCTCATCTCTGCTATGTTATACTTCTCTTTTATTTTTGTATACTGCTCTTGACTTCCCTTGTCGGCTACGGTCGCCACTTACTCCCCTTAGAATCTTTCTTCCATCTTTGGAATGAACTGATCCTGAACCTTCTGTATTATTCCCAGAAATACCTGCCACTGTCATCCCTGCTAGGGTCTCTTTCCAGTCAACTTTTGGCCAGCTCCTCCTTCATGGCTCCATAGTCCCCTTTGCTCAACTGTAATACTGACAATTCTGATTTTCCCTTCTCCCTCTCAAATTGTAGCTTAAAACTTATCATATTATGGTCACTAGTGCTTTCAGCAGTACTGAGCTTCAGAGTTATACAGTGTGGAAAGGGCCCTTTGGCTCAACTTTTCCATGTTGTCCAAGATGCTACATTGAAGCTAGTCCCAATTACGTGTTTTGCCCATATCCATCTAAATCTTTCCAACCCATGTGCCTGCCAAATACTTTAAAATGTTATTTGTATCTGCTTTAACTGCTTACTCTGGCAGCTTGTTCCATATGCTCACCCCCCTCTATAAATATAAAAGTTGCCCCTCGGGTTACTATCAAATCTTGCCCCTCTGGAGCAGCAATGATGTAGAACCAATAGTGTAGTCGTAATTGGCACGCAGTTATGGGATCAGCTAATTATCACCCTTTTAGCCCAAACGTCACCCATTCCTTCTCTCCAGAGGTGCTGCCTGTCCCGCTGAGTTACTCCAGCATTTTGTGCCTATCTTTTCTTTATAAAAATCAGCGTGCTTAACAACAAAATCCATCTTTGCCTCATAACAGCCAGAGTGAAACTTTGGTGAGATTTACATAGTTGATTGCGAAGCTCATGTCAAAGGGTTAGGGTTGACACCTAACTGGTTTGCTATTGTCATTTGGTTTTATCTTCACTCCAACTTTGGCAGATGTTTGGATTATTTGGTTACTGAATCTAGAGGCTTTGGAGATTGATGAACAGGGACAATGGAGCAGATTGATCTCTTGCTGGACTTTGGGAATGGGCACATTTAGCCACTCGTGTTAGGTTACACTGTTAATGCTGGCTTTCTGCAGTGATTTCAATCGGTGTTTTTTCTGAACAGTAATGGTTTTAAAAATTGTACCTGGTGACGGATTTAAAAATCAAGTAGTCAATTAAGTATGAATGTTGTCTTCCTGCACAGGGTAGATGCAGAAATGGATGTCACATGTGGAGCAGTGGGTGCAGGCAGCTCAGGTACGTTGATAATTAATCCTTCTGCTAATCTTCTCATTCTAGTAAATGATGTTGAAACTTTTTTCCCCGTCTTATCGATCATGCTGATTATGAGCAACTTAGCCAAATATATCTGATGCTAGCAAAGACATTGGTTAAATCTGGCACCTTTTTGTGTACGAACTGACCCGAGTTTACTTTTCCAGGTGTGAAGAGCTCCGAGGAACAGCTGCAGATCCAGGTAGGTTGTGGTACTTTTTTGTGGATGGGAATAGGTTCCTTACAGCACCCTCCATAATGTTTGTGACAAAGACACATTATTTATTTATTTGCCTCTCTACTCCACAATTTCAGATTTGTAATAGAAAAAATCACATGTGGTTAAAGTGCACATTGTCAGTTTTTAATAAAGTCCATTTTTATACATTTTGGTTCACCATGTAGAAATTACAGCAATGTTTATACATTGACCCCCCATTTCAGGACACCATAATGTTCGCGACACAGCAATGTAATGTAAATGAAAGTAGTCATGTTTAGTATTATGTTCCATATCCTTTGTACACAATGAAGAGTGTTTCTGATCTGTCGGACAGGTGTAGGGATTTTTCTTTATTAGAGAGAATTCTTCTGTCGTCAGCTGTGGAGGTCTTCCTTGGCCTGCCAGTCCCTTTGCGTACATTGTGAAGGATTTAAAACTCAAGTCGTAAATTAAGTATGAATGTTGTCTTCCTGCACAGGGTAGATGCAGAAATGGATGTCACATGTGGAGCAGTGGGTGCAGGCAGCTCAGGTACGTTGATCATTAATCCTTCAGCTAATCTTCTCATTCTAGTAAATGATGTTGAAACTTTTTTCCCCGTCTTATCGATCATGCTGATTATGAGCAATTTAGCCAAATATATCTGATGCTAGCAAAGACATTGGTTAAATCTGGCGCCTTTTTGTGTACGAACTGACCCGAGTTTACTTTTCCAGGTGTAAAGAGCTCCGAGGAACAGCCACATATCCAGGTAGGTGGTGATACTTTTTGGGGGTGGGAATAGGTTCCTTATATCGAGCTCTCATCACTTATTCCAGCCAGGCAATTATCTTCACTTAACTAGTTTCAATAATTATTCAAGACACAGGGAATTACCTGTTTACAGCACGGAACGGCCTGTTTCCGTGCTGTAATTGTTATATGGTTATATATCATTTAAAAATAAATTGGATAGTTATATGGACGGGAAAGGAATGGAGGGTTATGGTCTGAGCGCAGGTATATGGGACTAGGGGAGAATACGTGTTCGGCACGGACTAGAAGGGTCGAGATGGCCTGTTTCCGTGCTGTGATTGTTATATGGTTATATATGAATTGCTGCATCTGCAATCTTGAGTCGACCACAGTGTTGGAGGAACTTGGCGGTTCAGCTGTGGGGGGAATGGACAAAGTGTGTTTTGGGTTGCAGTTTGGGGGGGGAGGTAATTCAATGTTCATTCAATTGAATTGTCAGATTCCCAATTGGGAGTATGAGGTGCTGCTCCTCCAAAGATACACACAAGAAGCTGGAATAATTCCTCCAGTTATTTATTATTTGCTATTATCAATGCAATATTTCTATCTGGGCAATTTGCAAACTAAGAATGTTGATGCGAGAGTATTGATGGTTCCTCACCTTATTGCTAGTACTAACTTGGGTTGTTGGGGGATGGTTCAGTTGGCTTTTACAGAGCTGCCTAGTACGGGTTTTCCGTATTTTTGTACGGAAATGCGGTAAGAATACGGATGTACGGTTTTGCGTTGTTAAATACGGATTTTTTAGAAGTCCGTATTGAACAACGTCAAATCGCCCAGGGTTAATCGTAACAACGAGGTGCAGGTGGGAACGGCCGGGATTGGCCAGACTTCCTGTTTCGTTGCCATGCCACTTGTGGGGTTGACTTGGCATCTTGCTGCTTGGAAAATGCAGGGATGTGGGGGATCATGTTGTGCCTCTGGGGATTGTAACAGATTAAATCTATTGGTGTTTTGGGTTTCAAGATCTGGATGATTGTTTTTGTGGGCTTTGGTCTGCCGCCGTGCTTGGGTTGGGGTCTCTCTGTCACTCGTTCTTTCTCACTCTCGCTCTCCCTCCCTCCCTCCCTCTCTTGCTGTGTCTCTCTCCCCCTCCCTCCCTCTCTCGCGCGCTCTCTCCTGCTCCCCATCTCATTTCTCGCTCATCTCCCTCTCTCTCGCCTCGGCATTCCCGGAATTATTTGCCGTTTTGCGGGGACGGCTGCATCTGCGGTTCCTTCCTGTTGGGGGGGGGAATGGGCACATTTAGCCACTCATGTTAGGTTACGCTGTTAATGCTGGCTTTCTGCAGTGATTTCAATCGGTGTTTGTCAATTAAGTATGAATGTTGTCTTCCTGCACAGGGTAGATGCAGAAATGGATGTCATATGTGGAGCAGTGGGTGCAGGCAGCTCAGGTACGTTGATAATTAATCCTTCAGCTAATCTTCTCATTCTAGTAAATGATGTTGAAACTTTTTTCCCCGTCTTATCGATCATGCTGATTATGAGCAAATAAGCCAAATGTATCTGATGCTAGCAAAGACATTGGTTAAATCTGGCACCTTTTTGTGTACGAATTGACCCGAGTTTACTTTTCCAGGTGTGAAGAGCTCCGAGGAACATCCGCAGATCCAGGTAGGTGGTGGTACTTTTCTGGGGGTGGGAATAGGTTCCTTATATTGAGCTCTCATCACTTCTTCCAGCCAGGCAATTATCTCCACTTTACTAGTAGTTCACAATTTTATTTAGATTAAATTAGATTTTGTTGCTTTATTGTACAATTATAAATATAATTCTGAAATGTTAGTGATAGATACATTGTCTATTTCCTTCCACTGTACCGTCTGGCCGGCTCTACTTCTCCAGTAATTCGTTTTTTGAGCATGTCACAGCTAGTCAACATTTTAGTCATTATGTGATTCTTCTTTCCCAAGTCCAAAGTTTTAGAGGAGATCGACAGAATTGTAATACAGACAACATGTTGATAGTTATTTCAGATAGTAACCAATTATCTGAAGGTGGGTCCTGACCTGAGGCGTCACCTATCCGTATTCTCCCGAGATGCTGCCTGTCCCGCTGAATTACTCCAACTCTTTGTTTCCTGGAAATGCCTCAAATGGTTTAACGGCCATGGTTTGAGTTTCTGCACAGGGTATCTTGGGTTGAGATTCAGGAACGTTTGCAGGGTGCATGATGGGGTACCAGACACTCTTAAGGTGAATGAGAGAACAATGGTCCCCTTCTGCTGTTTTTGTATGATGACCATCAAATTGAATGACTATTCTAAATATCTGTGTTCTGTTTTTATTCTGATCCATTTTTCTTTTGTTTACAGAATTCAAGCTTTCAAGAGACAATGAATTTGCGTTTGATCTCGCAAGATGTACATTTCAAATACATTTTTTGCTTTCTTAAATTCTTTGAGTATGACTTCAAATTATTGCTGGAGTGTCAAATGTCTGCATTTCAAGTTACGTACTTGGTCATGCTTGCAAGTATGGTACGGTACAGGTACCATGAAAGTTTTACTCGGGCAATGCATCCCACTGTCTTGGATAATTTGTGTAAGCACAGCTGGAAAAGTAGTGCAAGGTGGTGCACAGATGTCTTGCTGAAATAGGGGATTGGGCAGGTCAAAGTGATGGGTGCAGAATTAGGCCATACGGCCCATCAGGTCTACTCTGCCATTCAATTATGGCTGATCTATCTCTCCCTCCTAACCCCATTCTCTTGCCTTCTCCCCATAACCCCTGACCTATAGAGTGTTCAAGAACCTGACTTGTAGGAATGTAGATATTCATGGTGTGTGACTATGGGTTTCTGGCACCTTGGTGACAGTTTAGAGATACAGTGCGGAAACCGGCCCACCGGGTCCTCGCCGACCAGCAATCCCCGCACATTAACACCATCCTACACCCACTTGGGACAATTTTTACATTTACCAAGCCAATTAACCTACAAACCTGCACGTCTCTAGAGTGTGGGAGGAAACCAAAGATATCGGAGATACCCACGCAGGTCACAGGGAAAACGTACAAACTCCGGACAGACAGCACCCGTAGTTTGGATTGAACCCGGTTCTCTGTGCTGCATTCGCTGTGAGGCAGCAACTCTACCGCTGCGCCACCATGACTGCCCGGTGGTGTGGCCTGGATGGGTAGAGCTCCTTTGATACATATCACTGCCTTGAGACAGTGCTTCATGTAATGCTTTGCCCCTCATGCCATGGACTTAGTCCACTATTTTCTGGAGCCTCTTACGTTCCTGTCATTGGAATTGCTGCAACAAGCTGTGATGCAAACATCAGGCTGCTTTCCTCAGTGCATCCTTAGAAGTTTGTAGAGTATTCGATGAATTCTAAGACTAGCAGTGCAGACACTGTCTTTGAATACATTGATGTGCTGGACCCAGGAACGGTCATATGTGACATTAATACCCAGACACTTGAGCTTGCAAACTACTGCTGACCCACAAATGAAAATGGGCAGGTAGACACAAAAAGCTGGAGTGACACAGCGGGACAGGCAGCATCTGGAGAGAAGGAATGGGTGACGTTTCAGGTCGAGGCCCTTCAATCTGAAAATGGGCATGTGGTCTTCCTGCTTCCATTTCCTCTCCCCTATATTCCAGGCATTTAAAAAATTGATGACAACTCTAATATGATAACTGACTAGGTTACGTGATGACTGATTGTCGTGTAAGGCGGGTTTACACCATTGGAGGAAAGGGTTAGAGGGGAGTGAAAAGCTACTGGGAATAATTATCGATTGGGTAAAGTTCATGTAGGTAGACAAAAGTGAAAAAGACATGTTTTGACACAACTTCAGCTTGTTTCATTTCGTCCCTGTGATAAATTCCAGCCGAAATATAGCTGGCAAGTGTATCGTGGAAATCATGGACAGATGAGCAACGATGCATCCGCCTCCCGTGTTCCTCCCTCCTGTTGCAAGGTGCCGTGGAAAGCCCTGAGACCAGTATCATTCTAATACTTCACTTTCTTCCTGACCCTTCTTCCCAACCTTGCTCCCCCCCCCCTTCAAGCTTTCATCCATAATAAACACATATTTGAAGGCATTAGCACTACTTTTTACTTTGTAATAGGCTGAAGTTGCCGCACAGTTCTCAGGTTTAAGAATTATTGGCATTCTTTTACTTGTGCCAACAGCACCACCCTGTGGATATCTGATCGAACATGGTGTGCAGTGGTGCCCTGGTGATGAATCATCCTCACTTAATAATGGAACAATCCCTCGCTGTCAAGTCTGGTAGTTGCGCACGATAGCTGCCCCTGGTTAAAATTTCATACGCATACATCATCCTCTCTGAATGAATGGATGTAATTTATCCTCTATCTCGGGACTGCTAGTAAAAAATAATACCTAGCTGAGAGGGATCGTATTGTGTATTTGGATTTGCAAGCCTTTAAGAAGGTGCCAACTGAGGTTAATTTGGCATTTGGGTTACTGGGGTAGATGGGGATTGGGTACATTAAATAACTATCAACAGCCATAAGGCGGCCAGAATAAATAGAAGGCCGTGATCACTGTCTGAAGGGACCGCAGATGCCGGTTTAAACTGAAGATAGACACAAATCTCAGTGACTCAGTGGGACAGGCGGCATCTGGAGAGAAGGAAAGGGTGATGTTTAGGGTCGAGACCCTTCTTCAGACGTGATCACTAGTATCCTGCTGTGTTAGCGTGTTGGATGAAAGCATTGAGCAATTAAGTTTGCCGGTGGATTTTTGGGGCTATGAAGAGGATGCAGAAGATTGCAAGATTTGAAAACAAGAACGAAGATGAAATTGTATCCAGATCGGGTTGGATTCCACCCGAGGAGAGAGACGCGGTGGGGAGTGCAGCAAAGCACTTGGGGTTAGTCAAGGAAGATAGCCAAGATGGTAATTGAAGTAAGAACATTTATTTAGGCATGATAGACATTGTAGATGTAGATGTCTGAAGTAACTCAGCGGGTCAGGCAACATCTCTGGTGAAAAGGGACTCATGAAAACATCATCTATCCTTTTCCTCCACAGATGCTGCCTGACCGGATTGGTTACTCTAGCACTTTGTCTATCTTTGGTATAAACCAGCATCTGCAGTTCCTTTCTCCACATTGAGTTAATGTGTCCCATCCTGGGTTCCCCCAATAAGTCAATCATGCTGGTTAGATAAGATTTTTTTCACCTAAGTGAGTTCATTGCCCATTAAGACGAGGTTCATTGACCAAGTATCCAATAGTAACATTTTGGCTATTATGGGAATCGGGGGATTATGCTGGTGCATAAAAGTAATACAGGGCAAAAGGCCATTCATGAGAGGATAAATGACTTGTATTGTGTCAATAATTAGATGAGATCATAAAAAAATGACTTGAATGCAAGCATGTGTTTGAAGAAATGGAGAATAGATTACGGGAAATGTGCGCCCAAATATGCCCGAGGGATTAAAGGACAAACATCTGTCTGACGTTACGTGCGACTATTTTTATAGATCACTGAAAAGACCTCGAAATTGCATTAATGGTTTGCAGGGAAATTAGTGATGTAATCCTCTCTCACCATACTCAAACATAACTGGAGAGATCTTTAGCTTCCAGTGAGACTGGAACAGGGATATTTGCTTATTGTTGTAAACCTAAAGCTGCCGTGTAGAGTTGAATAAGCAAGTTCCCAGCATTAAGTAGCCACTCGTTGTCTAAACCTCCTATTTGCAACAGAAACATCTACATGGATTAAAACAAAAGACATACCAATCTTCATTCTTGGTATTAACAACTAAAAATAAAGACCAACATTTTATTTGGTGATGGAAGTGTATAGATTTTTTTAAACCATTTCATGCACATCTCATTGTGAAATTAATAAAGCCAAGTAACCCTATGACTGGGATGTAGGAGCCCAATCTTAACGTAAATGTTGAAGTATGAAGTGAGAGTACAAATTTGACAGAAAGTCCTTAAGAATACGATTAAAATCGGTCAGATTTCTGCAAATTTGCCTTGTTTTTAACAGTTTAGAAGAGTAATTAATCTGATGACTAAAATGAAAAGGGATTCAGTATGGTTCTGAAAATTCCTCACTTTTGGGAAATCTAGAATCTTAAATTCATAAAATGCCATTTTAAATGAAATCGCAATAGCACTTACGAACAGATGTCTAGAGCTGCTTGACCTCTATCCCAAAAGGCTCTGGATTTTGGTTGTTATTTTTTTGCGGTCAAGGTTAATGGATTATTTTTGGACGTAGATATAAAGGGTGAAGTCCAATATTAGTCATTGGATGGACACCAGGGGGCAGTATAGCAGCTCTAAAACAAAGGCATTGAAAGAGAATGGGAAAAAAAGCTTTTCCACATTTGCTTCTGGTAATTTTGCTAATCATCAACTGTCAATATATTTTTATTTACCACGTCCAAGCTATTCATGGAGATGTAGAAACAAGGAACTGAAGATGCTGGTTTATACCAAAGTGCTGGAGTAACTCAGTGGGTCAGGCAGCATCTCTGGGGGGAAAAGCATGGGTGACTTTTCTGAAGACTGAAGAATATCATCCATCATATTTCTCCATAGATGCTGCCTGGCCCGTTAAATTACTCCAGCATTTTTGTCTTATCTGTTCAGGGAGATGATTGAATCTCAAAATCTCTGCTGAATTAGAATAGTTACCGCTGTCCACGTAATTGAATCTGCTCATTCCACATCTCATTCTCAAGTCATAAGGGTCCTGACGATCATAAGGGAATTGTCCTCTGCCCATTCCCCCCACGGAGTTACTTAAGCACTTTGTGTTTTGCTCAAGATACCAGCATCAGCGGTTCCATGTGCCCGCTTTGTGTTCTATCAACCTTGTGTACCAGCTCCAATGCTTTTACCCCACATGAGAAACCTGACATTAACAAGTTATTATTCATAGGCACGCCACTGCAATGTTACTGTCTACAAGTGGGAAGGTTTGGTCAAAACTGCTAGGATAAATTCCACATTCCCATGTTTGACAATAGACAATAGGTGCAGGAGTAGGCCATTCGGCCCTTCAATGTGATCATGGCTGATCATCCCCAATCAGTACCCCGTTCCTGCCTTCTCCCCATATCCCCATACTCCGCTATCTTTAAGAGCCCTATCAAGCTCTCTTTTGAAATTATTCCAGAGAACCGGCCTCCACTGGTAGAGAATTCCACATACTCGCAATTCCCTGTGTGAAAAAGTTTGAGTTTAGTTTAGAGAGACAGCATGAAAACAGGCCATTCGGCCCACCGAGTCCACACCAACCATCGATCACCCGTTTACATTACTCTATCATCCCACTTTTGCGTCCACTCCCTACACGCTAGTGGCAAACTAACCTACAAACCCGCCCGTCTTTGGGTGTTGCAGGAAATGGGGAGAACGTGCAAACTCCACACTGGCAGCACCTGAGGTCGGGATGGAAACTGGCTCTCTGGTGCTATGAGGCAGCAGCTGTGCCAATGTACCGCTTTTAATGCATTCTTAAAAATACATTTCAACGATAACATCTATTCAGAATATATTATATATTTTTTAAATGCTAGAAACTTCATTTAATAGTGTGGTACTCAGTCTATCAGGTCTATCAGAATAAAAATCTTACAACACCCTTGCTACTGTGGTGATATCCCTTCCCTTGTTTGAGGGGGGGGTCTCCACTGGACACTGCCCCCCTCAATGTCTAGCAGCAGAAGGACCCTGGGCTGTGATCCTGCCCCACAGAGCCTTGCCGTTGGCTGCACCGAGCTTCAGTGCGTCCCTCAGCACGTACACCACCAGTCTGGAGCGGGCCAGTTCTTTTACATTTGGTTATTGGCTTTCCACAACGATGCTTGAAAGGGCTTTCAAAGGCAGTATACTTGTGTCAAAGGGGGTGACTGTAAATTTAAGGTGACATTTATAGTTCTCACAATGAGCTTTGCTGCGTGAAATTCCAGTCTTTTTAAATATTTATCAATGGTGGAGGACAAACAAGTGTTGTCTCATGTGCTTGACTTTCTGGTCAGATGAGAAATACTCGGGTCGGTCTGTTTGCCAAGTGCCAGACTTCAGAGCAGAATGACGGAGCACCTTTCTGGGCTGATGGTGTTTCGCTGTGTTTAGTTTGAGCCAATTCCTTTCAAGCTGTGGGAAAGATTCTGTTGTTAACTAAAGAGAATTGGGTCTGTTCACCCGGTTATTGTTGTGTAGCAATTAAGCTCGTTTTTTACATAACTGATCGCTACTTTTCCGCCCACAAAAATAAGTAGTGTGTTGGCAGATAAGTTTGTCCATTGTAAATTGTCCCTCGTGTGCAGGCGATTGGGTGGAACATGGGTGAGGGCCGGGGGGGGGGGGGGGGGAGTTGGTGGGAATGTAATAAAATGTGGAAACAAGAAAACTGCAGGTGCTGGTTTACAAAAAACACTGACACAAAGTGCTGGAGTAACTCAGCGGGTCAGGCAGCATCTCTGGAGAGCATGGATAGAGTCATATTGTCATATGTCCCGGATAGAACAATGAAATTCTTACTTGCAGCAGCACAACAGAATATATAAACATAATACACTGTAGACAATATAATAAATGAAAAAATATAACGGGTTTGTGTGAGATTAGTGAAAATGGACGTTTGGTAGTCTGTGTGGACTGTGGGTTGATGTACCTATTTCTGCGTTTAGTGTAGTTTAGAAATAGTTTGGATACCGGCCCTACGGTATCCGAGTTGGATGATCAGCCATGATCATATTGAATGGCGGTGCAATGCTCGAAGGGCCGAATGGCCTACTCCTGCACCTATTTTCTATGTATCTATGTATGGTCTACCGAGTCCGCGCTGACCATCGATCGCCCGCACACTAGATCTGTTATCCCGGTTTCACATCTCACACACAGGAGCAGTTTGCAGAAGCCAATTAACTTCTAAACCTGCACGCCTTGTGAAATGTGGGAAGAAGCCGGAGCACCCGGATTAAAACCGTGCAGTCGCAGGGACAACGTACAAACTCCGTACAGACGGCACCCATGGTCAGGATCGAACCTGTAAGGCAGCAACTCTTACCCGTGCCACCCTTCTCCGAGGGTCTACAACATGTCATGGTGCAGAAGACTTTGTGTGCCTAAGATACCTCGAGCTAAACAGCTCTACCACTGTGCCGGCCAACACCGAAGGAGAATATTGCTGCTGTGGTATTAAATGCAAATTCAGTTCACTGTCGGTGTTTGGAAGAATGTAATAGCAGACTAATTAATCAGAGTGGAGCTGGAACAGGGTGTTCCATCCACTGCTTTGAAACAATGGTCTATTTTCCACCATGGAATAGCTGCTTCCCTTCCGACGGGAAGGGAGGAGTTTTCAAAATAAATTATTTTTCTGCTTAGCAATTTCTGGAATTTGGCAGCAAATTTTATTCACTGTAGGCAGAGGAATTAATATAAAAATACTAGGGGGCAGAGCGTTGTGAGAGGGGCAAAGTTTAAAGGAGATATACGGGGCAAGTATTTTTAGATGGAGGTGGTGGATACTTGGAATGTATTGCTGGGGATGGTGGTGGAGGTCGTTTAGATGTAAGGCATTTAAGAGCCTTTTTGGGAGGGGGGGGGGCGAGAAGGTGGTGGGGTGGCAGTAGATAAGACTGTTCAGTACATTTCCGCAGGGCTCGGTGCTGGGGCCTCTACTCTTAACGTTGCATTTTAATGATTTGGACGAGGGGCTTTTGCAGATGATTATACGAAAATGAGTGGTACTGTAGAGGAAGCAAGGACTCTGCAGAAGGACTTGGACAGGTTGGGAGAGTGGGCAGAGAAGTGGCAGGTGGAATATAGTGTAGCAAAGTGTGGAGTCATGCATTTTGGTCTTAGGAATAAGGGCGCAGACTATTTTCTAAATGGAGAGAGAATCCAGACATCAGAGGTGCCGGATTCCCAAAGTTAATTTGCAAGTTGAATCGGTAGTAAGGAAGGCAAACTCAAAGGTAGCAAGAGGGCTAGAATACCAAAACAGGGATGTAATGCGCCATTTGGAGTATTGTGAGTAATTTTGGGCACCATATCTGTTTCTGGACTGGAGTTCATAGCTGCAGAATTAAAGGATGTCCTTTAGGAAGAAGATGAGGAGGAATCTCTTAAGTCGGGGGTGGTGAATCTGGAATTATTTGCCACAGAAGGCTGTAGAGGCCAAGTCAGTGGATATTTTTAAGGCCGAGATAAATACTTGATTAGTACGGGTGTCAGGGGTTATGGGGAGAAGGCAGGAGAATGGAGTTAGGAGGGAGAGATAGATCAGCCGTGATTTAATGGTGGAGTAGACTTGATGGGCCGAATGGTCTAATTCTGTTCCTATCTTTTATGACTTTATTTGTAACTGCTAGTGTCGACTCTTGTGTACTGCCTGGGTCGTTTGCAAAACAAAGCATTTCACTGTACCTCAGTACATGTGACAATAAAGTATCACTCATTCACATGGATATGCAGGGAATGGAAGGGGTATGGATTAAGTGTCAGCAGATTGTCCATACACTGGTTCCATTGTCCATGTCCTGGTCCCACTGTCCATGTAAGATAGACACAAAATGCTGAAGTAACTCAGCCCATGTGCTGGCAGAAGATTCTAGAATAAGATTGAAGGTTAGATACCTACAAAAGCACCAAAGCATGAGAATATCTTTAATTATAGAACAAAAATCGCCATGGGAAGAGGAGGAGTCAGATACACTGGTGACGGAAACTGGATAAAATTGCCCTTAATGTGTAATGAATGGATGTGGAAATTGGAAATGTGTGATGGATGGTTAGCATGGACCTGGTGGGCTGAAGGGCCTGTTTCTGTGCTGTATCTGTAAACAACTAAACTAAACTTCTATTCTTCCTTCTCCAACAAACATCACTGAAATATTTGGCTGGTGCTGTTTTAAAGAGATTGTTTGCGCAGATTGGAAAGACGCCACAAGTGCTTTCGCAATAATAGCCACTGAACTTTGGAAAGTAATTGATGGTGAATAGTTCTTTCAGGGTTTTTTTTTGGTTGCATGAAGTAAATTGTCGTTCTATTACTTTAGCACGTGATTGGATACAGACATTACTGCCCTCAACTGTCCTTCATTGTTCCAGTTCCTATAAAGCCATCAGTGACATAGTTTCATTGTCCATGGGACAACAACACCAGCAAGACAAGTCAAGAGAGTTTAAAAATACAGAACAATTCAGTGTGTCCATATAGCATAGTAGGCCCCTCTCGGTCATTACTGACCATGGCTGATACATCCTGGTGGGATGCAAGCCTGGAGGATGTCATATGGAGGACAGGCTGTTGCCCACGAAGCACCCCCCCCCCCCCCCCTCTCCACGTCGCTGATCGATCCAAAGGAACAGCAGGGCCGTTACAGTTTGGCACCAGCGCCGTCGCAGGAGCTGCCAGAGCGAGGTTGTAGACAACGACGAACTGCCTTAGGGGCTCCGACTCCGGATTTTCTTGAGGTTTACTCCTGGAGCCTTTTCCATGACTGGATATGGCCACAAGGCGGTGGAGGTTTTAAATCAGAGTTTTCCCTCCCCCAGATGGACAGCCTGGGAAACAGGCCCTTCGGCCCACCGAGGTAGGGGGGGGGGGAAAGAACATGTTCCCGTGTTTTATCTCTAAACTTAACTAAACACTTGATGCTGGAAATCCTTGCAATAACCTTTTGGTCAAAGATTAAAACAGCATGGAAACAGGCCCTTCAGCCCAACTTGCCCATGCTGACCACATCTGGCGGTCCCCCCACCCCGACCTGCGATCATCCCCTAGACTAGATGTATCCTGCACATGAGGGATAATTATACCTAAACCAATAAACATACAAACATGTGCGTCTTTGGGATGTGGGAGGAAACCAGAGCACCCGGAGAAAACCCACAAGGTCACAGAGAGAATGTACAGACAGTACCCGTAGTCGGGATCGAACCCAGGTCTCTGGAGCTGTAAGGCAACAACTCTACCACCGTGGTATGTATGAGTTGGGCTGAAGGTGCTGTTTCCTTGCTGTAAAGCTCTATAGCTGCAAACACACCTTGGCATGGAACAATCAAGCTGGGTTATGTTTCGACAGATTACTAGCATTCCCTGCACAAAAAGGCAAATATGATTTTATGGTTTTCTGTGCAATGCAGGCATTTAGATTTGAAGCTGATTTTACAACATCCATTAAAGTGCAGTCTCTTTGATGTTGGACTCATTGCCATTCATTAAAACTTACTCCACCCCAAGTCTGCAAAAACGGAACATTGTTCGGCTGGCACTCCGCACCTCAGCAGCTCTCAGATCTATATTCATGGCTCAGTCTATAAAACTTCCATAAGTCTATAAAACTTCCATAAGTCTATAAAACTTCCCTGAAGAGCTTTGACCATGAAACACATCAACAGATTGGCGATGCGGTAGAGTTGACCGTGACCTGCGTGGGTTTTCGCTGAGATCTTCAGTTTCCTCCCACACTCCAAAGACGTGCAGGTTTGTAGGTTAATTGGCTCGGTATAGGTGTAAAATGATCCCTAGTGTGTGTAGGTTAGTGTGGGGATCTCTGGTCGGCGTGGGCCGAAGGGCCTGTTTCTGTGCTTTCTCTCTAAACTAAACTACACACTGATGCTGGAAATCCTTATAATAACAATAGCCATAGATTTATACAGCATGTGAACAGGCCCTCAGCCCAACTTGCCCATGCTGACCATGTATGATGGTCCCACCTACCCATGTTTGGCCCATATCCCTGTGGACGTTTCCTATCCATGTATCTGTGCTAGTGTCTTTTATTGCCAGTTGTCTTTGTTCCTCCAGGGTTGTTGCCTCATTGACAGATTATGATTCTGCTGGATTCTGATTCTGATACCTTTAAAGTCTAAAGGGCCTGTGAGCTCCATACCAGGGTCCATAAAGTAACTAGCAATACAAGGCCGTAGGAATGCTTATTATTGTAGAACCAAGCTGCTGGTGTCCATTTGGAGGGGGGGGGGGGAGTTTCTATCCGTTATGATGTCTTAAATTGGCGATCTTATCATTTATTTATTTTATTTCCTGATTTGATTCTCAAGGGTCACATTGCCTAGACAATCTCAGGAAGCCCAGCGGCCTTGCTCAGCGCTCAGCGATGTACACACTCTCTTGGCTGGAGAAAGCCAACTGCAAACAAAAAAATATTATTGGGAATTGTGCAAAGATGTTGAGAAACATAAGACATCGGAGCCGATTCGGGCCATTCGGCCCATCGAGTCTGCACCACTGTTCGATGATGGTTTATCGATCATTCCCTCTCTCCCTGTAACCGATCATTCCCTGCCTTCTCCATGTAACCTTTGACGCTCCGACTAATCAAGAGCCTATTGGGCTGGCAGCGGTAGAGTTGCTGCCTCACAGCGCCAGGTTCGATCCTGACTACGGGTGCTGTCTGCACGGAGTTTGTACGTTCTCTCTGTGACCGTGTGGGTTTTCTCCAGGAGCACCGGTTTCCTCTCACACTCAATGGACATGCAGGTTTGTAGGTTAATTAGCTTCTGTAAATTGGGCCCAGTGTAGGAAAGAACTAGTGTATGGGGATCACTGATCGGTGCGGACTCGGTGGGTCGAAGGGCGGTCAATTGGGTTCAGTAAAGATTGTAAATTGTCTCTAGTGTGTCGGATAGTGTTAGTGTACAGGGTGATCACTGGGCGGCTCGGACTCGGTGGGCCAAAGGGCTTATTTCCCTAATCTAAAGTAAAATTGCGCATTATACCTGTCTGAAGAAGGGTTTTGGCCCGAAACGTTGCCTATTTCCTTTGCTCCATAGATGCTGCCTCACCCGCTGAGTTTCTCCAGCATTTTTGTCTACCTTGCTCATTAAACCAATTAACTTCCCTCATTAATTAACGTTGCTCATTATACCAATTAACTGCATGTTGAGTTCACATTTGAATTGAATAATTTTACAGGGTATGTTCTGCTGGTCAAAAAACAGCTAAATAGTCAATGATTTTGCTCATTCAATTGGATAAAAAGTCTCCATTCTTGAAATATTTCCACTTAATTTCATCAGGCTAAATTCTCAATGAATATTTTCTGCCTTGGATCTTATGTTGTGTTAAATTTTGTCTTTATTAATTTTCAAAAGCTGCAAATACTGAGAATGTTCAAAATAATCACTGGGACGTTACAGAATAGAAACATTTTACACTTTCCTTTCTTTTTGGTCTTTAGATAATTCCCTAGTTCTAACCCCATTTCCTTGTGTTCGCTTCGCTCTTTAATATTCTGCTTTACAGCTAAGCAATCTTTTATTAAATCTGCTTCAATAATGGTTGGAGTCTGTAAATGTCAGAAGGAAACATATTGGGCCGCAACTCCTTGCCATCTCCACATCATCGAAATATAAATAGATTTTATCTGATCCAACATTCTGAGGCGGCCTCCAAATGAAGGCTGTTTGTGGATTTTAAGAGGGCTAATTTAAGATGAATCATAGTGGCTGAAATGATATTTGGCCATGTAAAACCATTCTAGTAGATGAGTTCAGTAAGGGGCGCATTTGATCCGAATAAAGGGCTTGCACATATTTGATATCACACTTTTGACTTTAGACATTAGAGATACAGCGCGGAAACAGGCCCTTCGGCCCACCAACTCTGCGGCGACTAGCGTTCGCCCCATACACAAACACTATCCTACACACTAGGGACAATTTACTATTTGACAGCAAAGATGATCAATGACTATTTTCCATCTGTGTATATTCATGTAGGCAATGATCATATTTGAGATAAGAGGTAACACTAAATGGTGTTATTAAAGTATTTGGTAAAATCAACTTGGATAGATTAAGAAGATTGGATCTTCATCTGAAGATAATCAAAAAGATCTAATGCTCCAGTGAGTCTGAACACTTGTGTGTTTAACAGTTACATGAAGTCCGGGTAGTACCTTTGAATTGCACGCTCCCTCAAGTGCCTACTGGGTTTCAAGAAAAAGAAGAAATGAAAGGCGGGGAACCATAGCCTCATTGACTGGAAAGGATCCTGAGAGAGAGGTCGGGCCGGCAGTCAAGGATGGCAGCGGCGGTGATGAAAGGGCCGCGTGGGTGCTGGAGGACGGACGAGTCGCCGAGAACAAAGGAGGACGCGGCGTGGGGGGAACCACCGTGAGGGGGAGCAGAGGATACAATAAAGTATCATTCATTCATCCATTCAAGTCCATAATGACCATTGGGAGAGGGGAATGCAGACCATGTTACTGTAAAAGCGGGTCAGCGGATGTTATGTTATTGCCGGTGGAATAATGTGTGCAGTTTTGGTCACCCCTGCTGTGGGCAAGATATCATTAAACTGGAAAGAGCGCAGAGAAGATTCACAAAGATGTTGTCAGGACTCTAAGACCTGAGCTGTAGGGAGAGGTTGAGCCGGCTCGGACTTAATTCCTTGGACCTCAAGAGGCTGAGGGGTGATCTTACAGAGGTGTATAAAATCACAAAGGGAATAGACAAGGTGAATGCACAGAATATTTAACTCCATGTAGGGGAACCAAAAACCCCGAGGACATAGGTGGGGGGGGTGAAAGATGAGAGGCAACTTTTTCACTTACTGAGGGTGATGACAACAGACAATAGGTGCAGGAGTAGGACATTCGACCCTTGGTGCCAGCACCGCTATATACTGTATGGTATGAGCTGCCAGAGGAGGTAGAAAGGTTTCCCTCAAAACCTATCCTATCCATGTACCTGTCTAAATGTTTCTTAGTGCAATAGTCCCAGCCTCAACTACCTCCTCCGGCATCTCGTTCCATGCACCCACCACCCTTTGTGTGAAAAGGTTACCCCTCAGGTTCCTATTAAATCTTCCCCCCACCCCCTTCACCTTAAACCTATGTCCTCACAGGATCTTGATTCTCTTGCCCAGAATAGGGGAATCTTTTCCTAGATTGGAATACGAATCCAATCCTGGATTAATTTGAATCAAAGGACAAAGTTTGCTTTTAAAGGAGTGGTATTCAATGTAACCTTTGAACCGGCAAACTGATAAACAAGGCCATTGAACTTGCAGTGTCTCCTGTGAAGTCTATACTTCATGATATATGTGTTTGTGCTTCTGATAAGAGTCGATCTTTAAACCCAAATTTCCGCCATTCTCGATTCTATCTGCAACACTCCCACATATTATCCTTGGAGGAAAATTTAGAATCGCTCTGCCCTTGAATTGTCTTATTTCTCCGTAATTATATATTTAGAACAATGATTGATGATTTTGCTTGAAAATGCGTGTGTGCTGAGAGAAATAGTATTGTACGCCATTTGGCAACTATATTTAATGGTTTAATAATTCCACAAGATAATGTGTACATAAAATTGATGTCATGGATGATTAACAATGTCAATACCTCGCGGGTACTAATGGAAGAAATTACGCATCTCCCAAGTATTTGACGAATTTTCAATCCCAAATCTAATTACAGAGAGTAAAACGATTGTGGAACTGAGCTAACATTATTTATGTAGTATTGTCTTTCAGGTGTGTATATCCAAGAATTTCAATGTAATAAATGTGTCAAATTAATTGTTACATGTGCTGGTAGATTAGACTGTGTTGGTTATGACTGTAATGAATTAAAATAATGTTTCCAATTACCCAGGCTGTTCAGTCAAATATTGATGAAATGTTTATTAACAGTCCAATTTGTTTAAGGTTATGAATATTCTGGTGAATCCTTCCGGAAGTTTTAAAGAACTAACATCACATTGATCTTACAGAGGTGTATGAAATCATGAGAGGAATAGATTGGGTAGACATGCCAATGTCTCTTGCCCAGAGTTGGGGAATCGAGGACCAGAGGACATAGGTTTAAGATTAAGGGGAAAAGATTTAAAAGGAATCCGTGGGGTAACTTTTTCACGCATTGGGTGATGGGTGTATGGAACGAGCTGGCAGTGGAGGTGGTTGAGGCAGGGACTATTGCAATGTTTAAGAAACAATTAGACAGGTACATGGATATGGGTCAAATGTGGGACTAGTGTAGCTGGGTCATGTTGGCCGGTGTGGGCAAGTTGGGCTGAAGGGCCTGTTTCCACGCTGTATCACTCTATGGAGGTACTGTTGAGAATTTTAAGAATGCAGGATATTCATTGTTTGTCTTTCTCTGTAAAACAGTGGGCAGATATGTTGATGTATATTGTAGCGCAGAGCAGTTAATATAATAGATTAAAAATAAATAGTCTATCATTTACACATCCACCCTAGTGTGTGAGTGGATGGGTAAACGGGTAATATAGTCCGGGGTGGCACGGCGGTAGAGTTGCTGCCTCACAGCGCCAGGGACCTGGGTTCCATCCCACACTCCAAAGATGTGCAGGTTTGTAGGTTAATTGGCTTCGGTAAATTGTAAATTGTCCCTCGTGTAGAGAGGACGGTGCTAGTGTACATGTTGATCGCTGGTCAGAGCAACATCGCTGGGCCGAAGGGCCTGTTTCCGTGCTGTGTCTCTAAAGTCTAACAGTGATTTGGCTATAATTTCCCTCATATTTGTATGGAGGAAAGAATGTCAAAGAGAATATTTCCTTTAACAGTTGAAAAGCGTTGAATTATCTGAATGGGGGCTGTGTATGCAAGAGCTGAACCTGACAGTTTTGCTACCACCCTTGTTACTGTTTAGTTGTTGCCTGATGCTAAAGCCTATGTCTACATTCAACATAAAAGCAACAGTACGCTTGTAGTTCTGAACCTTTGAATTATTTTTGAGTCCAGGAACAGCCCTGAGCTGCACGCCAAGAGCAAATGAAAAGAGTGTAAGGGCAGTTACCAATATATTACCTAATAGGTCAACAAATTACATAATTAAGTCAACAAGGTATCGTGCTGTTGGATTTTATTTCCTTTACAGATTCATATTTAAATGAAGTTATTTTACTCGAAATTTACCCTTTACCTTCTATACTATTGTGACCATAAATGTCTGTTATAATAGATTAATGTCTGGCGACCTGTGGGGAAACAGCTACATACGTCAGGGTTGGGTTGGGTTGGGTTGGGTGGACGTCATGCTAAGACACTTGGCTTCAGGCTGGACTGGCCTGGTGTTCTATCTAGATCAGTTTGACATTGCTTGACTGGATGGTGGCTATGTTACATAGGCATCCAGCCAGGGAGCTGTCATAAGGTCATAAGTGATGAGTAGACTTGGGCCATTTGGCCCATCAGGTCTACTCTGCCATTCAATCATGGCTGATCTATCTCTCACTCCTAACCCCATTCTCCTGCCTTCTCCCCATAACCTCTGACACCTCAATCAAGGGACATAGAGCCATAGGTTGTACAGCATGGTAACAGGCCATTCGGCCCAACGTGTCCAAAATGACCAATGGGCACCCTTCCACATCAACCTCGTCACCCAGTACTTGGTCCATAGCGCTGTATGCCCTTGCAATTCATGTGTGTTAATCCTGGATGCTTCTTAAATCCTTTCATGCCATGGGTTCAACATGCTTCCCACTCACTGGGTGAAGAAGGTCCCAGTTCATGTCCCCTCTCAAGATTCCAGCATCTACAGTTCCTTATGCCTGTAGCTTAATTTTTAATTAACTGGCACGTTATTGTCTACAAGAAAAATTGGTGCTTGGGGTATTGATTTGAAGGTTAACTCAGCTTCAGGACGGAGAGCGATATTGGGCAGAGGAGTAGATGGAGACTGCCTCCTTGTTTCAACATAGGTGTTGGTTTAGTGCTGTGTCAGGTGGTGGGAACTCCCCTGTGGAATGGCCAAGGGACTTCATCCAGGCTTGGAGTCACATTTCAAAACATGACTGCCACGTCTAACCCAGGGTCACTGTTTGGATCATAATCACACTTTATTAGCCAAGTGTGTTTTGCAACATACGAGGAATTTGATTTGCAACATACAGTCATACAAATTATAAAGCAACAGAACACACTAAATACATTTTAACATAAACATCCACCACAGTGACTCCTCCACATTCCTCACTGTGATGGAAGGCGAAAAAAAGTTCAATCTCTCCCCTTCTTTATTCTCCCACGGTGGGGGGCCTCGAGCCTTCCGTTGATGGGCCGATCTTGGCTCCCGCAGCTGGCGGTCGGGCCCTCGGCGTCGGGGCGATCACGCTCCTGCATCGGGGGGGGGATTTCAGCTCCCCCGTGACGGGCGATCTACCCCGGGTCGGGGCTGGTCGAAACCTTCTGCGACTGGAGCTTCCCGACATAGGTCTCTACCCGAGACTGCGAGCACCTCGATGGTGAAATCCGCAGGAGCGTCGGTCCCAGGCAAGGGATCGCAGGCTCCGATGGTAAGTCCACGGCCCCGCGGTGGGGCTCATAGTCAGTCTCGAGCAAGGCCGCCAGCTCCACGATGTTAGGCCGCAGAGCGACCGGAGATAGGACCCGGAAAACAATCGCATCTCCGGCAAGGTAAGAGTTTGAAAAAAAGTTTCCCCCGACCACCTCCCCCACCCCCCACATCAATTAGTCAATAAAGTATCTGTCAACTCTGCCTCTCTTTTACACAGTTAGTTAATTTTGTATGAATTTCCAGCATGTGTTTCCCATTCAGATTATTAGTCAAACTTTGTCCCCCCCTCCGACTCTCTTTTCCAGCTTTCTCCCCCCTCTGCTACAAGAAGGGCCCTGACCCGAAACATCGCCTGTCCATTCTCTCCACAGATGCTGCCTGACTTGCTGAGTAACTTCAGCACTTTGTGTTTTACTCCAGGTTCCAGCATCTGCAGTTCTTTGCGTCACCTTATCTCATGGATACAGGTCACGGAAGATTTATAAAACGAACAGATTAACAAAATGGAGACACAGAGTGCTGGAGTAACTCAGCGGGTCAGGCAGCATCTCTGGAGAACATGGATAGATGACGTTTCACAGAGTGCTGGAGTAACTCAGCGGGTCAGGCAGCATCTCTGGAGAACATGGATAGATGACGTTTCACAGAGTGCTGGAGTAACTCAGCGGGTCAGGCAGCATCTCTGGAGAACATGGATAGATGACGTTTCACAGAGTGCTGGAGTAACTCAGCGGGTCAGGCAGCATCTCTGGAGAAGAGGAATAGTTGACGTTTCGGGTCGAGACTCTCCTACAGACAGTTCATTCCTAACTTTTATCCGCTTTAGATCTTTTCATTTCTAACTCCAGAGATGCTGCTTGGCCGCTGATTTACTCCAACATGCTGTGTCTCTCTTCGGTGTAGACCAGCACCTGCAGTTCCTTTCTACACAGATTGACGAAAGCCCAGACCAGGGTTCTCTACTTTCAACTGGTTCACTGACTTATGTTCATTCCAGGAAGTGAGTTGGGGAGAATTTCCAAGTTTTAAATGTGGTAACAACTAATGAGGAAATGTTGATGGCTATTAAATTTCTTGGAAGCTTCAGACTTTATGAAACAATCACATTTAATGCACAGGAAAGGCTGAACAGAAAGCAGGCGTTAATTGAATGGATTTTTGGCGTGACATTTCATTTGTGTATTTTGTGATTTCCTGCAAGTGAATTTAGTTTGAACATGTCCGACTGAAAGTTGGAGTTTCAGCCATCGTGCCAATCTCCTGGGGCTTGAGGTCGCGTTGGTACA
>CM075982.1:67145117-67241433 GCA_038087875.1 Malacoraja senta
ACACCGACCAACATGAATGAATGAATGAATGAATGAATACTTTATTGTCATTATAACATACGTAAGACGATACGTAAAAGAGAAATGCCCCATCTACACTAGTCCCACCTACCTGCATTTGGCCCATATTGCTCTAAACCTGTCCTATCCATGCAGGGGCATTGCAATAGTCCCAGCCTCAACTACCTCCTCCGGCAGCTCGTTCCATACACCCACCAACCTTTGTGTGAAAAAGTTATCCTTCAGATTCCTATTAAATCTTTCCCCCATCACCTTAAACCTATATCTTCTGGTTCTTGATTCTCCTACTCTGGGCAAGAGACTGCACCTACCCGATCTATTCACCCCTCATCCTCTTGTGCTCCAAGGAATAGAGTCCCAGCCTGCTCAAACTCTCCCTATAGCTCAGACCCTTGAGTCCTGGCAACATCCTCGTAAATCTTCTCTGTGCCCTTTCCAACTTGACAACATCTTTCCTATAACATGGGGCCCAGAAATGAACCCCCTCAAGTAGCATCCATGGAAACAGAGGGATTTGGGTCAAGTCCCTGCATCAGGACCACGTGTCATGTGATAGGGGAAGAATTCTTCCCCTATCACATGATAAGGTCATGTGATAGGGGAAGAATTAGGCCATTCGGCCCATCAAGTCTAATCTGCCATTCAACCATGGCTGATCTATCTCTCTCTCCCAACTCCATTCTCCTGCCTTCTCCCCATAACCCCTGACACCTGTACTAATCAAGAATCTATCTATCTCTGCCTTAAATATATCCAATGACTTTGCCACCACAGCCTTCTGTGGCAAATAATTCCACAGATTCACCACCCTCTGACTAAAGAAATTCCTCCACATCTCCTTCCTAAAGGAACATCCTTTAATTCTGAGGCTACGGCCTCTAGTCCTAGACTCTCCCCCAGGTGGAAACATCCTCTGCACATCCTCTCTTTCCAAGTCTTTCCCTATTCGGTAGAGGGGAGATGCCAGTGTAAATGTTTAGTTTAGTTTGGTTTAGTTTAGAGATACAGTGCGGAAACAGGCCCTTCGGCCCACCGTGTCCGTGCCGACCAGCGATCCCCGCACACTAACACTATCCTACACACACCAGGGACAATTTTTACATTTACCAAGCCAATTAACCTACAAACCTGTACGTCTTTGTTGATCTTGGCCGAAGTGCTAACAATTCCCACAACGAACCTGATGGAACTTTTGTGCAGGAAGGAACTGCAGATGCGGATTTACTCCAAAGATAGACACAACTTGCTGGAGTGTCTCAGCGGGTCAGGCAGCATCCCTGGAGAAAAGGAATAGGTGACGTTTTGGGTTGGAACTCTTCTTCAGACGGAGAGTCAGGGGAGAAGGAAACTAGAGGTATGAAAAGGTTCAGAAAAGGTACCGATGACCAAGGAAAGGCGGAGCCCACAATGGTCCATTGTTGGCTGTGGAAGAGGTGATAACAAAGGGGTATATGGATGCGAACAATGGAACTAGCAGGACAGTTAGCATGCGGGGAGGAGCGTAGAGAGAGGGAATGCAAGGGGCATTTGAAATGAGAGAAATCATACAGAGAGTTGTGAGTCTGTGGAATTCTCTGCCACAGGTTTTCTGGATACTTTCAAGGGAGAGCTAGATAGGGCTCTTAAAGATAGCGGAGTCAGGGGATATGGGGAGAAGGCAGGAACGGGGTCCTGATTGGAGATGATCAACCATGATCACATTGAATGGCGATGCTGGCTGGAAGGGGCGAATGGCCTACTCCTGCACCTATTGCCTATTGTCCGTTAAATCAACATTCATACCACTGGGTTGTGAGCTGCCCAACTTATCTTCCTCTTTGTCCTCCCCGTTTTAGTTTGTGATCAATTTCAACGTTAGCTTTATTTTACACTTGTTTGAAAAGCGGTTTGTGAGAACTGGCAAAATCGAACACTTATGAATTATTGGACTGTGTGGGAGAGGGTAAAGAACTGGCTCGTGTGGAAATATCTTTCCAAGTTAGTTAACACTTGGTAAACGACCAGCGTGGTTTCTTTAGTGAGGTATGTCTCTGTGCGCTGTCAGGTTTTGGTACAAAGATGTTTGCGTTTGTCGAGTCCTTTTTCCTCTCGTCCACCATAATAATTCCTCAGCACTTCACAGTGTTGTGCTCAGTGGCTGTTGGAACACTTGCTCTGCGTCTAACTGTTGACAGTGTGTTCTGAGCAAACAAGGTTTGGTGGGCTGGTAGACGACTCCTTTAGTTGCAATCAATGGTTGGGGGGGGGGGAACAGAGAGGGGGTGGGGGGCGGGAGATCAGAGGAATTCTCCACCCCCTCTCTGCAGAGTAAATATCAAGGACATGAAGGATACACACATTTCTCTAAGGCCCCCTCCCCGCACCCACCACGTGTAAAGTGGTCACAATCAAATTCCACGTCTGCTGTTGGACACGACAAACAGGCACTTCTATAGCAGGAATTTGCATAAACGGGTCGGTGTGGACTCGATGGGCCGAAAGGCCTGTTTCCATGCTGCATCTCCTGGTTACACTGGAAAGCGAAACTCAGCTTGTCCACACCAGAGAAGCAGACCCAATCTGTTCCAACTTCCTCCACCCCATCCCCCCCCCCCCCCCCCCCCGGCATGGTGGCGTGGCGGTAGAGTTCCTGCCTCTCAGCGTCAGAGACCCGGGTTCGATCCTGACCACGGGTGCTGTCCGTACGGAGTTTGTACTTTCTCCCCGTGACCTGCGTGGTTTTTTTTTTCCGGGTGCTCCGGTTTCCTCCCACGCTCCAAAGACGTGCAGGTTTGTAGGTTAATTGGATTCTGTGAAATTGTTCCTACTGCGGAGGGAATGGATGAGGTAGTGGGACAACCTAGAATTATTGGGTTTTGTTTCCGAAGGAACTGCGGATGCTGGAAAATCGAAGGTAGACAAAAATGCTGGAGAAACTCAGCGGGTGAGGCAGCATCTATGGAGCGAAGGAAATAGGCACTTCGGCCCGAAACGTTGCCTATTTCCTTCGCTCCATAGATGCTGCCTCACCCTCTGAGTTTCTCCAGCATTTTTGTCTACCATAGAATTATTGGGAATGGGTGATTGATGGCAGGTGTGGAGTAGGTGGGCCGAAGGGCCTGTTTTCCTTTTGTATCCTTGTATTTTTCAATCCACCCAACCACCATTCATCCATCCATCCATCCATCCATCCATCCATCCAATTCAAAAACGGGTCGGTGCGGACTCGATGGGCCGAAAGGCCTGTTTCCATGCTGTATCTCTAAATCACTTACCCATACTTCAAATCTGGCTGTAGGGCGGTTTGGGTCATGAGATCATAAGTGACAGAAGTAGAATTAGGCCATTCGGCCCATCATCTCTACTCCGCCATTCAATCATGGCTGATCTATCTCTCCCTCCTAACCCCGTTCTCCTGCCTTCTCCCATAACCTCTAACACCCGCACTAATCAAGAATCCATCTATCCCTGCCTTAAATGTGACTTTCCGCCTTCTGTGGCAAAGAATTCCACAGATTCACTACCCTCTGACTAAAGAAATTCCTCCTCATCTCCTGCCTTTAATTCTGAGGCTATGACCTCTAGTCCAAGACTATCCCACTAGTGGAAGCATCCTCTCCACATCCACTCTATCCAAGCTTTCACTATTCTATCATCTAGAAAACCAACTAGGTCCTAGTCATCGAGTGATACAGCGCAGAAATAGGCACTTCGGCCCAACTTGTCCATACCGGCCAACATGTCCCATCTACACCAATCCCACCTGCCTGTTTGGCCCATATCCCTCTAAACCTGTCCTATCCATGTACCTGTCTAATTGCTTCTTAAACGGTGCGATAGTCCCTGCCACAACCATCTCCTCCGGCAGCTCATTCCATACACCCACCCACCCAAAAAGTTATCCCTCAGGTTCCTATTAAATCTTCCCCCCCTCCCCCCCTCATCTTAAACCTATGTCCTCTGGTCCTCGGTTCCCCTACTCTGGGCAAGAGCGTGTGGGAGTCTGACTGTCCCCACAAACAGAAACAAACGGTGATGCAAAATTGTTCCAAGTGCATCTAGCCCGGATTAAAACGGGAAATGTGCAGGAAGGAACTGCAGATGCTGGTTTAAACCGAAAAATAGACACAAAAAGCTGGATTAACTCAGCGGGACCGGCAGCATCTCTGGAGAGAATGGAATGGGTGACGTTTCAGGTCGAGACAAGTGTCTGAAGAAGGGTCTCACCCACTCCTTCTCTCCAGAGATGCTGCCTGTCCCGCTGAGTTACTCCAGCATTTTGTGTTAGTCTATCCTCGGTTAACACGGGAATCCTTGCCCCCCATCCACACCGGTTGTTCATCCAAACCCAAGCCCATGGTCCAGACTGTGTGGAGGAAGGAACTGCAGATGCCGGTTTAAACCGAAGACAGACAGACAGACACACACAAAGCTGGAGTAACTCAGATGCTGCCCTGTCCCGCTGAGTTACTTGTGTCTACCCACTGACTTGCCCTCCACAGCCGTCTGTGGCAAAGAATTCCACAGATTCACCACCCTCTTGGCTAAAGAAATTCCTCCACATCTCCTTTCTGTGTCGGTTTGAGTCTGAAACACAGCAGAGTGATGGGGGATGAAGGGTGGTGTAGACTGAATGTGAGGGGGCCGGCGCTGTGTGTGTGGAAGAGGCGGTGTGTGTGTGTGTGTGTGTGTGTGTGTGTGTGTTGGCCGCGGCGCTGCTGCTGCTGCTGCTGCTGCTGCTGCTGCTGAATGTATCTCATGCAGACGGAGCTGGAGGCGGCTGCTGGCGAGAGACGAGCCGGTGTTTCATCACAGAAGGGGTGGAGAGGAGAGGACGGGGAGGGGGAGAGGGGGCTTTGGAAGAGTTTGGAAGAGGCACCGGCGCCTGGGGATGGGGCTGAGAGCCGCACTCTCGGTGCTGGGGTGGGGGCTGGTGTTGTTGGGGGTCGGGGCTGAAGGGGGTTGTGTGGATTTGGGAAGCTGTTGCAAGGGAAGAGAATCACGATGTCACACCGCTGGCTGGCGCCCCGACCGCTCCCACGGTACCTGTTACTGCGACCAGGCTTGTCGACATACCCTGGACTGCTGCCACGACTACCCGCTCGCCTGCCCAGGTAATATATACTCCCCTCCTTTGGTAATAACCCTTTCAAACCTTACCCCGGATTGTTAATCCGATGTTGGACAAACATGCTGGAGAAACTCAGAGGGTGAGGCAGCATCTATGGAGCGAAGGAAATAGGCGACGTTTCGGGTCGATAGACAATAGGTGTAGGAGTAGGGCATTCGGCCCTTCGAGCCATTCAATGTGATCATGGCTGATCATCCCCAATCAGTACCCCGTTCCTGCCTTCTCCCCATATCCCCTGACTCCGCTATCATTAAGAGCCCTATCTAGCTCTCTCTTGAAAGCATCCAGAGAACCTGCCTCCACCACCCTCTGAGGCAGAGAATTCCACTCTCTGTGAAAGGGTCGAAACCCTTCTTCAGACTTGTTAATCCGATGGGTTTTTTCCCCCGTTGAAATCTCCTCCAGACCAATCTAGACACAAATCCCAATGTTGAAAAACTTTTTTGGGGGGAAGTTAACTTGGCCTGATAAGTTTAAATTAGTTTATCAAGTACACGTACATCGAGGTAGAGTTAAAAGTTTTTTCAGTTGCTTGCTATCCAGGCAGCGGAAAGTCTATAAAGCGAAGGTGGGGGTGAGAGATTTGCTTTCAAGAGAGAGTTGGATAGAGCTCTTAAAGATAGCGTTGGGACGAATATAACAGCGGAATTTAGACTGGACTTTGAAATATACATTGAGCTTTATTTATACCACCGGGGTTACTCGCCGTTGGAAAGGATATTGGAATATGTATGGGTTACATGTTACCAAGGGAGCGGTGAACATTGTCACCGCTATTTTGCGATCCAGAGCGCAGCATGGTGAAGAAATCCCAAACGTGTTTCACCCCTGGACGAAAAAAGTCGTCTGGAAACCACCTGCCAAACTCTGGACCAATTGATTGTTAGTTTGTTTCAGAGCCGAGATCTAGAGGGGTAAAGGAGACGGATTAGTAGACCTTGGAAGTGTACAATTTATCAGGAGATAGGCAGACAACGCTGGAGTAACTCAGCGGGACGGGCAGCATCTCTGGAGAGAAGGAATGGGTGACGTTTCGGGTCGAGACCCTTCTTCAGACTGAGAGTGGGGGAGGGAGAAAAGGGTCAGAACAAATCAGAGCATGCACAATGGCCAACGAGCCCACAATGGTCCATTGTTGGCTGTGGAAGAGGTGATAACAGAGGAATGGAACTGGCAGGATGGCTGGGGTGAGGGAGGGATGGAGAGAGAGGGGGTGCAAGGATAACTTGAAACGAGAGAAGTCAATAGTCATACCGCTGGGGTGTAAGCTGCCCAAGCGAAATATGAGGTGCTGTTCCTCCAATTTGACAATGGAGGAGGCCCAGGGCAGGAAGATCAGTGTGGATAGACACAAAATGCTGGAGTAACTCAGCGGGACAGGCAGCATCTCTGGAGAGAAGGAACGGGCGACGTCTCGGGTCGAGACCCTTCTTCTGTGTGGGAATGGGATGGGGGGGGGGGGTTAAAGCCTTTAGCAACCCGGGAGATCGTGTATGCCAAGGCGGACTGAGCGGAGGTGTTCAGCGAAACGTTCGCCCAGCCTGTGCCTGGTCTCGTCGACACACAGGAGTCCACACCTGGAACAGTGGATACAGTAGATGAGGTTGGAGGAGGAGATCATCATCATCGGCGATCACTCGAAACGAGTACGACTGCCCTCTCCTGTCCATGGGGTCGTCTACCTGTGGGTCTGCAGATGTCTGTAGAGGCTGATCCGCGATCCACACACACCTTGGTGCAACGTGGGCAGTGGAGACTGGCGGTGGTTGGTAGTCGTCGAGCCCCCTTCTCTCTCTCCTTACGGTGCTGTCGCTTTGTCTCTGCGACGCGGCGTAGTTCCGTTTCGTGACGTGCAGCTCCTGTCCCGCACGGATTTCCTCCAGGAGCGCCAAGTTAAACTGATCTCACCTGCCTGCATCTGGTCCATATCCCTCTATTCCCTGCACTTCCACGTGCCTGTCTAAAACCCTCTCAAATGCCACTGACCAATCTGCCTCCACCGCCACCTCAGGCAATGCGTTCCAGGCTCCCACCACCCTCTGTGTAAAAAAAAAACACCAGGTTTTTCACCTGTTCCACCCATAACCCTCCTCCTGGCTTTAAATTTTACTCCTCCTCTTCTCTTCTTACCTTGCACCCTTTTAGTCTCGTTTGCACCTCCAGCTGTTTGTTGTCTAATACTCCACCCCATCTGCTATGCACCCCTCCCCCCAGCCCCCATCGGAAAAGCATTTGTCTTTCATATGTTCATAAGTACATAGGGTCAGCCATGATTGAATGGCAGGGTACACTTGATGGGCCGAATGGCCTAATTCTGCGAATTAGGCCATTCGGCCCATCAAGTGTACCCTGCCATTCAATCACGGCTGATCCGTCTTTCCCTCCCGACCCCATCCTCCTGCCTTCTCCCCATAACCCCCTGACAACTATACTGATCAACCTAATCAAATCAAGACTTTCCTTTCATTTATTAGCTCAGTCTTGCAAAGTGACGGAGTGGAGTTACTGGAGCGGCTGCGCGGAGCCGTGCAAAAACACATATCGTGTTCGCCGACGGTACATCGTCCAAGAGCCAAAGAATGGGGGTGAGCCTTGCCCTCCCTTAGAGGAGAGAGCGGGCTGTGTGGAATATCGCAACGGCAAGGACAAAATGTGCAGGCAGTCCCTTGGTAAGTTGTAAGTCACCTTTATTGCTGTATAAGAATTGTTTTCACATCTCACCAAATGTTAGTTTAGCTTTGTCTTGAGTTTAGAGATACAGAGCAGAAACCGAAGTTGGTGTTGGGTAGACTGATGGGACTGAAGGCTGATAAATCCCCGAGTAGGGTGCTGACATGGATAGAAAATTGGTTGGCAGACAGGAAACAAAGGGCAGGGATCAACGGGCAGGCAGTGATTAGTGGGGTACCACAAGGCCCGGTGCTGGGACCGCAGCTATTTACAATATGCATTAATGATTTAGATGAAGGGTTTAAAAGTAACATTGACAAATTTGCAGATGACACAAAGCTGGGTGGCAGTGCGAACTGTGAGGAGGATGCTATGAGGATGCAAAGTGACTTGGAATGGTTGGGTGAGTGGGCAGATGCATGGCAGATGCAGTTTAATGTGGATAAATGTGAGGTTATCCACTTTGGTGGCAAGAACAGGAAGGCAGATTATTATCTGAATGGTGTCAAGTTAGGAAAGGGGAAAGTTCAACGAGATCTGTGTGTCCTTGTTCATCAGTCACTGAAAGTAAGCATGCAGGTTCAGCAGGCAGTGAAGATAGCTAATGGCATGTTGGCCTTCATAACAAGAGGAATTGAGTAGAGAAGCAAAGAGGTCCTTCTGCAGTTGTACAGGGCCCTAGTGAGCACACCTGGAGCATTGTGTGCCGTTTTGGACTCCAAATTTGAAGAAGGACATTCTTGCTATTGAGGGAGTGCACCGTATGTTCACGAGGTTAAATCCTGGGATGGCTGGACTGTCATATGTTGAAAGATTAGAGCGACTGGGCTTGTATACACTGGAATTTAGAAGGATGAGAGGGTATCTTATTGCAACATTTAAGATTATTAAGGGATTGGACGCGCTAGAGGCAGGAAACATGTTCCCGATGTTGAAAGCGTCCAGAACCAGGGGCCACAATTTAAGAATAAGGGGTTGGCCATTTTGAACAGAGATGAGGAAAAACGTTTTCACCCAGAGAGTTGTGAATCTGTGGAATTCTCTACCTCAGAAGGCAGTGGAGGCTAATTCACTGGATGCTTTCAAGAGAGAGTTGGATAGAGCTCTTAAAGATAGCGGAGTCAATGGATATGGGGAGAAGGCCGGAACGGGGTACTGATTGTGGATGATCAGCCATGATCACAGTGAATGGCAGTGCTGGCTCGAAGGGCCGAATGTTCTATTCCTGCACCTATTGTCTATTGAGTCCGCACCGACCAGCGATCCCCGCGCATTAACACTATCCTACACACACTAAGGGACAATTTACATTTGTACCAAGCTACTTATCTTACAAACCTGTAGGTCTTTGGACTGTGGGAGGGAACCGAAGATCTCGGAGGAAACCCACGCAGGTCACGAGGAGAAAGTACAAACTCGTTACAAACAGCACCCGTAGTCAGGATCGAACCTGGGTCTCTGGCGCTGTGAGGCAGCAACTCTACTGCTGTGCCACCGTGCTGTGGTCATATTTTTAATGTATGATGAGCGTTTGTCGGCACTGGGCCTGTACTCGCTGGAGTTTAGATGGATGGGCGGGGGGGGGGGGGGGGGGGGGACACCTCATTGAAACTTACTGAATAATGAAAGGCGTGGATAGATTGGATGTGGAGAAGATGTTTCCACTAGTGGGAGAATCTAGGACCAGAGATCATAGCCTTGGAATAAAAGGACATTTCTGTAGAAAGGAGATGAGGAGGAATTTCTTTAGTCAGAGGGTAGTGAATTTGTGGTATTCATTGCCACAGATGGCTATCTCTGCATTAAAAATATCCATTGACTTGGCCTCCATAGGCGTCTGTGGCAATGAATTCCACAGATTCACCACCTTCTGACCAAAGAAATTCCTATTCATCTCCTTCCTTAAGGAACGTCCTTTAATTCTGAGGCTACGACCTCTGGTCCTAGTGGAGCTAGTGGAAACATCCTCTCCACATCCAATCTACCCATCCTTCAAACAGCTGCATCGGACAGCGTTGCATCCTTTTCCTGAAGATCAGCTTCATTGCTTTGATCTCTTTCCCCCCCCCCCCCTTTTGCGTATAACATCTTTTGATCACATTCATGGAAGTGCATTTCCTTTTCCACCAGTGGAAATCTGTGCATGGCGAAGAAGTACAAATCTTTTATTGTTTGCGTTCGCAAGTTTGGACTCTTGCCTAGAGTTGTCGCTTGTGATTTACGTCCTTGTGGTTTTTAATGTGCACAGTGCCTGCCTTAATTACCACGGGGGGATATGGAAAAGCGCGGAGAAAGAGGGCCGCGTCCTTTGGCGTCCAGGAGCCAGGGTAAGCCGAAGTTTGTAAACATGTCATCCACTGTGTACTGGCATTGATTAACATGTGAATCCCCAACTTGAGAAATGTTCTGGTCTAACCTAGGTGTGATTTAAAATCCTGTCTCAAGTTGAGCGTGGGCTTGTTTGCTAAAGAGCCCGACATGAAAAGATTTTGAAAGTGTCTGTTTCAAGGCCAAAAGGAGGAGCATCCTATGTCTAAACCCTGTGTTTGGGGCCAGTGGAGAATGGCTAACGTTGTCACTGGATGTAAAACAAAATGGTTGAATGCTGCATGATCCACGGCAACCGGCGAGCGGCACGGTGGCGCAGCGGTAGAGTTGCCGCATTACAGCACCAGAGACACAGGTTCGATCCTGACTATGGGTGCTTGACTGCAGAGTTTGTACGTTCTCCCCGTGACCTGCGTGGGTAGTTCACAAGTTCACAAGTTATAGGAGTAGAATTAGGCCATTCGGCCCATTGAGTCTACTCCACCATTCAACCATGGCTGATCTCTGCCTCCTAATCCCATTTTCCTGCCTTCCCCCTGTAACCCTTTACACCCGTTCTATTCAAGAATTTGTCTATCTCGGCCTTCAAAATATCCACTGACGGCCTCCACTGCCCTCATTCTCCGAGATTTCTCCGAGATCTTGGGTTTCCTCCCACACTGCAAAGACGTATTGGTTTATAGGTTAATTGGCCTGATCTAAAATGTAATTTGTCCCTAGTGCGTGTAAGATAGTGTTAGTGTGCGGGGATCGCTGGTCGGTTGCGGACACGGTGGGCCAAAGGGCTTGTTTCTGCACTGTATCTCTAAACTAAACTAAACTGAAATAAACTACAAATAATTCATCCAAAGCTTGTATAACTAAATAAAATGATCTCTGTTGCAGAATTTTTACATTTAAATGTGACAGTTCTGTCGTATAGTATTGCAGCAAGCAGTAATTAATTTTGTACGGAGGGCTTTTAAATAAAACTTGTGAAAAAGCAAATTAATTTATCGATGTTTATGACTTAAATGAGGAGGTAAATTCAATGACTGGGCCCTGACTTGTGTGTTTATCCAGCAACCGTGGGCTGGATAATCCTTTTACAGCCTTTTAGTTTCTTGGGAAATTACTCTAATGGGGATGACGCATCACTTCAAATAGAAATGAATGACTAATTAATGGTTTCAAAGGAAGGAGAAAAAATGGGATGGGCTGTTTGGGGCTGAAATGTTGAGGGAAAAGAAAGTTTGCTCAGAGATTGCTGCAACTGTGGAATGCTCTGGGGAAAGTTCGGTCAATTGCATTCAAAGCAGAAGTCAGGAGGAGTCACGTTCGTAGAGTGAGACAGTGAGGAAACAGGCCCTTCGGCCCAACTTGCGCACTAGTGCAGCTGCCAACATGTCCCAGCTGCAATAGTCCCATCTGCCTGTGCTTGGTCCATATCCCCCCCAGACCTGTCCTATCCATGTACCTTGGATGTTTGGAGCAAAAATAGAGTCTGAAGAAGGGTTTCAGCCCGAAACGTTACCTATTTCCTTCGCTCCATAGATGCTGCTGCACCCGCTGAGTTTCTCCAGCATTTTTGTGTACCTATCCATGTACCTGTCTGACTTCCTCTTAAATGTTAGGATAGTTCCAGCCTCAACTACTTCCTCTGGCAGCTTGTTCCGTACACCCACCCTTTGTGCGAAGAAGTTACCCCTCAGATTCCCATTAAATCTTTTCCCCTTCAACTTTGAACCTATGTCCTCTGGTCCTCGATTCCCCTACTCTGGGCAAGAGATTCTGTGCATCTACCCGATCTATTCCTATAGGAGGAGTTGGATGTTTGGAGCAAAAATGGAAAACAAACTTGGCCATGCTTGGAGCTGGGCCTGGAGATGAGATGACGGCCCTGTCGTGCTGGTGGGCGGGGTAGAGGAGGTGAGGCCATGCCGGGGTGCAGCTAAAGGTTGGCGGCAACAACTGTGGCCTGGACACTTCTATACGATCACCCCTCATCCTCCTGCGCTCCATGGAAAAGAGTCCTGGCCTTCTTAACCTTTCCCTACAGCTCAGGCCCTCGAGTCCTGGCAGCATCCTTGTAAATCTTCTCTGTATCCTTTCCAGCCTGACAGCATCTCCTCTCCTCTAACACGGTGCCCAAAACTGAACTCAATACTCTAAATGTGGCCTCGCCAACGCCTTATACACCTGCAACATGACCTCCCAACGTCTATACTCAATGCTCTGACTGATGAAGGCCAATGTGCTAAAAGGCTTTTTGACCACCCTACCTACCGGTGATAGACAATAGACAATAGATGCAGGAGTAGGCCGTTCGGCCCCTCGAGCCAGCACCGCCATTCAATGTGATCATGGCTGATCATCTCCAATCAGTACCCCGTTCCTGCCTTCTCCCCATATCCGCTTAAGAGCCCTATCTAGCTCTCTCTTGAAAGCATCCAGAGAACCCGCCTCCCCTGCCCTCTGAGGCAGAGAATTCCACGGACTCACCTCTCTCTGTGAGAAAAAGTGTTTCCTCGTCTCCGCTCTAAATGGCTTACTCCTTATTCTTAAACTGTGGCCCCTGGTTCTGGACTCCCCCCAACATCGGGAACATGTTTCCTGCCTCTAGCTTGTCCAAGCCCTTAACAATCTTTCAACAAATTAACTACCTGTCCTCCTAGATCCCTCTGCTCTGCAACACTTCTCTTAGCCCTACCATTCACTGTGTAGGTCCTGCCCATGTAAGTGGTGTCAAATTAGTGCAACACCTCACATTTCACTGTATTCAATTCCATCAACCAGCCCTCAGCCATCCCGCCCAACTGATCAAGAATCTGCCGCATTGTTTGACAACCAACTTCACTACCTGCGACACCGCCCATTTTGTGTCATATTGCTAAAGGGATCAAGTTTGGGGAGAAGGTGAGGACCAAGGACTGAAATGGATGATTAGTCATGAGAGACATAGAGTTGTACAGCATGGAAACGAGCCCTTTAAACCTTTCCTATCTATGTTGAATGGTGGATCTGAAATACCCGTTCCCACTTCTGTAATCTACTGTATGTTTCTACAGACTTTTCCCACAATGAGTAAAAAAAAACACACAACGGTTTTGAATTACCTGCAGGTATTATTGCAACGTTTCGCAGGTACCGTCACAATGATTATGAAACATTTAGACAGGCAATAATGGATGGGATTTATATAGCGCCTTTCTAATACTCAAGGCGCTTTACATCGCATTATTCATTCACTCCTCAGTCACACTCGGTGGTGGTGAGCTACTTCTGTAGCCACAGCTGCCCTGGGGCAGACTGACGGAAGCGTGGCTGCTAATCTGCGCCTACGGCCCCTCCGACCACCACCAATCAATCACACACATTCACACACATTCACACGCAGGCAAAGGTGGGTGAAGTGTCTTGCCCAAGGACACAACGACAGTATGCACTCCAAGTGGGATTCGAACCGGCTACCTTCCGGTTGCCAGCCGAACACTTAGCCCATTGCGCCATCTGTGTCCTTCCGACATGGTACATGGATTGGACAACTTTAGAGGGATATGGACCAAATGCAGGCAGGTGGGACTAGTCTAACGGGGCATGTTGGTCGGCAAGTTGGGCTGAAGGGCCTGTTTTCACGCTGTATGACTCTGTGACTCTAAATGCTGGAGTAACTCAGCGAATCAGGCAGCATCTCTGGAGAACATGGATGTTTTGGATCATGACTCTTTGTCAGTCTGCAGAAGGTTCCCGACCTGAAACATGGCCTGTCCAGCACTCTGTATCTTTTTCTCTAAACCAGCACCTGCAGTTCCTTGTGCCCACAAAGAATAATTGAGCTGATACCCAAAAGGAAAAGCCTGTATTGATGACCAGATCCATCTCAGCTACTCAGTCTAACTCCAGGAATATTAGCAAGGAGATTGGCTTGCACCGTTGTTGATTATTCAGGCAGCTGTTTCAGAAGATAATTAACATTTCAAAAATATTAAAGGGAGTTTGACACAAAAGATCATGAGCCAATGTAAGTGCTACTTTGGTAAGAGCCACCCATCTTAATCCCGAAGGGAAGAAGAAAGGAAGAGGCGGAGACAGTGGGCTGTGGGAGAGCTGGGAAGGGGAGGGGAAGGAAGGAGAAAGCAAGGACTACCTGAAATTGGAGAAGTCAATGTTCATACCACTGGGGTGTAAACTGCCCAAGCGAAATATGAGGTGCTGCTCCTCCAATTTGTGGTAGGACTCACTCTGGCCATGGAGGAAGCCTTGGACAGAAAATTCGGATTCGGAATGGGAGGGGGAGTTGAAGTGCTGAGCCTTCGGGAGATCAGGTTGGTTAATACAAACTGAGCGGAGGTGTTGGGAGAAGTGATTGCCAAGTCTGTGCTTGGTCTCACCGATGTAGAGCAGTTGACATCTAGAACAGCGGATGCAATAGATGAGGTTGGAGGAGGTGCAGGTGAACCTCTGCCTCACCTGGAAAGACTGCTTGGGCCCTTGGATGGAGTCGAGGGGGGAGGTAAAGCGACAAGTGTAGCATTTCCTGCGGTTGCAAGGGAAAGTACCAGGGGAGGGGGTGGTTTGGGTGGGAAGGGGCAAATTGACCAGGGTGTTACGGAGGGAGCGGTCTCTGCTGAAAGCCACCCCCCCACTCCCACATCAGTCTGAAGAAGGGTCTCGACCCAAAACGTCACCTATTCCTTCGCTCCATAGATGCTTCCTCACCCGCTGAGTTTCTGCAACATCTTTGTCCACCTTTGATTTTTCCAGCATCTGCAGTTCTTTCTTAACCAGTGTAAGGGTGATTGTTGGTCAGTGTGGGCCCGTTGCGCTGAAGGGCCTGTTTCTATGCTGTATCTCTAATCGAAACTCATCTAAAAGTATAGGTGAACCTCTGTCTCACCTGGAAGGATTGTCGGGGTCCCTAGATGAAGGCGAGGGAGGAGGTGTAGTGACAGGTGGAGGAGGTGCACCTGAACCTCTGTCTCACCTGGAGGCAGGTGAGACACCTGAAGACAGACTGGCCACTTAACCAATTCTATTTTAATTATTACAGTGCGTTCCACAGTAGGTAGCTGGTAAAGCAAGTTCTACCAATGACTAATTAGTTATCAGCGGCCGGATGGTAAAACATCATGAACTAATAACTATGCACATTCTTGAACTACATTTACCTGAGTCTACTGCACACTGTACTATTGTACATTGCAAGGGCTAGGAAGCGAGCGGGTAAGATCAACTCTGACCCCTCTCACCCAGGCCACAAACTCTTTGAATCACTCCCCTCTGGAAGGCGACTCCGGACTGTCAAAGCTGCCACAGCCAGACATAAAAACAGTTTTTATCCACGAGTAGTTGCTCTACTCAACAGCCAAAAATCTGCAGCCTCCCTTTGATCTGGTATTTTGTTGGTTCACATGCTTGATCAATGGTGTTTTATCATTAATGTTTTATTATTATTAATGTTTAGTGTTTTCTGAGTCATTCGTAACTGTCACTGTATGTCATGTTGTTACTTGTGGGCGGAGCACCAAGGCAAATTCCTTGTATGTGAATACTTGGCCAATAAACTTACTTACTTTGGATTTTGCAATACATTTATTCTTTTTTCACACCAAATTACTGTTTTTCCTTTTGCCGCAGATATTGCGTAGAATTCCAGGTGAAGTCGCTGACTCAGAATTGCCTGATAGAAAACCGTCCCCACGCGAGATGGATGCAGTACCTTCGAGAAGGCTTCACCGTGTGCGTGGAGTGTCAGCCCCCTGCCCTGAATTCAGGCTTTCAGCGATGTTACGGTGATGGCGGAGAAATGGAAAGGCAAGCCACTTCATTGATCTTTGCGTGATAGGTGACGGAGTTTTAACAGGCCGGAATTTATCGGAGCTAAGGGTATCTCTCGGCTCTCCTATCTGTCGAGCCCACTGCTACGTTGGGTGCCTCCTTCCCCAATGAAGCCACTGATGGTGAACAAGTCAGGACCAGGTAGTTCTGTCCAGATCGCCTGTGCTCTACGATGTCCCTTCAACATAGAATATAGACACAACATGCTGGAGCTGGCTTGGGCCTCTGGTCCTAGACTCTCCCACATCCACTCTGAACATATGTTAGCTTATCTTTCAGATCTGAGTACAATTTGATGTAGAGCTCTCATATCTGCATATTTCATTTAATAGAAGCCTGTAATCTGTAATATTAGAAATAATGTGTATGAAGGAACTGCAGATGCTGGTTTAAACCGATGATAGACACAAAAAGCTGGAGTAACTCAGCGGGTCAGGCAGCATCTCTGGAGAAAAGGAATAGGTGACGTTTCGGGTCGAGACCCTTCTTCGGACTGAGAGTCAGGGGAGAGGGAGAATCGAGTTATGAGAAGGTACAGAACAGATCACAGCCAGCACTGATGACTCAAGAAAGGTGGAGCCCACAATGGTCCATTGTGGGCTGTGGAAGAGGTGATAATGAAGGGATGCAAACAGTGAAACTAGCAGGATGACTAGGGTGGGGGGAGGGACGGAGAGAGGGGAATGCAGGGGCTACTTGAAATCAATATGCATGCAAGGATCTTGACCCAAAATGTCACCTATTCCTGTTCTCCAGAGATGCTGCCTGACCCACTGCGTTGCCCCAATATAAAGTGCCCATCTTCAATGTAAACTAGTATCTACAGTCCCTTCCTACACAATGCTCATACCACTGGACTGTTAGCTGCTCATGTGCATTATGAGGTGCAGTTCCTCCAATTTGCATGTGGCCTCACTCTGACATAAATGTCAATATTATGGCTATAAGTGACAGCGTCCGATCAAGACCGCTCCTTAGAAATGTTGAATCAAATAGGTTGACAGCTGGCTAACCGGGTCTCTGCCGCTGTAAGGCAGCAATTCTACCGCTGTGCCACTGTGCTGCCCTGAATAAATTGTAAATATATTTTCTGTCACAAGGTTATAAGTGATAGGAGTAGAATTGGGCCATTTGGCCCATCAAGTCTATTCCGCTATTCAATCGTGGCCTGTCTATCTCGCCCTCCTAACCCCATTCTCCTGCCTTCTCCCCATCACCTCTGACAGCCGTACTAATCAAGAAAGGAAGTGTGAAAGGAAGAGGGTGGAGAATATCATACCGGCAGATGAGTACAAAGTGTGCAGGATGTGGTCATTATTATGTAATAGTACACAAAGTGCTGGAGTAACTCGGCGGGTCAGGCAGCATCTCTGGAGAACATGGAGAGGTGATGTTTCAGGTCACATTTCTTTGACCCTGACGAAGGGTCCCAACCTGGAATATCACCTATCCACATTCTCCAGAGATGCTGCCTGAGCCACTGAGTTGGTTGGTTTTAGTTCAATGTCATGTGGTGAGTTTTTGCTGAGTGCTATCCAGTCAGCGGAAAGACTATACATGGATACAATTGAGCCGTCCACAGTGTAGACATGCATGAGAATGGGAATAAAGTTCTTAGTGCGGGATAAAGATGGTCCGATGGTCTCTAATGAGGAAGATAGTAGCTCAGGACCACTCTCTAGTTGTTGAAAGGTTACTCCAGCACACTGTGTCTTTTTTCCCCGTAAACCAGCATCTGCAGTTCCTTGTTTTGTCATGATGGTTAAATGTGTGTGTGTGTTGTATCTCCAACAGGAACCAGATCCTACAGTGGTATGCCGTTGGTAACCCCCATTGCAGAGGCACGTGGAAGTGGGTTAGACAGCTGGAATCCTGCTCTTGTCATTTAGCCCACAGTTTCTTATTCATTTGAAATAACTCGTCAAATCCATGACCACCTTCTTCCGATTAACTCCTGCTAAACCCTTCTGCAAACATCAGAAGTTTGGAAGAGAGAAGCTCAGTGTGGAAACAGGCCCTACGGCCCAACTTGCCCACACCGGCCAACATGTCCCATCTACACTAGTCCCACCTGCCTGCTGTTTGTCCCATATCCCTCTAAACCTGTCCCATCCATGTACCTATCTAAGTGTTTCTTAAACCCTGCCCCAACTATCTCCTCAGGCAACTTGTTCCATACACCCACCACCCTTTGTGTGAAAACGTTACCCTTCAGGTTCCTATTAAATCTTCCTCCTCTCACCTTAAACCTATTTCCCCTGGTTCTTGATTCCCCAACTCGGGGCAAGAATCTGTGTGTCTACCCGATTTAGTTTTCTCATGATTATTCAAACTACATGAAGATTAAATATAAGATATACTCTGCACACTGCGGTCAGAATATGAGGAAATAATGTTGCATTTTCCAATATCTCTTGACTATGGGCTAAAAAAATACCTCATTCAACGTTTGAGAAGAAGATACATTTAAAATGTTCAGCTTTTAAACTGAATATCTTTGCCCACTTAAGCATTTTATAAGTACGTGTATTCAGAGATTTTTTATAGATTGAATCTTGATTGTTGAAGAGTGGTAGATTTTGTTAGATATGACACTCTATGTACAGTTATTAAGCACATATTTAATAAGCATATCTGGTGCACGTCACCTTTCTGAATAAAGAATGAAATGGTGTTGCCCTGAGCATTGGTGAAAATAATTTTTTTAGTTGGAAATCATGTCAGAACCCATATGTAATTGATGATTTGAGAAATGATTATACCTGTACAACTTTCTGGATTTATCATTACAATTACGGTAAATGATGTAAGAAATTTGTGAGTTATAGTGAGTCATACAGCGTGGAAACAGGCCCTTCGACCTAACTTGCCCACGCCGACCAACATGCCCCATCTACACCAGTCCCACCTGCCTGTGTTTGGCCCTCTAAACCTGTCCTATCCATGTACCTGTCTAAATGATTCTTAGATGTTGTGATAGTCCCTGCCTCAACTCCCTCCTCCGGCAGCTCGCTCCATACACCCACCACAAAGGTGCGCCTCAGATTCCTATTAAATCTTTCCTCCCTCACTTAAACTTATGTCCGCTGGTTCTCGAGTACTTTAGAACGAGCCAAGAACAGGGAAGTAGGTTAGTTTCAGAAAAATCGACAGTTTCAATGTAATGGTATAATTATGTGGTAAATCAGTTGCCGAGATATTAGGAAGCACAAGGACTTGGTTTTAGTGAATATGAGAGTCCCCTGACCCGCAGTTTGAAGAAGGGTCTCGACCCGAAATGTCACCTATTCCTTTTCTCCAGAGATGCAGACTGACCCGCTGAGTTAGACAATAGACAATGGACACTAGGTGCAGGAGTAGGCCATTCGGCCCTTTGAGCCAGCACCGCCATTCAATGTGATCATGGCTGATCATCCCCAATCAGTTCCTGCCTTCTCCCCATATCCCCTGACTCCGCTATCTTTAAGAGCTCTATCTAGCTCTCTCTTGAAAGTATCCAGAGAACCGGCCTCCACCGCCCTCTGAGGCAGAGAATTCCACAGACTCGCAACTCTCTGTGTGAAAACGTGTGATGGCCAGATCTATCTGTTGAAGTAAGAGGGAAGAAGCGCGGCACAGGCAGCCCCCGAGGTTAGGATCGAAACCGGGTCTCTGGTGCTATGAGGAGGCGACTCCACCGTTGCGACCTCACAGCGCCAGGTACCCGCTTTCGATCCTAACCTCGGGTGCTGCCTGGGTGGAGTTTGCACGTTCTCCCTGTGACCACCTGGGTTTCCTCCGGGTGCTCCAGTTTCCTCCTGTGTTTCAGAAGATGTGTGGGGTTTGTCGGTCAATTGGCCCCTAGTTTCCACGCCGTATCTTTCAATAAAAAAAAATAAAAAATTCTAAACTGATCAGGGACACGAGGTTCAGCGCGGAGGAATTGCGTAATCCGGGGATTAGAGGTACGGGAGGAGACCAAGATGCTCATCCCGCAGGGATTCGGGCAATCGATGATATTGTGAGTGCCACCATTAGAGTCTCTGAGCACAGGGAGCGAAGGGAGAGCATCCTCGCGTCCAAGCAGGGAAATGCTTGGTTTCTAACTTAGTTTCAGACAAAGCCTCACTGTTTACCTAAACTGGTGCTGGTTTAAATTGAACCTGAGGTCAGTCGGAGTTTAATTGCTGTTTGATGAGGGATGATGGAAGGCTGCCAGCCACTGTAACATTTGCCAGTGTGGAGACAGAGAGCCATGGAGCTGTACAGCACAGAAACAGGCCCTTCGGCCCACCACACACATGCTGACTTTTCATTCATAAGTTCCCGGCGCAGAAGTAGGCCATTCGGCCCATCAAGTCTGGGCCTGTTTCCACACTGTACAACCCTATGACATTAATTCACAAATTTCTTACATCATTTTCCAAGTCTGTACAACTCCTCCCCCTTCTGTCGTCGGGTAGACCGACTCCCCTCTCCCCCCCCCCCCCATGCCCCCTCCCCAAATCTTTGCACACCCCCCAGTCCTGGACTTTCCATTTGTCACCTTAATTTCATGTTTCACGGTATCTTGTTGTGTTCTATGATTGTTGGCAGACCAATTATCCCCTCCTGGGATGAATAGAGATCTATCAAGTCTACTCCGCCATTCAATCATGGCTGATCTATCTCTCCCTCTCAAACCCCATTCTCCTGCCTTCTCCCCGTAACCCCGGACACCCGTACCGATCAAATTACTGCTCCATCTACACTTGTGCCATCGTTCCATACCTGGCTTGTATCTTACTTTACTTTGCTTCTTTAAGTGCCTGAATAAATGTCTCTTAGACATAGTGATTGTGTGGAAACAGTGTTTATTTTATCAACAATAATCAATCCCGAGGAGCAGAAACATTTTCTATGGGCATCAATCGCCTGGTTAGACTAAACACAGTCAAAAGCCTTTTATTTTTGCTCAGCAAGTGCGTCACTTGTCAGGCTCGCATTGGACTTGCACCATAATAGAGACATCTTTAAACTTTCTACATGATCCATCTGAGTGAGACTGCCATCGTGTGGCCAAATGTAGGAGCTGCAATCCACACCACTGTATATACAAGAGTCAAGAGATTTCAGATTGACACCGTTTAAAAAAAAAAAAAATCTAACAAGAAATTATAGATCAATAAATTATTAACTCCGCCCAGCAAGTGGACTGGATTGTAATGGAGAAAGAGGATTGCTCCTCTGGAAACATTGGAGCGATCCTCCTCTCACCAATGAAACTGAATAATATAAATTATAATAAGAACCCAATTATCCATAGTACAATCCGAATTTGGAAACAAATAAAACAAAATTTAAAATTAAGAAATTTAGCACTATTATCTCCCATAGTTAATAACCCTTCGTTTAATCCCTCTATTATAGATACATCTTTTATACATTGGGATAGACTAGGAATTAAAACGTTCGGTGACCTGTATGAAACTGGAAAATTACTTTCGTTTCAACAATTACAAATAAAATATAAACTCGGAAATAATCAATATTTTAAATATTTTCAAATATGCGACTATTTGAAAAAATATACAAAAGATCATTATAATAGCCCAGCAGATGTATTGGATGAGGCAATGCAGATAAAAGCTGAATCGGCAAACTTAATATCATATTTGGTATAATATTATCTTAAATGTAGAAATACCATCTACGGAGGGTATCAGAAGAGACTGGGAACAAGAGTTAGCTATTAAAATTTCAAAGGAAAGGTGGAATGAACACTTATTAAATGTGCATAAATGTTCGATTAATGTAAGACACACTTTAATACAATTTAAAATTTTACATAGATTATATTATTCCAAAACTAAAATCCATAAAATTTTCCCAAATGTATCATCCATTTGTGATAAATGTCAATCCCAAGAAGCTACCATAACGCACTCATTTGTTTTCTGTACAAAAAATCAAAAATTTTGGAATGAAATTTTCGAAATCTTTACAAAATTATTTAAAATAAAACTGATACCCAAAGCAGAATGGATTATCTTCGGAACAACGGAAGATGGTCCAGAACTAAATGTGTTTCAAAAGAAACTAATAGACTATGGGTTAATAACTGGAAAAAAGCTAATCCTAAAATTTTGGAAGAAGGCTCCAATACCAACTATAAACATGTGGATTTCAAATATGTTCGAAACATTACACCTAGAAGAGATAAGACTCCTCCTGGCAGGTAAACCAGATCACTTCCATCTGACGTGGTCTGCATTTATAGAATTATTACAAATATAGGGTGCAAAGGTACCTTAAAAAAAAAAAATTGAGGTCAGGTAAAGGGTGATGATAGTTGGAAAGTTGGTATGTCCCATTTGCGTAATGCTCATAAAAACTATTTGTTTTTCTCTTTCTCCTCTTTCTCTTTCTCCTTCTTTTCTAGGGTCTATTTCTTAACTCTTTTTCTTTTGTTTTGAATTTTGTTCTTATCGGGTCTTCGTCCTTTTTTGTTGTCACATTTTCTACACTCTCACTTTTTCCTTCACTTTCTTCTTTCTTTCAATCTTATCCTTTCCTTTTACTAGTGTAAAAAACAAGGAGTACATTAATTGTAAGAAGATATAAGTGACGAGTACTAATGTATGTGGTTGTAATGAAATGTACTTCTAATACATTAATAAAAAAATATATATATATATGTATTAATATTAATAAATTAATTAAAATTAACTATGCTTTAGTTTAAATGCCACTTGAAGTGTTAAGTTTATTTTAGAGATAAGGCATGGAAACAGGCTTCTGTAAATTGATAAATAAAACAGTTTTATTGACTAACTAGACCAAGTGCAGTTTCTTGGTTCTTGGTTTCTTGGTCCTCCAAAATATTCCAAATGGAATTTAAACTGGAGGTGGTGGAGGGAGGACTTAAGCCAGAAAGGGTTTTTGGGAAGAAAGAGCTACTTTAAATTTAGTTGCATCTGGTTGGGTAACTATGGTAGGGTGAAGATTATTCCATGCTTTAATTGTGCGGGGGAAGAATGAATTGCTGTTCACATCTGTCTTGGCAGCTGGAATCACAAATTGGATCGAATGCCCTCGTCTGCTCCTAATTGGTTTGGGTTTGATGTAAGTCTTGTAATCTATGTCGAGCTGACCATTTAACATTTTGTAAAAACAGGTCAAACGGTGAGCTTCACGTCTGTCTTGGAGAGGGTTCCACCCCAGAGAATTCAGAAGTTTGGTAACACTCGCTTCTCTCTCATAGGTGTTAGTAACAAATCGAGCTGCCTGTCTTTGGACACGTTCGATGGAAGAAATGTTTTTATTTGTGTATGGGTCCCATGCTGCAACTGCGTAGTCCAAATGAGGTCTAACGAGGGTGAAGTATAGCTTCTCCTTGACAGAAGTTGAACAATGATGAAAGTTGCGCCTCAGAAAATTTAGGACACCTGTTGCTTTCACCGTTGCATGATGAGTCTGACCATTCCAACGCAGATCATTCTGCAATTTGATGCCAAGATACTTGGTTTGTTTGGATTCTTCAAGGGTGGTACCAAGTATATTGTACGATGTTTCGCCTGGATTCCTCTTTCTGGTGACACGCATGGTTTCACATTTGGAAGGGTTGAACTGCATGCCCCATTGGTGTGACCACTCAACCATTGTATCTAGGTCCTTTTGGAGAGCATCTTCATCATCAGCTGACTTAATTGACGGTACAGCAAACAATCATCAGCGAATAGTCTGGCCGTGCTTGCGACTTTTTCATGGATGTCGTTTATGTAAAGCAAAAACAGATGTGGGCCAAGTACTGTGCCCTGAGGTGTACCACTCAACACTGGATGCCAATTGGAGCTCTTTCCGTTCACACACACACGCTGAGACGCTTTGTCAGGAAACTGGAAATCCATCGTTTCGTTGGGTCTGCTCTTCCAACGGTGTGGTCCCTCAACGCAATATTCCACCACTCACCCATTCCCCCAACGCAACTGAAGCCGTTCCCGAACGTAAGATTCCAGCGCTCCCCTGCCTCCCTCAGCAGTGGACTTTAAAAAATATTCCAATTGCACCTCCCCTGCCTGCTGCAGCAGTTCCATTGCAATACCAATTGGCCCTCTCCCTCCTGTTGAAATATCCCATTGAGGTGAAAAGTTCAGAGTGTTCCTGTCTTGCAACTTTGTATCGAAGTGTGTTGGAAGCTGGGAGGAAGGATTTTAACAGGAAAAATCTTGTTAAAGTTGGCTTTTTTAAAGCTTTAATCGCGAATAACGTGCAATCTAGGATGAAATTTTAAGTGAACCTGAGTACGGAGTGGACGGTAAAAATGTGAGTCAGAATATGTAAACATTTAAGTGCTAGCGCGTTGCGTTTTGAGGAAGATACAAAACATATAGACAGACACAAAAGATGAGACTTTTACAGGTATATATAGATGTACCAAATGGAACAATTACATTCATACTTGCAGCAATACAACAGGTTATAGCATCACAATTGGCTTTGATTGTTTTTACATTTTTACCAAAATACAATTGGTTTTGAGTCACCAAGGTTAAGTTGAAGAAGACGGGACCGACCCGAAACTTCACCAATCCATGTTGTCCAGAGATGCTGCCTGTCCTGCTGAGTTACTCCAGCACTTTGTGTCTTTTTTTGTAAACCAGCTTCTGCAGTTCCTTGATTACCTGTCTGCCAGGCTTTTTACAGTCTACATTAGGGTGGCGCAGCAGTAGAGTTGCTGCCTTACAGCGCCAGAGACCCGAGTTTGATCATGAGTATGGGTGCTGTCTGTACAGAGTTTTCAAGTTCTCCCTGTGACCGCGTGGGTTTTCTCCGGGTGCTCCAATTTCCTCCCACACTCCAAAGACATACAGGTTTGTAGGTTAATTGGCTTCTGTGAATCGTCTCTCGCGTGCAGGATAGAACTAGTGTAATGCCCCTGTCCCACTTAGGAAACCTGAACGGAAACCTCTAGAGACTTTGCGCCCCACCCAAGGTTTCCATGCAGTTCCCGGAGGTTTTTGTCAGTCTCCCTAATGGTCGAAAGTGGTTTCCGCTTCTTCTATGTTCCGGCGATTATTTCAAAAAATTCAAAACCAGCCGCGACTAAAAATAGGTTGCCGTTTAAAAAATCGGTAATTATTTAGTCGAAGCCGGTTGCGATGCTAGTTGAAGGTGGTTGCCGGAGGCTGCAGGTAGTGGAAGGTCTTACCTTCCACTACCTGCAACCTCCGGCAACCACCTGCAACCTCCGGCAACCTCCGGCAACCACCTTCAACTAGCATCGCAACCGGCTTCGACTAAAAAATTGCCGATTTTTTAAACGGCAACCTATTTTTAGTCGCGGCCGGTTTTGAATATTTTGAAATAATCGCCGGAACATAGAAGAAGCGGAAACCACTTTCGACCATTAGGGAGACTGACAAAAACCTCCGGGAACCGCACGGAAACCTTGGGTGGGGCGCAAAGTCTCCAGAGGTTTCCGTTCAGGTTTCCTAAGTGGGACAGGGGCATAAGGGTGATCGTTGGTCGTCGTGGACTCGGTGGGCCGAAGGGCCTGGTTCCACGGTTTCTCTCCAAAATAAACGTCAATCCAAGTGGCATTAAAACTAAAGCACAGTTAATTTTAATTAATTTATTAATATTAATAATTTATCGATCTATATTATTTTGTGTTAGATTTTATTGAAATAACCAGTATGTTTCACAGGGATAAAACCTGTAAATCTTAAAAATCTTTGTTTCCACCAACTGAGTGAAAGTAAGATTTTGCTTTTTGAAACTAAAGAATTCCTTTCCTTGTAGCACAATTGTTCTTTTCTCTCAAAGAGTTATTGACTCTCTGACCCACAGTTAAACTAAAATGTTTAAACTCGTTATCGCTCTAAAGGAACTTCCATCTTTGATTTGTGTTTCCCATTGTATGTAACTCTTTGTCCCAGCCTCCCTGTTAATACACTCTGCCTGTTGTGGCCATCAGGCTTGTTGCTTGAGTTTGATCCAAATTTTCATTAACAGTTAATTTCACAAGTCTTTGTACATTTTGGATCCTTTCCCAGCTGAAGATCTTTTATTTGATACTCGTTAACTCCATTTATTTAGAATAGCTGGTACCAAAAAAACCTCCCTTTGGAAAACAAGATGAAACACCTTTTGATTTATTGTAGCTGCAACGTTGTGGTGAACTCTCCGTTCATGGCTAGAGATCGGTTGCCTTCTCCAGAGACGATGCCTGACCTGTTGAGTTACTCCAGCACTTTGTGACTTCCAGCTGTTTACAGCGGCAGAAAAGACTGCAGGTGCCGTCATCTGGAACAACAAACAAGCTGGCGCAGTCGAGTGTATTGACATATGCACAAATATGGTGCGGAACAGTTTACAGTTTAGCAGTAGTGGTGGCACCGCTGTCTCACAGCGCCAGAGACCCGGGTTCGATCATGACCCCTGGGTGCTGCCTGTGTGGAGTTTGCACATTCTCCCTGTGACTGCGTGGGTTTCCTCCGGGTGCTCCGGTTTCCTCCCACATCCCAAAGACAAGCAGGTTTGTAGGTTAATTGGCCTCTGTAAATTGCCTAGTGTGTAGGGAGTGGATGAGAAAGTGGGACAACATAGAACTAATGTGAACAGCTGATTGATGGTGGGCATGGACTCAATGGGCCGAACGGCCTGTTTTCATGCTATATCTTTCTTTCTGTCTTTCTTTCTGCCCGTCTGTCCATCCATCCGTCTGTCTGTGTCCGTCCGTCTGTCTGTCTGTCTGTCTCTTTGTCTGTCTGTCTGTCTGTCTGTCTGTCTGTCTGTCTGTCTGTCTGTCTGTCTGTCCATGTCTGTCTGTCACATAGGAATTGGTCAACATGCCTGTATATGTGAAGCATGATAACATACAACTTGGAGATGGATGTTTGGGGTCAGAGGTTTTTAATGGGCAAATTAATGGTCAATCGCAAGGAACTGCACGGATACGAAATGTCTCACAGAAAGGAGGGAGAGAAAGTGGGGCACGCGATTGCAGAATCTCAGCCGCTCGCTGCCCACAATACCATCAGTTGGCACCTGCCAGTAACAGGTCGCCTCCACAGCTGACATTGCCGTCACCTCCTCTGCTCCCACATCGCTGTCACAGCTGTCTTCTGAGGAGCAGATGCACGACCCGAAATACAACCCTTCCTCGCCCTCTCCTTTGTCTCGTCCTAAAGGAAAGCAGCGATGTCTCTCTATAACAAGTGCCAATTTCACACTTCACTGGTTACGTTGCTAATCATCCCCATTAACTCACCAGTTTTAAACTGAGGAGCTCCTTCCTTGAGATTTATTTCTGCAGTTACTGGCTATTTAATTTTGCATCTCATTACTAAACATCCATAAATAGTGTAAAAACTAAAGACAAAAGGCTGGAGGAACTCAGCGGGTCAGGCAGCACCTGTGGAGTTGCTGCCTAATGGCTCTAGAGACCCGGGTTCGATCCTGACTAAGGGTGCTGTCTGTATGGTGTTTGCACGTTCTACCTGTGACCGCGTGGGTTTCCTCCAGGTGCTCTGGTTATTCCCCCGCACTCCAAAGACGTGCAGGTTTGTAGGTTCATTGGCTTCGGTGAAATTGTAAATTGTCCCCCGTGTGTAGGATAGTGCTGGTGTACGGGGTGATCACTGGTCGGCGCGGACTCGGTGGGCCGAAGGGCCTGTTTCCATGCTGTATCTCTGAAGTCTAAAGTAAAGTCTATCTTCAGATTAAAGCCCCTGTCCCACTTAGGAAATCTGAACGGAAACCTCTGGTGACCTTGCCCTCGACCCAAGGTTTCCATGAGGTCGCCGGAGGTTTTGGTCACTCGCCTGGAAAGCCTCGAGCTGGATCGACTGAAGCGTGAGCTGCATCTACCGACCGCACACACACACACATCGCGAAGGTGAGAGCGGAGGAGAGCTGTTTGCGCGATGAACAGGAAGGTAAATGGCTGCCACAGAGCAGAGTAAGTCCTTTAGAGAGGGGGGGGGGGGAAGAAGGAGAGAGAAGCAGAGAGAAGGGGGAGAGAAGGGGAAGAGAAGTGGGGAGAAGGGGAGAGAGAAGGGGTGGGGGAGAAGGAGTGGAGACAGTTTTAAGAAGTTTAATAAAGTTTAGCGGGCATTTTACCGACCGGTGGGTCTTCTAGGTCGTGACACTCCAATGAGCCAATCAAAATGGCCGGTCAGCGAAGGAGATGGCCTTCGACTGCCTGTAAGTAAATAGCGACCCCACTCCACTGGCTTCGACCAAACGGCAACCTATTTTTAGTCGAGGCCGGTTTTGATCATGTTGAAACAATCGAAGCAACCTAGATGAAGCCTCGACCACGCGGAAACCACTTTTGACCATTAGGGAGAGTGACCAAAACCTCCGGCGACCTCATGGAAACCTTGGGTCGCGGGCAAGGTCACCAGAGGTTTCCGTTCAGGTTTCCTAAGTGGGACAGGGGCATAAGTCTATCTCCCACTGAAGGCGTACAGGTTTGTAGGTTAATTGGCTTGGTATAAATGTAAAAATTGCCCCTAGTGTGGGATAGTGTTAATGTGTGGGGATCATTGGTCGGTGCGGACTTGGTGGGCCGAAGGGCCTGTTTCCACGATGTATCTCTAAACTAAACTAAACCAGTGTGGCACCCAGACCCAAAACGCAACATTGCTCCACAGGCTGGGTTCTCATTCACCTCCCTCATGTGGGCCTTTACTGCCAGTTTCCAGACTAATCCAGATTACGTTTTTGTTTCTCATCAATTCCACATGAGCTCCACTTTCACTCCACTCCTGACCAAAACCTTAAAGGACACAAAGTGCTGGAGGAACTCATCGGATCAGCCAGCATCTATGGAGAATGCATATAGGTGATGTTTCAGGTCAGGAAGTCATGATACAACTTCATATAATCTTGGTTAGTTCATAAGTGATAGGAGCAGAATTAGGCCACTCGGCCCATCAAGTCTACTCCACCATTCGATCATGGCTGCTCTATCTCTCCCTTCGAACCTCGTTCTCCTGCCTTCACCCCATAACCCCTGACACCTGTACTAATCAAGAATCTATGTATCTCTGCCTTAAAAATATCCATTGACTTGGCCTCCAAAGCTTCCTGTGGCTATGAATTCCACAGATTCACCACCCTCTGACGAAAGAAATTCCTCCCTCGTCCCCTTCTTAAATGAACGTCCTTTAATTCTGAGGCTGTGACCTCTGGTCCTAGACTCTCCCACTAAGTGGAAACATCCTCTCCACATCCACTCAATCCGGGCCTTTCACTATTTGGGAAGTTAGGCTGCATTTGGCGTACTGTGTGCTGTTCTGGTCGGCCCATTACAGGAAGGATGTGGAGGCTTTGGAGAGGGTGCAGAGAATGCATGGATGGGGGGGGGGGGGGGGGGGGGGTTTATCAGCCACAAGGAGAGGTAGCCCCTGCCTCTCTCTGACTGGTGGTCAATTACAAGTTACAGAAGTGACCCTGACCAGGATCTGGTGTCTTCATAAGTCATAGGAGTAGAATTAGTCCATTCGACCCATCAAGTCTACTCCATCATTCAATCATGGCAGAACTATCTCTCCCTTCTTACGCCATTCTCCCCTGCCTTCTCCCCATAACCCCTGACACCCGTACTATTGGATTCTGAAATAAAATTCCCTCAGCTCCAAGCAATCCAGTTATTTTTAGCACTGCAGAAATTGGCAGTTTGAAAGATTTCAGATACTGTCGGGATGAACAATGCTGTCTCCCGACTCCAACGCCGAGCACTAAGCAGCATCCATTCTCCCAAGTTAACAAGGTTCAGGCCAAAAAATGCCATTTTAAACATTACACAGATGGTGAGCTGGAGTGATGTCACCTGGCCCAGCCTGGGTTATTTTTCTTAATGGTGACGTGTTCATCTCAACTTGAGAAATAAATGTTTATGCTACCATACAGCTCCAACCGTTCAGAACAAGACAGACTCACAATTTCTCATGGATGAGGTCAACTCAATAATGCCCTGAAGTTTTTGTCATAAAGCCCAGTGCTTACGTGGATCTTGGACAAGCAGCAATCAAAGAGAAGCAGGGAGAAGAACTTATTGGCTGAAACCCGTGGGAAAGTTGAGTAAGTCGCAGGGAAAACAGTTTAAAACTGAGGAATTTGGTTTGTAAATTGGTAAATTAGGCATTGTATCAGTCAATATAAGCATGGCTGCTCCATGGGGAGCGGCAGTGAGGGAGCGGCCTTGTGAGTCTTTGGCTCGAGAGTCTTCGGTGAGGAGAGGAGGCTACGCAAAAAGCTGGAGAGGACGGGACGCGGTGAACACATGACAGGACAGATGAGACAGTGTGATGCTTGCAGAATATGGGAGCCCAGGGACACGGACGGAGCCTCCGGCTGCTACAACTGTGGCAAGTGCGTCCAGCTTCAGCTCTTAAAGGACCGTGTTGGGGCACTGGAGAAGCAGCTGGATGACCTCAGGGCCATCCGGGAAAATGAGAGTTTCCTGGACAGGACCTACAGTGAGGTAGTCACGCCGAGGATACGGGAAGAACCAAGGTGTGTGACTGAGAGAAAGGGGAGTAAACGTGGAGTGCAGGAGACCCAGGTGGCTGTGCCTAATGAAAACAGGTACGCCCTCTTGGGAACTGTTGGGGGAGACGACACTTCCAGTCCGACCGGCGAACACGTCGGTGGCTCCAATCCTAGAGATGGGACTCGACTGGTGAGACCGACGTCGGGCAGAGCCCTAGTGGTGGGTGACTCCATTGTACGGGGAGCGGACAGGAGATTCTGTGGCGGCCGACGGGACATGCGGATGGTCTGTTGCCTCCCTGGTGCCAGGGTTCAGGATGTCACGAGCAGAATTCAGAACATCCTCGAGAGAGAGAAGGTGAACAGCCGGCAGTAGTTGTGCACGTAGGCACAAACGACATCGGGAAGAAGAGGAAGGAGGTTCTCCAACATGAGTTCAGAGAGTTAGGAAGAAGACTGAAAAGCAGGACTTCTAGGGTGGTTATCTCTGGATTGCTTCCAGTACCTCGTGCTAGTGAGGACAGGAACAGGGACATAGGGGATCTGAATGTGTGGCTGAGGGGCTGGTGCAGGGAGCAAGGAATTAGATTTATAGACCATTGGGATCTCTTCTGGGGTAGGGGTGACCTGTACAAAAGGGACGGGTTACACCCTAACTGGAGGGGGGCCGACATTCTGGCAGGCAGGTTTGCTAGAGCTACACGTGTGGGTTTAAACTAAATAGTGGGGGAGAGGGATTGACAAATTGGGAGTATAAAGATGGAGTTGAAGGGGACGTGACTACAGGAAAAGTTACAAAAGATTCTCGAATTAATGGGAAGGAAAGTTCGAGAAGGGACAACAGAGTAAGGTCAGGGCCAATTGCGAGCGGTGTGAGGGGGGACGTGAATACGGAGGTCAAAGTGTTGTATATGAATGCGCGAAGGATAAGAAATAAAGTGGACGAGCTTGAGGCTCAGTTAGAAATTGGCAAGTATGATGTTGTGGGAATTACAGAGACATGGCTGCAAGAGGGCCAGGGTTGGGAACTGAATATTCAAGGGTATACGTCCTATCGAAAAGAAAGACAGGTGGGCAGAGGGGGTGGGGTAGCTCTGTTGGTGAGGAATGAAATTCAGTCCCTTGCAAAGGGTGACATTGAAACAGGACATGTGGAGTCAGTATGGATAGAACTAAGGAATTGTAAGGGTAAAAAGACCCTAATGGGACTTATCTACAGGCCCCCAAACAGTAGCCTGGATATAGGGTGCAAGTTGAATCAGGAGTTAAAATTGGCATGTAGCAAAGGTAATGCTGTGGTTGTTATGGGAGATTTCAACATGCAGGTAGACTGGGAAAATCAGGTTGGTACTGGACCTCAAGAAAGGGACTTTGTAGAGTGCCTTTGTGATGGATTCTTAGAACAGTTTGTATTGGAGCCTACCAGGAAGAAGGCAATTCTGGATTTAGTGTTATGTAATGAACCGGATTTGATAAAGGACCTCGAGGTTAATGAGCTATTAGGAGGTAGTGACCATAATATGGTCAGGTTTAATCTACAATTGGAGGGGGAGAAGGGTAGATCGGAGGTGTCAGTGTTACAGTTGAATAAAGGGGACTATGGGCCCATGAAGGAGGAGCTGGCCAAAGTTGACTGGAAAGATACCCCAGCAGGGATGACAGTGGAACAACAATGGCAGGTATTTCTAGGAATAATACAGAAGGTGCAGGATCAGTTCATTCCCAGGAGGAAGAAAGATTCCAAGGGGAGTAAGGGGCGACCGTGGCTGACAAGGGACGTCAGGGACAGTATAAAAATAAAAGAGAAGAAGTACAACGTAGCAAAGATGAACGGGAAGCAAGAGGATTGGGTAATGTTTAAAGAGCAACAGAAGATAACTAAAAAGACAATACGGGGAGAAAAGATGAGGTACGAGGGTAAGCTAGCCAAGAATATAAAGGAGGATAGTAAAAACTTCTTTAGGTATGTGAAGAGGAAAAAAATTAGTTAAGACCAAATTTGGACCCTTGAAGACCGAAAAAGGTGAATTTATTATGGGGAACAAAGAAACGGCAGATGTGTTGAACAGGTACTTTGGATCCGTCTTCACTAAGGAGGACACAAACAATCTTCCTGATATAGTAGTGGCCAGAGGATCTGGGGTGACGGAGGAACTGAAGGAAATCCACATTAGGCAGGAAATGGTGTTGGGTAGACTGATGGGACTGAAGGCTGATCAGTCCCCAGGGCCTGATGGTCTGCATCCCAGGGTACTTAAGGAAGTGGCTCTAGAAATCGGGGATGCATTGGTGATAATTTTCCAATGTTCTATAGACTCAGGATCAGTTCCTGTGGATTGGTGGGTAGCCAATGTTATCCCACATTTTAAGAAAGGCGGGTGAGAGAAAACAGGGAATTATAGACCAGTTAGCCTGACATCGGTGGTGGGGAAGATGCTGGAGTCAATTATAAAAGATGAAATAGCCACACATTTGGATAGCAGTAACAGGATCAGTCCGAGTCAGCATGGATTTACGAAGGGGAAATCATGCTTGACTAATCTTCTGGAATTTTTTGAGGATGTAACTAGGAAAATGGACAAGGGAGAGCCAGTGGATGTAGTGTACCTGGACTTTCAGAAAGCATTTGATAAGGTCCAACATAGGAGATTAGTGGGCAAAATTAGGTATTGGGGGTAGAGTGCTGACATGGATAGAAAATTGGTTGGCAGACAGGAAACAAAGAGTAGGGATTAACGGTCCCTTTCAGAATGGCAGGCAGTGACTAGTGGGGTACCGCAAGGCTCGGTGCTGGGACCGCAGCTATTTACAATATATATCAATGATTTGGATGAAGGGATTCAAAGTAACATTAGTAAATTTGCAGATGACACAAAGGTGTGAACTGTGAGGAGGATGCTACGAGAATGCAGGGTGACTTGGACAGGTTGGGTGAGTGGGCAGATGCATGGCAGATGCAGTTTAATGTGGATAAATGTGAGGTTATCCACTTTGGTATCAAAAACAGGAAGGCAGATTACTATCTAAATGGCGTCAAGTTGGGAAAAGGGTTAGTACAACGGGATCTGGGGGTCCTTGTTCAACAGTCTATGAAAGTAAGCATGCAGGTACAGCAGGCAGTGAAGAAAGCGAATGGCATGTTGGCCTTTATAACAAGAGCTCCTTCTGCATTTGTACAGAGCCCTAGTGAGACCACACATGGAGTATTGTGTGCAGTTTTGGTCCAATAATTTGAGGAAGGACATTCTTGCTATTGATGGAGTGCAGCGTAGGTTTACAAGGTTGATTCCCGGGATGGCGGGACTGTCATATGCTGAGAGAATGGAGCTGCTGGGCTTGTACACTCTGGAGTTTAGAAGGATGAAAGGGCATCTTATTGAAACATATAAGATTGTTAAGGGTTTGGACACGCTAGAGGCAGGAAACATGTTCCCAATGTTGGTGGAGTCCAGAACCAGGGGCCACAGTTTAAGAATAAGCAGTAAGCCATTTAGAACGGAGACGAGGAAACACTTTTTCTCACAGAGAGTTGTGAGTGTGTTGAATTCTCCACCTCAGAGGGCGGTGGTGGCCGGTTCTCTGGATGCTTTCAAGAGAGAGTTAGATAGGGCTCTTAAAGATGGCGGAGTCGGGGGATATGGGGAGAAGGCAGGAACGGGGTACTGATTGGGGATGATCAGCCATGATCACATTGAATGGCGGTGCTGGCTCGAAGGGCCAAATGGCCTACTCCTGCACCTATTGTCTATTGTCTATTGTACCTGTTGAAATGTCTTTTAAATGTTGTTGTGGTGCCAGCCTCATCTATCTATTGTCGCAACTTGTTCCACTCACACACCAACCTCTGGGTGAAAATCTGGCCCCTCAGGTTCCTAACAAATCATTCACTTCTCACCTTAAACCTATGACCTCTGGTTCTTGATTCCCATTCTCTGTGGAACCATTCACCCTATCCCCTCAAGATTTATACACCTCTATAAGATCACCGATGCTGGACACAAAATGCTGGAGTAACTCAGTGGGACCGGCAGCATCTCCGGAGAGAAGGAATCTGTCCAGAGATGCTGCCTGTCACGCTGAGTTACTCCAGCATTTTATGTCTTTCTTCGGTGTAAATCAGCATCTGCAGTTCCTTCCTACACATCTATAAGAACAGTCTGGAGTCCCAGCCTGACCAACCTCTCCCCATAGCTCAGGTGCTCGAGTCCTGGCAGCACCCTCGTAAATCCTCTCTGCATCCTTACCAGCTTATCTTCTCTGCACTCTTCTCAATTGATTTGCGTGTTTTAGAAACATAGAAACAGAGAAAATAGGTGCAGGAGTAGGCCATTCGGCCCTTCGAGCCTGCACCGCCATTCAATATGATCATGGCTGATCATCCAACTCAGTATCCTGTACCTGCCTTCTCTCCATACCCCATGATCCCTTTAGCCACAAGGGCCACATCTAACTCCCTCTTAAATAAAGCCAATGAACTGGCCTCAACTACTTTCTATGGCAGAGAATTCCACAGATTCACCACTCTCTGTGTGAAAAAAAATATTCGCATCTCGGTCCTAAAAGACTTCCCCCTTATCCTTAAACTGTGACCCCTTGTTCTGGACTTCCCCAACATCGGGAACAATCTTCCTGCATCTAGCCTGTCCAACCCGTTAAGAATTTTGTAAGTTTCTATAAGATCCCCCCTCAATCTTCTATTTTTATTAGGTGAAGTCTAGTATGTGCGTGCGTAATTTAGTATCGACCAGTAGAGGGAGTACTGAGTCATTGTGAAGCCAATGATCAGATCATAGGTTGTGAGATTATGCTGTTCAACGCCTTTTCCTTTCAAAACCACATGCTAATTTCTTTGTGAATTACATCCTACTGTTAACCACATTGATTAAATTGACAGGAACTTGCAGTTGTTAATCAATCTTCCAGGTTTAGAGGGATTTGGGCCAAACGCAGGCAGATGGCATTAGTGTTGATGGGCATCTTGGTCAGCATGGCCAAGTTGGGCTGAAGGGCCTCTTTCCATGCTGTATGACACTAAATAGATATCTTTGATTTCTTGCCTGAAATGAATTGGGAGATAATTTTTTTGGATTGACCTGGGTTTGGCGGGGTGGTAGAGTTGCTGCCTTACAGCGCCAGAGACCCGGGTTCAATCCTGGCCACGGGCGCTGTCTGTACGGAGTTGGTACGTTCCTCCCATGGCCTGTGTGGGTTTTCTCTGGGTGCTCCGGTTTCCTCCCACATTCTAAAGATATTCATGTTTGTAGGCTAATTGGTTGGTATAAAAAAAATTGCAACTTGTCCCAAGTGTGTGTAGGGTAGTGGTAGTGTGCGGGGATCGCTGGTCGGCGCGGACTCTGTTTCCGCGGTGTTTCTCTAAACTAAACTAATCTTATTCTGAAAGGAATGAGATGACTTGAAGGACCCCAATGAATCAAGAGGGTGGCCCAAGAGAAGGCCAGGAACGGGAAATAAAAACAGTCTGATCAGCTTAAATTCTTAGCCGCGCTCATTTACCCAACATAATTTACATTGAGGTTGTAGCGGCCTGGACGAGGTCAGGAAAAGGCCAGACGCCAGGCAGGTTCAGAGGCAGTTTAATGAATCATCGTGAACTCACAGCACGCCCCCGAGCAGGACCTGGGAAACCCCGTGGGCAGACAAACGTCCCTGTCCCTCAAGAGCCGAGGGGGATGACCCAAGGAGTGGCCTAACCCCCAGGGACCGCCACAGGAGCCCCCCCCCCCAAGAACCCGAGGCACGAAACGGACAGGAGGGCGCACACGGCGACCAGATAAAATATCATCTAACCCCCAGGGACCGTCACAAGATCAACAATATTCTGTCAGCTTAAATTGATTTGGCTTTAAATTCAAAGCAAGTATCTAATTGTGTATCTATATAAAAAGAGAAATGATAAAATCTATAATTTTATAATTATCAATATACTATCTATATGTAAAATCTATAGGTAGGAAAGGTTAAGAGCAATATGGGCCATAAGCAAGCAACTAGGACTAGTTTATACGGGGAATCTTGGTCAGCATGGATGAATTGGGCCGAAGGGCTGTATGACTAATGCCTCAACATGAATGAGGGAGAATTTGTCAAGGCGGCAACTGCCTTTATTTCTGGTGCTAAATATGTGCACGCAAGCATCTTGCTTGTGAGTCTTTGTAAAATATGTAAAATAGGGTACGATACCACTGTATTTCCAAGTCCCCTGGGTTTCCCCCAATCTGTAGGTGGATAACAGTGATGTTAGTTGCAGCAATGAAGCTTCTGCGGAACTCCCCTGGCCTTCTAGTGAAGGGGGAGATCACACTGAGTGAAAATGAGGCTGCTCTCAGAGAATGAAGAAGAGTCTCGACCCGATACGTCCCGTATTCCTTCTCTCCAGAGATGCTGCCTGACCCGCTGAGCTACTCCAGCTTTCCGTGTCTATCTTTGGTTTAAACCAGCGCCTACCATTCCTTCCTACTCTGAAGGTTTGTGATGGTCACATATTCTACTATTGGGGGCTGGTGGGGGCGGGGGAGGGGTGGGGTGAGTGAGTGGGGAGTACCTGTTTGTTCAGCAGAGGAATTTGTGTCAGAGAGTCATTCAGCACGGAAACAGGCCCTTCTCTCCGACTTGCCCATGTCGACCAAGATGCCTCATCTACACTAGTCTCACATGCCTGCATTTGGCCCATATCCCTCTAAACCCTCCCTATGTACCTGTCCAAATCAAAGGGTATGGAGATTCACAAGTTCCAACGTCATCGGAACAGAATTAGGCCATTTGGCCCATCAAGTCTACACCACCATTTAATCATGACTGATTTATCTTTCTCAACCCCATTCTCCTGCCTTCTCCCATTAACCCCTGACACCCGTACAAATCAAGAATCTATCAATCTCCGCCTTAAAAATATACATTGACTTGGCCTCCACAGCCTTCTGTGGCAATGAATTCCACCCTCTGACTAAAGAAATTCCTCCTCATCTCCTTTCTTTTATTCTGAGGCTTGGGCCTCTGGTCCTAGACTCTCCCACATCCACTCTAATCAGACGTTAGCTTATCTTTCGGATCTGAGAGTAAAATATGATGTAAAGCTCTCGTATCTGCATATTTCATTTAATAGAAGCCTGTAATCTGTAAAATTAGAAATAATGTGTATGAAGGAACTGCAGATGCCGTATTAAACCAACGCTAGACACAAAAAGCTGGAGTAAATCAGCGGGTCAGGCAGCGTCTCTGGTGAGAAGGAATCGGCGACGTTTTGGGTGGAGACCCTTCCTCGGACTCCAGTCTGAAGAAGGGTCTCAACCCGAAACGTCAATTATTCCTTTTCTCCAGAGATGCTGCCTAACCCGCTGAGTTACTCTGGCTTTTTGTGTCTATATTGGAAATAATAATTGAGATCATGAAGGGATTTTATAATAGTGACCATGAGATATAGATACATAGATACATAGAAAATAGGTGCAGGAGTAGGCCATTCGGCCCTTCGAGCCTGCACCGCCATTCAATATGATCATGGCTGATCATCCAACTCAGTATCCCGTACCTGCCTTCTCTCCATACCCCCTGATCCCTTTAGCCACAAGGGCCACATCTAACTCCCTCTTAAATATAGCCAATGAACTGGCCTCAACTACCCTCTGTGGCAGAGAGTTCCAGAGATTCACCACTCTCTGTGTGAAAAAGTTTTTCCTCATCTCGGTCTTAAAGGATTTCCCCCTTATCCTTAAGCTGTGACCCCTTGTCCTGGACTTCCCCAACATCGGGAACAATCTTCCTGCATCTAGCCTGTCCAACCCCATAAAAATTTTGTACGTTTCTATAAGATCCCCTCTCAATCTCCTAAATATAAATGTGACAAGATATCAAATCGCAATAGTGTTTCCTCACAGATCGTTAAACCTTGAATGTGAAAACAGTGGTAGAAAGATGAAGCTCAGAAGATAGTTTTTGAATAATTTTATTGACCTTTGCAATATTAATAAAATTTTTCATCAATGTTATTTATGTGTCTACTTGAATGGGGTTCCTCATCAGTGCACGGGTTTTGACTAAAAATACCACATAGACTCTTACATTTTGTACATACCCTTAATTTACTTTTTGAACAGTATGCAGTGGGGAACATTGCTAGAAAATCCTCTTGATACTTTGACATCGTTTTATCAGACAAGAAAATATCGTGGTTCCGCACAGGTATCACAGTCCTAGACCACTACATGCTTACAAAGACATAGATTTTTTTTTCACAGGAACAGTTATTTAAATCATAAAACACAACGGTCAAAAGACTCGTGGAATGAAATTTACAACCAAAATGAAACTTTCGGAGATACAAGAAACAGTGTTTGAGTCGGGAATGACCTCATCACTCCACCCTGAAGAGGAAAGCAACTATTGTCCAATGTGGTCGTATACCTACTAGTTAGTGTGTGATGGAATACGAGAATGCAACGTTTAGACAGCTACTGAAGCCTGTTGAAAATGCATCCCTTTGTTGGAATGTTGAAATAACAGTCAAACCTAGATGTCTGATCCTGGAATGGATAGAATAACATGGATTGATTCTATTGAATAAATACCAATGCTTTTTGAATGGGTGTCTCAGCACCCTCTGCAATTCTGCTTGTACGGTCGTGAGGAGATTTGATCTCAGTGTCCGCCTGCACCAGGCGATAGACAGAAACCAATTGGATTCATTCGCTGAGAAAGTTATTTTTGTGGCGTTTGTGTATTTAAACAAAACCAGCAGAAACGGTCTTTATTTTTCCCCCTCTTATGATCTACTGACAATATCGACACGGACAGGATAACCTTAAAACACAATGACAGATAGTTTTTTTTAAATATATAGGTTGAAACCCAACATCTAGACAGATGTGTCACTGAAAAAAAAAACGGCGAAGAAGCTTCCTCTTCTGCTTAAAACTGCAGAGTTGCACGTAACCATAGATACCACGTGTCCCCCCAAAAGTGTAGTATTGCTGGTCTGTAAATTTGAAACCCATTTAGTTTAGTTTAGAGATACAGCGTGGAAACAGGCCCTTCGGCCCACCAAGTCCACGCCAACCTGCAATCCCCTTGCACTGGCACTATCTTACACACACTAGGGACAATTTACAATTTTACCAAGCCAATTGACCTACACGTCTTTGGAGTGTGGGAGGAAACCGGAGCACCCAGAGAAAACCCACGCAAGTCGGAGGGGGAACGTACAAATTCCGTACAGACAGCTCCCGCAGTCAGGATCGAACCCGGGTCTGTGGCGTTGTAAGGCAGCAACTCTACCGCTGCGCCACCGTGCCGCCCGAATTTAATTTAATTTTGATTTGATTTTAAAAAGAGAACAGGATGGTGGATTAATATTTCAGAACTATTGCGTTGAAAATCCTCTAATAATCTGCCATAAAACGGGCATTTTAACAGCTGAACAATTTCATCATAGTTCTGAAGGAAGCTACCAGGTGGGATCAGCTTTAAAAGTGTGTATCTTAAAATTATACCGTGTAATGTGGATAAATGTGATGTTATCCATTTTGGTGGCAAGAACAGGAAACCAGATTATTATCTGAATGGTGTCAGATTAGGAGAAGGGGAGGTGCAACGAGACCTGGGTGTGCTTGTATATCAGTCACTGAAAGTAAGCATGCAGGTACAGCAGGCAGTGAAGAAAGCTAATGGCCTGTTGGCATTCATTGCGAGAGGATTTGAGTTTAGGAGCAAGGAGGTCCTACTGCAGTTGTACAGGGCCCTGGTGGAACTGCACCTGGAGTATTGTGTGCAATTTTGAGGAAGGACATTATTGCTATTGAGGGAGTGCAGCATAGGTTCACCAGGTTAATTCCCGGGATGGCGGGACTGACGTATGATGAAAGAATGGGTCGACTGGGTTTGTATTCGCTGGAATTTAGAAGGATGAGAGGGGATCTTATAGACACATATAACATTCTTAGAGGATTGGACAGGCTAGATGCAGGAAAAATGTTCCCGATGTTGGTGGAGTCCAGAACCAGGGGTCACAGTTTAAGAATAAGGGGGAGGCCATTTAGGACTGAAATGAGGAAAAACTTTTTCACCCAGAGAGTTGTGAATCTGTGGAATTCTCTGCCACAGAAGGCAGAGAAGGCCGATTCACTGGATGTTTTCAAGAGAGAGTTAGATTTAGCTCTTAGGGCAAAGGGAATCAAGGGATATGGGGAAAAAGGGTACTGATTGTGGATGATAAGCGATGATCATATTGAATGGCGGTGCTGGCTCAAAGGGCCGAATGGCCTACTCCTGCACCTATTTTTTATGTTGCCATGTTTCTATGTATCACTGGCATTTTTTGGCCTTGTGAGAATGTGGCAGTGAGCTGCCTACTTGAAACCCTGCAGGGTGTAGGGAAGGCGCATTTGGGAAGGGAATTCCAGGAATTTCTCTTGGAGTCCCCATAGAAAATGGATCTTCTGTCTGTAGAAGGGTCCTGACCTGAAACGTCACCTATTTTCAAGAATGATTCCAGGAATGAGTGGGTTAGCATATGATGAGCGTTTGACAGCGCTGGGCCTGTACTCGCTGGAGTTTAGAAGGTTGAGGGGGGACCTCATTGAAACTGACAGAATAATGAAAGGCATAGATAGAGTGGATGTGGAGAGGATGTTTCCACTGGTGGGAGAGTCTAGAACCAGAGGTCACAGCCTCAGAATTACAGGGTGCTCTTTTAGAAAGGTGAGGAGGAACTTCTTTAGTCAGAGGGTAGTTAATCTGTGGAACTCATTGCCACCGAGGGCTGTGGAGGCTAAGTCAGTGGATATTTTTAAGGCAGAGATAGACAAATTCTTGATTAGAACGGGTGTCAAAGGTTATGGGGAGAAGGCAGGAAAATGGAATTAGGAGGCAGAGATCGGCCAAGATTGAATGGCGGAGTAGACACGATGGGCCGAATGGCCTAATTCTACTCCTATAATTCTCTACCTCAGAGGGCGGTGGAGGCAGGTTCTCTGGATGCTTTCAAGAGAGAGCTAGATAGGGCTCTTAAAAATAGCGGAGTCAGGGGATATGGGGAGAAGGCAGGAACGGGGTACTGATTGGGGATGATCAGCCATGGTCATATTGAATGGCGGTGCTGGCTCGAAGGGCCGAATGGCCTACTCCTGCACCTATTGTCTATTGTCCAGAACTTGTGAACTTGTGAACTATCCACGTTCTCCAGAGATGCTGCCTGACCCGCTGAGTAACTCCAGCACCCTGGACCTGTCGGGATAAAGGATGATTCAGGCATTTCTGGTCACCTGTTGCGCTTGTCCGTCTGGCCTCGCCTCACAACGCCCACTGCACCTTAAACAAGTAGTCCCCACCACCAGTCTATCTTAGCTGCCTCAGGTGCTATCCACAACAATCTCTGCTCCAAACCACCAAGTCTTCCCTGGCAAACTGTGACGTACATGTCAACATAAATGTTGGTATTATGGATCAAGCATTCAAAAATGTCAATTTTAAAATGCATATTTAGTTGTTGTATTCACCGGGGCAGCACGGTGGCGCAGCGGTAGTGTTGCTGTCTTACAGCGCCAGGGACCCGGGTTCGGTCCTGACTGTGGGTGCTGCCTGTACGGAGTTTGTATGACCATGTGGGTTTTCCTCGGGTGTTCCAGTTTCCTCCCACACTCCAAAGACGTTCAGGTTCGTAGGTTAGTTGGCTTGGTAAAATTGTAAATTGTCCCCAGTGTGTGTAGGATAATGTTAGCGTGCGGCGCGGACCCGATGGGCCGAAGGGCCTGTTTCCGCGCTGTTTCTCGAAACTAAACTAAACTGGATATATTTTCCCATCGAATATCGGCAGATTTGCCAAAATAAAGGGAGTTTGTTATATATGGAAATACGCTGTGCACTGTGGCTCCTGGGCTCTTCTATAGTTCGGCTATCGTTTTGAAATCCTCATTCTCATCCCTTTTACAGTCTTTTTGCAAGCACGACGGCAGAAGAAATCTTTACGTTGTGTTTATTCTGCTGCATCCATAGAAACCAGTTTATTTTGTGTTAACATTCATTATATGACATCAAGTAGACTCGGTGACCTTTAGAACATAACACAGACAGCTGTGAAAGTCCATTTGTAATCCTCTCTGAAACAGTATTCTAAGAAATTAAGTTAATTACATAATTTAACAAAATGTTTTTTTTGCTTTGAATGCAGCAAATTCATGATACAAAACATAACTATGTTTTACTTAATTGCGTTTTATACATATTTTGCTAAAATGTTGATTATGTGTATTTGAACAGGAAGATAGCCTATTCTGTGACAGATACTGGTGATGTGAATACGAGTCTGAGTCCGCGCTGACCAGCGATCCCCGCACACTAGCACTATCCTACACGCACTCGGGACAATTTACAATTTTTACCGAAGCCAATTAACCTACAAACCTGCAAGTCTTTGGAATGTGGGAGGAAACCGGAGCACCCGGAGAAAACCAACGGGGAGAACGTACAAACACTGTGCAGACAGCACCCGTAGTCAGGACTGAACCCGGGTCTCTGGCGCTGTGAGGTAGCAACTCTACCGCTGCACCACCGTGACGCACAAGAAAAACGTAACTACTCTGCCTTGTAATGTCTTGAACTGTCTTGGTTGTAAGCCACGATGAATTGTGATCATTTGTGATCATTATCTCAGAACATCGCACCTGACAGAATTTTTACAAACTGGGGACATGTTACAGGAAATAGGTCTCCTGGTTTGTCAAGTTTGAACATACAGTTTAAACTAGCAAAAGTTACCTTGAATGCATGGCAAACTCAATCCATTAAATTGTAGTTTGCATACATGAATTCCCTGCATTTGGAACAAGATTTATTTCAGAATCCTTCTCTTCCTTCACCTGAGCCAGTGTGTGTTTCATCTGGAGCCTCTAGGGCCTGTCCCACTTTCACGACCTAAAGGGCCTGTCCCACGGGCATGCGACTCCATGAGGCAAGCGTGACCTAACCGTAAGCGGGGGCCGCGCGGAGGTCGCGGGGCCGGTTCCACTTCGATCGCGGGAGCCGTATGGAGTTGTGCGGAACTGGTCCCGACATCGCGCGGGCTCCGAAAAACTGACACTGTTCAAAAATTCCGTGCGGCAACGGCCTGCCGGATCGAGGCCGTGCGCGCCGCATCGATGGCCGTGCGCGCCGCATCGACGGCAGACGCAGCCGCATCGAGGCCGTGCACACCGCCTCGCACCGTCTTGACGGCACTCGACCTCCGCGCGTCCCCCGCTTCCGATTTGGTAGCGCTTGCCGCATGCTGGTGGGACCGGCCCTATACGGGGATAACTCGACCTCCGGGCGGCCCCCGCTTGTGGTTAGGTCACGGTTGCCGCATGGAGTCGCATGCCCGTGGGACAGGCCCTTAACTCATACTCGCCGAGTTTGCCCTTGACTCATACTCGCAGCATGGTCGTCACTAGGTCATAGGAGGTCGTAGGTAGGTCGTGATTCTAGTCGTAGGTACTCGTGGCATCAAGTAGGTCGGGGCGTTTTCCTAGCCTGATGAAAAATGTCCACGAGTAAAAAAGGTCGTGAATTAGGTCGTGAAAGTGGGACAGGCCCTTTAGTACTTAAAGTAAGTTGATAGGAGAGGTTTTTGTTGTGTACAAGTTGCTTCCAAGACAAGGCACAAGACAAGAGATCAACTAAGTCTGAAAGTCAACATCCTTAGATATATTTTCCAGTAATTATAATCTTTCAGACTTATTCCTTTCTAGCTGTGTCTTACCCATTCACTAATAATTGTTTTCAATTGTGTTCCTGGAAGCATAACGCATGTGTAAATTAAATGGGCAAACAAAGAACTTCAATGTCTGCTCCTCAATATGGCTGATTAGTACGGGTGTCAGGGGTTATGGGGAGAAAGCAGGAGAATGGGGTTGAGAGTGAGCGATAGATCAGCCATGCTTGAATGGTGGAGTAGACTTGATGGGCCAAATGGCCTTTTCTGCTCCTAAAACCTATCAACGTTTGAATTAGATCAAGGGTGATCTGTATCCAGCTGTCATATGCCCATCTTTATGCTGCAAATCGAACAAAATTCTATTGTTTTGTAGCTTACAAATACATCAGTTGAACTATGGGTGAAATGATATAACTGGAAGTACATTGCAGAGTTTGCTTAGCTTTGCCTAACATCGTATAATCTTTCTGTCTTTAAATTACATATCTCATAATGGTCTCCAGGAGATGCTGGTTTACCAAAAAAGTGACAGAGTGCTGGAGTAACTCAGCGGGTCAGGCAGCATCTCTGGAGAACATAGATAAGTGATATTTCGGGTTGGGATTCTTCTTCAGACTGCCTGATCCGCTGAGTTACACTCTGGCAACTTTCTGCCTTTTTTTTAAATCAAAGGTCTACTTCACACTGAGTACTTGGACCTGGTTTTTAGTTATTTTAATTGTTGCCTTGACAAATGAGACTTTTAGTCAACTTCAGTTGAATAAATGAATGACCGAGTATGGTGATCCTGCCAAAGTTGTGAGTTGTAGAATTTAATTAAATAGATCAGAATGAATTATTTGCATGGGCATAAGGCATATATATATATATATATATTTCTCTGTATTGTGTATTCGCTTCAATGGAAAGAAGGTAAATAGTTTGGCTGTTACAGGTCTAACAATTTTTAATAGGTTCTTGTTGACAATAGGTAACACGAATATAAATTGTTGTGTTGTAAGGTTAATGTGTAAAATACAAAATAAATTTACTGGAAGAAAGGAAGTTGAATTTGTTCCAGAGTAGATAAATCCAACGATGTAATTTCAAGCAGAGAGAACTGCAGGAAGAGCAGCTTTCCAAGTCAGTGTTTGGCATGAACATTTTGTTTTCATTGCTGTGGACAGGCAGCGAACTGCCTGCGGTATCAAGGGAGAGGTTTGCCAGTCAGAACAGAAATGTTTTCACCCAGAGAGTTGTGAATCTGTGCAATTCTCTGCCACAGAAGGCAATGGAGGCCGGCCAATTCACTGGATGTTTTCAAGAGAGAGTAAAGCCCCTGTCCCACTTTCCTGAGTTACTCACGAATTCTCCCGAGTTTTCCCCTTGATTCAAACTCGGAGATGCCAGCCGTAGGTACTCGGGGCTATTTTTTTTTACTCGTGGACATTTATCAACATGCTGAAAAAACGTCCCGACTTACCTGATGCCCTGAGTACCTACGGCTGGCATTACGAGCCGCTACGAAGTATCTACGGACTCGCTACGGACATTCCCCGAGTTTGAATCAAGGGGAAAACTCTGGTGAATTCGTGAGTAACTCAGGAAAGTGGATATGGGGAGTAAGCAGGAACGGGGGTACTGATTTTGGATGATCAATCATGATCATATTGAATGGCAGTGCTGGCTCGAAGGGCCGAATGGCCGATTCCTGCACCTATTTTCTATGTTTCTATGAATCGTTCGACAACTTGCTGGGGGGGGGGGGGGGGTTACGCCATTCCATAGTCCCTACACATACTGTAGCTGCATCATAACACCCACCTGTCCGCAGATTGTTACAGGCACAGCTGATGTGTGTTGCCCTTGCCTTAACTCCGCGCCTGGAATGGAAAGATAACGGCTGCATGATCAGACCGAATCTCAGCATGATAAATGATCTATTTCACACCCATAACTTTAAAAAGAAACAGTGAAAAAAAAAAATCCCGAGTACTATTGCCCAAAGCAAGTTTAAGATCACCGTTAACCATCTAAAAATAGTTTTGCATACCACAGTGCAAAAAAAACACAGGCATATTATCCAATGCGTAAACATTCACGTATGTTTGTGTGTGTGTGAATATAACACGATTCCTCTATGCATACAGACACAATGGGGATAGGGAAATCAGAAATGTACTTATGTCCCGGTTTCTACACTGATTTTGTCTTTTAACTGGGGTTAGACAGAACTGGCATGTACATTATCTATCTGAACTTCCTCATAAACCAACATTAAAGTCACACGAGTTTATACTGAAGATACATGGCTTTGTAACAAAGGTGACTTTCATACCATTACAATCAAAGGACACTTCAGTTCAATCTTTGTTACTATTAGAATTGAAGACAGTATTTGTAACAAGATTACTATACCAAAAATAAAGCTTTAACATTTTTTTCAAAGTGCTAGTTTTTAATTATTTAGATCTATACTTTCTTGACAGCCTGAATGAAAAAATAAGCATTATTCCATTGTTAAAAATAAATCTATTATTTCGAGCTGTAAACGTCAAATCTGGTACACACACTGAGTTTGGTTTGATAATGTATTTTTGAAAATAAAATTTGTGAGAGCGCGCTCTCCGTCATAGATTTTTTTTTTTTTACGTGATATTATTACCTTCTCATAAAAGGAACTCTGGCCTTGTGTTCAATAAAGTTCTGTCAAAGCAGTGGAGGAATTTCTACACGGATTTTACATGCTTAAGATATTTTAGAACCAAAAATCTTTTCATTTCCACTCTTGTAAAATCACCGAGCTGCAGAATTAGCAATTAACAGAAATGGTGAAGATAAATGTTGAGGTTGTAACGCAGGTAGGTGAGAGCTTTTATAACCATAGCTTTTTTTCCCCATTCACCTCTCTTTTCTGTATCAAGACAATTCTAACCACTGTACTCGATATAGGCCTAAAGCAATAATGAAACATCACCATAATAAAGGCAGATTTCTCCCTGTCATTAAACTGGTGTGCAACTTATCCTCTCCCCACCCCCTCCCCATCACTTTTAATAGCTCTAACCAAGAATTCAGGGCCCAAGTTCAGATCATTTAAACATTTAAATAAATTTCCAGCTTCAAAAAATACATTTTTTTCTTCTTTACATGACATCTACAATATTTACTTTGAAGTTTTTTTTGTTTGAAAGTGTTACCTAGAAATCATGATCAAACAAATGCACAGGACCAAAGAATATTTCTCGAGGTTCACTTTTTCTGGATTAGACTACGATTAAAAAAAAAAAAAAAAAAAAAAAAAAAATCTTATGACTTTTGTTTTCAATTTTGGTTTCAGAATTGTTAACGCACTCCTCTTAGGTTTTAATTCGGGAGGTTGAGCAAACATTGCGATTCTAACAAAACAAAAGAGCACAATCTGAACTAAAATCAGCAGATCCTTAGGACAAGCATTTCCCTTCTCTGTCGGCAAGGATTACTTGTATCTACTCGACAAATGACATGATGCATTACTGGGATCCAATGCGGTTCAGTTATGTAACCGGAGTCTGTACATGGAACTGGGGCAGCACCCTTTAAATGATCCACTTCCTGCGGCTCTCTCAGAGCACATCACGATTTCTATGTTTAAGCTGTGTATTTTTGGAGTAAATCTCTTTGCCGTTCACTGGACAGGCAGAAGGAGTTTTAGTATTGAAAAAATAAATAAAAACTAATTTTAATGGTATGAGTTAGCAGGAGTTTTGCAGAAAGTTTGGTATAATTTTCCCATCTTCAGTGCTAATCTTCCAAGGTCGGGACCTTCACATTTTGCTCAATGTTCTCAGGCTCCCTCCCAAGTAACTTCCCTTTATATTGTAAAAGGTAACGCTTGCTTGAAATAGTTTTTCATGCCATGCAAAATACTGAGCTCTGTTCTGTTTGAGGATATGCACTTTAAACGCCACGACTCCAGCCCAGATGATAACCTGGCAGACCTGACAGTCAGATCTTGTCGTCGTACGCGGTGGAGCAACCACTCTCCCCCGACGTGACGTGGATCTCTGGAGAGATGTGGTTGTCCAACTTGTTTCCCTCCTGGTTGCCACTTCTCTTCGTCCGGCGAGTTGCACTCTCCACGTTGTACAGGCAGTTTTGTCCAAAGTGCTTGGCTGAAGAAGTGACGAGGTATCCTTCCAAGTGGTTCCCGTCCCTCCGGTAGACGCCTTCCTTCTGACCTGGGTGGTCGCTGTTGGAGATGTGGGGGTACCTCAGACTCGACGACCCAGCAGCAGAAGCGTTCCTCCCATCCGGCGGCTGCTCGTCCTCGTCGCTGTCAGCGTCGATGTACTTCTTCACCCCGTCGTCGTGGAAGGTGAAGGCGTCAGGCACTATGATGTCCTCTGGTGATTTGGTCCCGGAGGTGGAGCAAGTTATCGACGCTTCGATGCTGGCGAGGTGTCTCTCCGTGTGCAATGGGCCGTCGAGGGGACCTGTGATGCTTTTGGGTCCAATCGCACTGGGGTGCACGATGGCCGAGAGGGCTGTATTCTGAACGTCCCCCTCCATGAAGTTCACCTTGAGCGGCCGGGATTTGATGGGATTTCCTTGCCTGCTCGGGCCTTCGGGAATCTCGGAGAGGCTGGGACCTCGTCTATCTCCAGCCCCACCGAGAAAACCTGCGTTGATGCTGCTGATGCCCAAGAAGTTCTTGTAATAGTTGCTGTCTATTGCTGGAGCCACTTGCCGACCAGGCGCGTTGTTCTGGATCAAGGCTGGTGGTGGTGGTGGTACTTGATCCTGAATTCTTTCAAGAGCCGGGTTGACAGAAGCCTTATTGAGCACGGAGGCTGCAGGACTGTGAGTAAACTTAGCTGGATCAGGAAATTCCGTGGCACAGCTAATGAAGCTGTCTATACTCGACAAGCTGCGCATGTCGACAATCCCGTCTGGAGTACTCAAGAGCGGGTCAGATGGGACAGAAATCTTCTCCATTTCCATTTGGTTTTGTTTCTTCACTTTGAACGTCTGGTCCGTTTGATCCACGTTCATGTTGGGCTGAGATTGCGTCTTTGCCATTTTGCTGTACATCTCCTCCAGTTTCTGCACGTTGAGATGCTGCGGGCTGGCGTTCGTGTTGCGGACATTCTCCGGGGAGTTCTGCTCTTGGTATTTAGTTTCGAAGGATTTATTGGAGCTGGTCTCGGACGCAGTCCGCTTCCCCCACTTCCACTTGCTGGGGGAGAGACTGTTGTCCCGCAGTTTCTCGCTTTTGTCCAGGTTTTCCCCGTTTTTCTCGACCACGATGTCCATGAGCTCCATGCTTGCAAAGGTGTCCTTCATGTTCATCGAGACGATGCTCCCGTTCCTCTTGGCCCTCTCCAGAGCCTCCCTCCTCTTGATCGCTTTCTCCTGCCTCTTCTGCTCCTTGTAGAACTCCGAGAAGTTGTTGACGATGATGGGTATGGGGAGAGCGATCACCAGCACCCCAGCAATGCAGCACAGCCCGCCCACGATCTTGCCCAGAAGGGTTTTGGGGTAGATGTCACCGTATCCCACCGTCGTCATGGTGATGGTGGCCCACCAGAAGGAAGCAGGGATGCTCTTGAACTTGGTGTCGTCCTCGTCCTTCTCGGCGAAGAACACCAAGCTGGAGAAGATCATTATGCCCATGGCCAGGAAGAGGATCAGCAGGCCCAGTTCGTTGTAGCTTCTCCTGAGGGTGAACCCCAGGGACTGCAGGCCCGTCGAATGCCTGGCCAACTTGAGAATTCGCAGAATCCTCATGATGCGGAAGATCTGGACCACCCTCCGGACGTTCTGGAACTGGAGGACACTCTTGTTGGACTCGGTGAGGAAGATTGTGACGTAGTAGGGCAGAATGGCCAACAGATCGATGACGTTCAGCGGACCTTTGAAGAACTTCCACTTGTTGGGCGAGGACAGGAACCGCAGGAGGTACTCCATGGTGAACCACGCGATGCACACGGCCTCCACGTGCGCCAACTGGGGGTTGTCCGTCACCTGCCCAAACTCATCCTCTTCTTGTAGTTCAGGAAGCGTGTTGAGGCTCAAGGCAATTGTTGATAGTACTATGAAAAGGATGGATATTATGGCCAAGATCTGTAAAAGAAGAGAACATTTGCCCAATTAGTGAAAGAAGTCACTTCCATTTTATTTTCATTTCTTTCTTGCTTTCTATACACTTGCAAACATCCAATACTGAATTATTTTCAATTTGTACCAAAGAGTGTTTTAATCCTTCAGTTTATCAGTGACCTTTTGGATCCTTTTCATTGGACTTGGGTCTCAGGAATAGTGTGGAGCTGAATAATAATAATAATATTATACTTATTATTATTAATATTATTATTATTATTATTATTATTATTATTATATTATCTTATTATTATATTATATTATATATTATAATATTATTATTATTTATTATTAATATTATAATTATTATTATTAAGCGGTGCTGGCTCGAAGGGCCGAATGGCCTCCTCCTTCACCTATTTTCTATGTTTCTTTTCTAATAATAATAATACATTTATTTGTATAGCACATTTAAAAACAGCTCACGTTGACCAAGGTGCTTCACATCAGTGCAGGTACTAATTTGATACATACAACGGTAGACAGACCCAACAATACATACATAAACTGTTCACAGCGCCCCCTCAGAGGGGCTCAAAAACGCTAGGGAGTAGAAATAGGTTTTGAGTCGTGACTTAAAGGAGTCGATGGTGGGGGCAGTTCTGATGAGGGACGGGATGCTGTTCCACAGTCTGGGTGCTGCAACCGCAAAAACGCGGTCACCCCTGAGCTTAAACCTAGATCGCAGGATAGTCAGTAGCCCCAAGTTGGCCGACCTGAGGGACCTGGAGGTAGAATGGAAGATTTTTGATATGGGGGGGCAAGCCCGTTAAGGGCTTTGTATACGTATAGGAGGAGCTTGGATTCTGTACTGTACTGGCAACAAGTGGAGAGAGCCAGAAGGTATAGAAGCTTGAAAGCACACACCACCAAACATAGGAACAGCTTCTTCCCCTCCATTATCAGGCTTCTGAACAGTTCTTCCATAAGCTAAGATATTCACCTCAAACTCAATGAGGTCGTTGGACTTTGTTTATTAGTGTTTATAAGGGATAGGAGCAGAATTAGGCTACTCGGCCCATCCAGCCTACTCCGCCATTCAATCATGGCTGATCTATCTCTCCCTCCTCACCCCATTCTCCTGCCTTCTCCCCATAACCCCTGACACCCGTACTAATCAAGAATCTATCTATCTCAGGTTTTAAAATATCCACTGACTTGGCCTCCACAGCCTTCTGTGGCAAAGAATTCCACAGATTTACCACCCTCTGGATGAAGAAATTCCTCCTCATCTCCTTCCTAAAGGAACGTCCTTTAATTCTGAGGTTATGATGGCCTCTGGTGCTAGACTCTCCCACTAGTGGAAACATCCTCTCTAAATCCACTCTACCCAGAGAAAACACACACAGTCACTCAAACTAATTAGTTTAGTATAGAGATGCAGCGTGGAAACAAGCCCTTCGACCCACAGATAGATCCATGAATAGATATTTATTCATTACATAGAAACATAGAAATTAGGTGCAGGAGTAGGCCATTCGGCCCTTCGAGCCTGCACCGCCATTCAATATGATCATGGCTGATCATCCAACTCAGTATCCTGTACCTGCCTTCTCTCCATACCCCCTGATCCCTTTAGCCACAAGGGCCACATCTAGCTCCCTCTTAAATATAGCCAATGAACTGGCCTCGACTACCCTCTGTGGCAGAGAGTTCCAGAGATTCACCACTCTCTGTGTGAAAAAAGTTCTTCTCATCTCGGTTTTAAAGGATTTCCCCCTTATCCTTAAGCTGTGACCCCTTGTCCTGGACTTCCCCAACATCGGGAGCAATCTTCCTGCATCTAGCCTGTCCAACCCCTTAAGAATTTTGTAAGTTTCTATAAGATCCCCTCTCAATCTCCTAAATTCTAGAGAGTATAAACCAAGTCTATCCAGTCTTTCTTCATAAGACAGTCCTGACATCCCAGGAATCAGTCTGGTGAACCTTCTCTGCACTCCCTCTATGGCAATAATGTCCTTCCTCAGATTTGGAGACCAAAACTGTACGCAATACTCCAGGTGTGGTCTCACCAAGACCCTGTACAACTGCAGTAGAACCTCCCTGCTCCTATACTCAAATCCTTTTGCTATGAAAGCTAACATACCATTCGCTTTCTTCACTGCCTGCTGCACTTGCATGCCTACTTTCAATGACTGGTGTACCATGACACCCAGGTCTCGCTGCATCTCCCCTTTTCCTAGTCGGCCACCATTTAGAAAATAGTCTGCTTTCCTGTTTTTGCCACCAAAATGGATAACCTCACATTTATCCACATTATACTGCATCTGCCAAACATTTTCCCACTCACCCAGCCTATCCAAGTCACCTTGCAGTCTCCTAGCATCCTCCTCACAGCTAACACTGCCCCCCAGCTTAGTGTCATCCGCAAACTTGGAGATATTGCCTTCAATTCCCTCATCCAGGTCATTAATATATATTGTAAATAGCTGGGGTCCCAGCACTGAGCCTTGCGGTACCCCACTAGTCACTGCCTGCCATTGTGAAAAGGACCCGTTTACTCCTACTCTTTGCTTCCTGTTTGCCAGCCAGTTCTCTATCCACATCAATACTGAACCCCCAATGCCATGTGCTTTAAGTTTGTATACTAATCTCTTATGTGGGACCTTGTCGAAAGCCTTCTGGAAGTCCAGATACACCACATCCACTGGTTCTCCCCTATCCACGCTACTAGTTACATCCTCGAAAAATTCTATAAGATTCGTCAGACATGATTTACCTTTCGTAAATCCATGCTGACTTTGTCCAATGATTTCACCACTTTCCAAATGTGCTGCTATCCCATCTTTAATAACTGACTCTAGCAGTTTCCCCACTACCGATGTTAGACTAACTGGTCTGTAATTCCCCGTTTTCTCTCTCCCTCCCTTCTTAAAAAGTGGGGTTACGTTTGCTACCCGCCAATCCTCAGGAACTACTCCAGAATCTAAAGAATTTTGAAAGATTATTACTAATGCATCCACTATTTCTGGAGCTACTTCCTTAAGTACTCTGGGATGCAGCCTATCTGGCCCTGGGGATTTATCGGCCTTTAATCCATTCAATTTACCCAAAACCACTTCCCGACTAACCTGGATTTCACTCAATTCCTCCAACTCCTTTGACCCGCGGTCCCCTGCTATTTCCGGCAGATTATTTATGTCTTCCTTAGTGAAGACGGAACCAAAGTAGTTATTCAATTGGTCCGCCATATCCTTGTTCCCCATGATCAACTCACCTGTTTCTGACTGCAAGGGACCTACATTTGTTTTAACTCTTGTTACATTATGATGTAAAGACGTATGTAAACAATGCTGTGCTAATATTCACACAGAGGGTTTACAAGAGAAGGCACAGAATACTGGAGTAGCTCAAAGCGCCAGGCAGCATCTGTGGAGAACATGGATAGGTGACGTTTCAGGTCAGGTCCCTTCTTCAGATGGATTCAATGCTGAGCTACTCCTGCACTCTGAGTTCACTTGCATTGGATCAGGGATGGGTCCCAGTGAGACAGAGCTTCAATGTGAGACTCCACCCGTCTCCTGTGATTTAGTGGAGTGAGTGATGTGCTGGCATCTGTTACTCAGCATGTACCAGGCATCACACGATTCCTCCACTTGCTTGCTCAACAACAGCGAAAGCAAACTGTTCTCTTCAGATCTGCTCCTTCACATCTTGCCTGTCTCTGTCCACGACTCCTGAGAGAACAGCACGCTGCACCTCACTGTTTGTGAGCCCATCAAATGTGCACGACTTGGGGTAGCACAGTGGCGCAGCTGGTAGAGCTGCCAGAAATCCAGGTTCAATCCAGCCCACAGGCGCTGTGTGTGTGGAGTTTGTACATACCTCCTGTGACTGGCAGGGATTTCTCCGGGTGCTCCGGTTTCTTCCCACATCTCAGAGACGTGCGGGTTTGTAGGTTAATTGACAATAGACAGGAATCTATTGCAGGAGTAGGCCATTTGGCCCTTCGAGCCAGCACCGCCATTCAATGTCATCCACAATCAGTACCCCGTTCCTGCCTTCGCCCCATATCCCCTGACTCCGCCATCTTTAAGGTCTCTGTCTAGCTCTTTAAAGTATCCAGGGAATTGGTCCATTGTAAATTGCCCCGAGCGTGTCCAGAGTGGATGAGAAAGTGGGAACTTTCACACTAGCTCACACTCGAACTAGTGTGAATGGGTGATCAATGGTCGGCATGGACAAGGTGGGCCGTAGGGCCTGTTCCCAAGTTATATCTCTAACAATTTTAATACCAGTTTAAAGAACAGTTAGTTAGCTCTCAATATTTAATGACGGATTGCACCTCCTAAAGGTGCAATTTATAAGCAGGTACGATCATCTCTGACCCCTCTCACCCTGGCCACAAACTCTTTGAATCACTTCCCTCTGGAAGGCGACTCCGGACTGTCAAAGCCGCCACAGCCAGACATAAAAACAGCTTTTTTTTCCACGAGTAGTAGCTCTACTGAATAACCAGAAATCTGTAGCCTCCTTTTGCTCTGGTATTTCATTTAATCAATAATGTTTTATTATTAATGTTTAATGTTTTATGTATCATTCTTAACTGTCACTGTATGTCATGTTGTCACTTGTGGGCGGAGCACCAATGCAAATTCCTTGTATGTGAATACTTGGCCAATAAACTTATTCATTCATTCATTCATTCATTCCAAAGAGGGAATCATTTTGAAGTTGCAGACATTCAAAAGGGAAGTAAATCAGAACCTTTATCCCAAGGTGGAAATGTCCAATACGAGAGGTCGTAGCTTTAAGATGTGAAGGGGAATGTTTAATAGAGATGTGCGTGGTTTTAAGAGGCTTTTAGATAGGCACATGAATATTCAGGGAATGGAGGGATATGGATCATGCACAGGCAGATGAGGTCGTTAGACTTTACTTTAGACATTAGAGATACGGCGCAGAAACAGGCCCTTCGGCCCACCGAGTCCCTGCCGACCAGCGATCACCCCATACACTAGCACTAACCTACACACTCGGGACAATTTATAATTTTACTGAAGCCAATGAACCTACAAAGCTGTACGTCCTTGGAGTGTGGGAGGAAACCGGAGCACCCAGAGAGAACGCACGTGGCCACAGGGAGAACATACAAACTCCACACAGACAGCACCCAAGGTCAGGATCGAACACGGGGGTCTCTGGCGCTGTAAGGCAGCAACTCTACCGGTAGAGTAAATGATTGAGTAAAACAGGGCGAGGGAAGCACTGTGCAACACACACACACCACTCTGGATTTCCCAGATGATGTCCACCAGATTCCCCACAACATTCATTCTATCCTTGACCTGAGCTCAGCTCAACATGAAAAGATTCCATGTCATTATTCCAATGACGAGCAACATGGGGAACTGCAGATGCTGGAATCCTGCACACAACATTCCACCTCGGGGCAAACCCACTGTGGGCGGCACGGTGGCGTGGCGGGTAGAGCCACTGCCTCACAGCGACAGAGACCCAGGTTCGATCCCGACCTCGGGTGCTGTCTGTGTGGAGTCTGCAGGTTCTCCCTGTGACCGGGCTGGGTTTCCTCCCGCATCTCTCAGGCGTGCAGGTTGGCACGTCACAGTTACAGTTTAGTTTATTGTCACGTGTACCGAGGTACAGGGAAAAGCTTTTGTTGCGTGCTAACCAGTCAGCAGAAAGACAATACGTGATTACAATCAAGGCATTTACAGTGTATAGATACATGATAAGGGAATAACGTTTAGTACAAGGTAAAGCCATCAAAGTCCGGTCAAGGATAGTCCGAGGGTCACCAAAGAGGTGGATAGTAGTTCAGCGCTGCTCTCTGGTTGTGGTAGGATGGTTTAATTGCTTGATAACAGCTGGGAAGAAACATGTCCCGGAATTAATTGTCCCTCCGTAAATTGCCCCTGGTGTGTAGGGAGTGGATGAGAAAGTGGGAGAACACAACTAGTGATCGATGGTTGGCTGAATGGCCTGTTTCCACGCTGTATCTTTACTTCACCACCACAGATGCATTTTTACTCAGTTCAAGCTGTCTACAAACTGGACTGAGGCCTCTCAGCTCTGCTTCCATTCTTGAACATCAAAGCTGCTGCCCTACAGCGCCAAAGACCCGGGTTCGATCCTGACCACGGGTGTTGCCGGTACAGAGTTTGTACATTCTCCCCATGACCTACGTGGGTTTTCCCCGGGTGCTCCGTCTGCCTCCCACAATCCAAGGTCGTGCAGGTTTGTAGGCTAATTGGCTTCGGTAAAATTGTAAATTGTCCCTAGTGTGTGTAGGATAGTGTTGGTGTGCAGGGATCGCTGGTCGGCACGAAGGGCCTATTCCCACGCTGTATCTCTAAACTAAACTGAACCGAACCAAACTACCTGCAGACACAACGATTGCTGTCATGAATAATCCATGGAGTAGCCAGAACTCGAAACACCAGAAATGGTGCTGAGAGTCACAGACTCACTAATCGGTAAGTCTCAATGAGGTTCCCCCCCCACCTCCCCCCCCCACCCCCCCCGACTCATCCTTCTCAACTCCAAGAGTACAGGACCAGTGCAGTCAAACGCTCATCATACGTTAACCCAATCATTCCAGGTATCATTCTCGTAAACCTCCTCTGGATCCACTCCAAAGCCAGCACATCCTTCCTCAGATACGGGGCCCAGAACTGCACACAATACTCCAAATGCGGTCTGACCAGCGCCTCATAGAGAGAGCCTCAACGTTACACCCCTGTTTTTATATTCTAGTCCTTTCGAAATCAATGCTAACATTGCATTGGCCTCCTTTGCTACTGATTCAACTTGAAAATTGACTTCTTGGGAATCCTGCACCAGTATTCCCAAGTCCCTTTGCACCTCTGATGTCTGAATCTACTCAATTCGAGCAGTTAAATTTAGACCTCATGAAGTCAAGAGATTTGTTGCGACTGAGAAGTTAATTGTATTACATTACTGATCAATTTACTGCAGCCTTCTGCAAGCAAGACCTACAGTTGTGCATCAGAATCATTTCCTGCTGATTTTACGTGATAACAAAAATAATGAAAAAGCCTGTTAGGAGCTCAACAATTACGACATCATTGAAAACGATGATCTAACTGCAGTCGAACGCAGCTGCCTGCAATTCTTTAATGCCGTTAAGAACACATTACTTTCCGTGGCCTGTCAAACCGTGTTATCTAATAAATGTTCTTGACTTCTCTTGGAGGGCAAAGTCTTAAATCCCAGCGGGAAATTGTCGACAGAGCAGGAAGGCCGGGATAAAAATAGCTGGAATACAATCTATGGGTTCCCTTCAGCTGTGAGATGGATGATTCTGATGCTGAATTTAACTCCCTCGCAAGGTGAAACATTCTGGGGCAAAGGGAGGATGACGGAAATAAATAGTATTTAAAATGTTCAGAGTCGGGCACAGCGGTAGAGTTGTTGCCTCACAGCGCCGGGGACCCAGGTTCGATCCTGAGCACGAGTGCTGTCGGTACGAACTTCAGCTCAGTTTAGTTTATTGCCACGTGTAGCGAGGTGCAGTGAAAAGCTTTGTACGTTTGGAGCTTTGGAGTTTGTACGTTCTCCCTGTGATCATATGGGTTTCCTCCGGGTGCTCCAGTTTCCTCCCACACGCCAAAGATTCGTATGTAACTTGGCTTCTGTAAATTCTAAATTGTCCCTAGTGTAGGATAGTGCTATGTACAAGATGATCGCTGGTCGGCGCGGACTCGGTGGGCCGAAGGGCTTGTTTCCGCGCTGTATCTCTGAAGCCTTTAAGAATAAGGGGTAAGCCATTTAGAACAGAGACGAGGAAACACTTTTTCTCACAGAGAGTTGTGAGTCTGTGGAATTCTTTGCCTCAGAGGGCGGTGGAGGCCGGTTCTCTGGATACTTTCAAGAGAGAGCTAAATAGGGCTCTTAAAGATAGTGGATTCAGGGGATATGGGGAGAAGGCAGGAACTGGGTACTGATTGGGGATGATCAGCCATGATCAAATTGAATGGCGGTGCTGGCTCGAAGGGCCGAATGGCCTACTCCTGCACCTATTGCCTATTATCTATAAGTCTAAAGTATGTTCACCATGTCTTCATGGAAAATTCGAAATGCAGATTAAAATCTGATCTTGTCAATGACAGGTAGACAAAAATGCTGGAGAAACTCAGCGGGTGAGGCAGCAACTATGGCTTGAAGGAATAGGTGAAGTTTTGGGTCGAGACCCTTCTTCTGACTGATGCGGGGAGGGGGGGGGGGGGTGGACTGGAAGAAAAAAGGAAGTGGCCTTTTATATTGTCAATGACATATACCTCACGGACAATTTTCAATAAAATACCCCACACAAGATTACCTAAAGTAAGTATCGGAAAACAGATTTGATAATCTCTCAAGTAAGGCCATATTGTATGATTAATGATTAATTATATAATATAATTAATGACAGCTGACCTGAATTGTCTCTGCTAATATATTAATCGGATGTATTTTGCAAACAATCTTTTTGATAAACTAACTTCATAACCGTGGTAATCAATATATTAACAATGATAACGCATTTCAGCTGCTGAAAATTTTTATACTAGTTCCATGTCAACAAAGCTAACCAACCCGAAAATCTCCACCCTCATGAATATTACATAATCTATTCGTGTAAAAAAGTATTATTCCAGTCTGCAGATATGACAACACAGTACAAACAATGGCAAAATGCTGGATGTTTTTATGAATTTTAGATTTATAACCCTAATCCTTAAACGATTCAAATCCTACAGCATGGATATAGTCCACTTCGTCCTCGGTATTGTGTTGATCTTTCAGAGTCATTAAGTCATGCAGTATGGAAACAGGACCTTCGGCCCAACATGTCCATGCCAACCAAGCTGCCCGATCTAAGCTAGTCCCATTTGGCCCATATACCTCTCAACCTTTCCTAGCCATGTACCTGCCCAAGTGTCTTTTCAATGCTGCTATAGTACCTGCTTCAACTGCCTCCTCTGGCAGCTCTTTCCATCCAAAGTTGCCCCTCAGGTTCCCTTAGACCTTCTTGCCCTTTCACCTTTAACCTATGCCGGCAGGTATTTGATTCCTCTACCATCGGTAAAAGACTTTGCATTCACCCTATCTATTCCCCTCATGATGTTACACACCTTTATAAGATCACCTCTCAGCCCCGTGAGGTTCAAGAATTGATGTCCTAGCCTATCCTGTATATGCCTGTAACGCAGGCTGTGGGTAAAAGAGTCTGTGCATTCAGAGTTTTCTGAGCTCTCCTGTCTGAATGCTCATGAGTATGTAATCCTTGCACTTTATCCCTTGAAATAGTCATCTCCTCAGGGAAGGTTGGGCATTCTCTCTCTCTCTGTACTTCTCTCTTTGAGGAAGTAAATAGCAGGCTTGACAAAGGAGAGCCAGTGGATGTGGTTTACCTGGATTTTCAGGCCTTTGGTAAGGTGCGGCTGCTGAAGAAGATGAGAGCCCATGGTATCAAAGGGGAGATTCTAACATGGATAGCAGGTTGGCTGGATGGCAGAAGAAAAAGAGTGCTAATGAAAGGGGGCTTTTTCTGGTTGGCTGCCAGTGACTAGTGGTTCCACAAGGGCCGCTACTCTTCACGTTGTACAACAATAACACGGGCAGCACGGTGGCGCAACGGTAGAGTTGCTGCCTCACAGTGCCAGAGACCTGGGTTCAATCCTGACTATGGGTGCTGCCTGGGCATGGTTTTCATGTTTTCCCAGTGACCACGTGGGTTTTCTCCGGGTGCTCCGGTTTCCTCTCACACTCTCCAGAGCTTGGAGATCAGGGCAAGTGTTCACAGAATGGCATCTTTGTCTCTCCCTCTCTTCTATATGTTTCTCTGAGATCCATAAGATGAAGACGAGTGGATGGACTATCACATTGTCAGCAATTGATCCCTGAGACTGATGAATTAGTTTAACACATGTATATGTAGGAATTTCCTGAGAACTTCAGGAGAGCCGCGATTTTTAAAACAATCCAGTGGCTGCATTTCAAAAAGTACCTAATCGGCTAGAAGGCTCGTCGGGAAGTCCTAAAGCAATGAAAGGCATTTCTATAATTAAACACAAGTCTCCCTTCGTTAACTTTTAATTTATTGGGTAGAATCTGTGATTGTGCAGGGAAGAGCCTCAGGAGGTAGTCACAATGGGCCATCTGTTCACAACTTATGGCTGGAGAAGGCTTTGAATGATTCCGAAGATTTATAACAAAAAGCTGGAGTAACTCAGCAGGACAGGCAGCATCTCTGGAGTGAAGGAATGGGTGACTCCGAAGAGTCTGAAGAAGGGTCTCGACTCGGAACGTCACCCATTCCTTCTCTCCAGAGATGCTGCCTGTCCCGCTGAGTTGCTCCAGCTTCTTGTGTCTATCTTCGGTTTAAACCAGCATCTGCAGTTCCTTCCTACAACATTACAATGATCCAGCCTTGCCTTTAACAAATGCAAGCTGTGCCCTAACATGGTGTAGTCACGGGGCCATGCAGCACGGAAACAGGCCCTTTGGCCCAACTCGTTCGTGCCGAGCAAGATACCCCATCTAAGCTAGTCCTGTTTGCCCATGTTTGGCCCCTATCTCTCGAGATGACCTTTAGGGAGGAGATGAGACAATTATTTCTTTAGTCAGAAGGTGGTGAATCTGTGGAATTCATTGCCACAGACGGCTGTGGAGGCTAAGTCAATGGGTATTTTTAAGGTTTAGATTGATAGATTGTTGATTAGTACGGGTGTCAGGTGTTGTGGGGAGAAGGCAGGAGAATGGGGGCAGGGAGGGAAAGATAGATCAGCCATGATTGAATGGCGGAGTAGGCCTGATGGGCTGAATGGCCCAATTCTTCTCCTATCACTTAGGAATTTATACTGACATTTTTCTTGCAGAGTACATTCTGTCTAAGCTCTTATTTCCTTTAATAGCAATGAATTGTATACACAACCTTCAAAACCCCTTTCAAATCTGTCCTTGCCCTGATTAAAGCGAGTGTTAATGAGGTCATTCAGATCCAGGCGACTGGATTACAAGAAAGATTTTTTAAAAGAGAAGCTTTTATGAATGGAACCTCCTCCATCATGTTTTAGTTCATCTATTTATGAGAAATATGTTAAAAGGATTATTCCACTTGAAGCATTTCAGCTGTTAGCTGATGCTTACAATATCAACATTATTTCTGAGCTGGATGTTTGAATAATGCATGATGAATAACATCATGTTTGAACTGGATAATTCTGAATATTAGAGAGAGTCATGGGCTGTGTCATAAGGTCATGAGGAATAGGTGTAGAATAAGGCCATTCGGCCCTCCAAGTCTACTCCGCCATTCAATCATGGCCGATCTATCTCTCCCTCCTAACGTATCGTCCTTATTGTCACTTTTGGCATTAAACATATTCCGACAGTGTGATTCATATAGTAGTTTCTTTAATGGCAAGTATAAATCTGAAGTAGGTTTTATTTTAAAACGATCATATTCTGATTCTAAACAAGTTCGATCCAACGCGATTGCATTAGTGGGGGTGGGGGGGCGGGGGTGGTGGTGGGGTGGGGGGGGGGATGCTGGAAAGAGAAGGTTTCAGTTTAGTTTATTGTCACGTGTACCGAGCTTTAGTTGCGTACCATCCAGTCGACAGACAGACAATACATGATTACAATCGGCCCATTTACAATGTGTGATAAGGGAATAACGTTTAGTGCAAGGTGAAGCCAGCAAAAAGTCAGCAAGGATAGTCCGAGGGTCACCAATGAGGTAGATAGTCACTCAGCACTGCTCTCTGGTTGTGCTGGGATGATTCAGTTGCCTGATAACAGCTGGGGTGGGGTGGGGTGGGGGGGGCAACAGGAGGGCCGTCGGAGAATGAGGTGGGGCCATCAGAGAGAGAGGGGGTCCGTCAGAGAGAGGGGGGACCGTCAGAGAGGGGGGGCCATTGGAACGCTACCAAGAACAAAGGGGGACTCGGAGGGGAGTGGGTTTGGTCCTACCACAACCAGAGAACAGTGCAGAACTACTATCTACCTCATTGGTGACCCCTCAGACTATCTTTGATCTGCCCTGGCTGGCTTTACTTTGCACTAAACGTTATTCCCTTATCATGTATCTATACACCGTAAACGGATCGATTGTAATCATGTATTGTCTTTCTGCTGATTGGTCAGCACGCAACAAATGCCTTTCACTGTACTTCGGTGCACGTGACAATAAACTGAACTGAAACCTCCTTTATCAGCGTCGAACCGTGGCGACACTCGTGTACTGCCGAGGTGACGTCTGCTGCATGTTTTTTTTTTTACTGGGTCACGTGCGAAGCATTTCACCGTCACTAGACCCACTGTCTCGCTGTCAAACCGGACCCAGTTTCTTTAGATGTGCGCTAATGTCTGCAAAGGAATTGGCAGAGAAATCGTCAATTTATTTCTGAATTATGCGTTTCATTAATTTATCGATTTAGCCCGTGACTCACACAAACAAAAGTTGCAACTGCCAAAGTTTCACATTTCATCTCCTGACTGAAAGTGAAAGTGAGATGAGGCATTACTGAGTTGCTCTATTCCTGAACACAGGACTGTCTGAGGAGGGAAAAAAAGATAACGAGTTTGTATTAATTGGATAAGCATTGTTCCTAAAATTGAACAGCTCGACGTGAATCTAGCGCTCTAGGAGTGGGTATACCGCTGTGATTTAGCCTACATTGATGGGAGCTTAATATAATTGAACACATTTATGGTACAAATTATTTCCTGTCAGAGTGAATTAAATTAATTAGATTCTTTTCTAAGTAAATGCTGACATTTCACAGAGTTTGACTTGACTTAAACTAGGTCTTTCGAGCGGATCGATTGAATGTGGAGAGGATGTTTCCACTGGTTTATCTTCCCCTGTGGGAAAGATACATCTTCTAGATACGCTGGGACGCATCCTCACTGATGTGACCTGGGATCATCGGGTGTTTCGGGTCTCACAACATCAGACACCCTCGCCCAGGCGACCCAGCCTGGGTTGATCAAGCCCCGACTTACGTCCCAGCAGCAACCGCCCACGGATCAGCCCTCTTAATCCAAAGCCACCTAGTGGCTTTCTCTGCGGCTTCGCTTGCGGATTGAATGGCCCTCTTCTTTTCCAGCCCCGTAATGCCCAACTGGTTGAGGACTTTGCAGAGTGAGCGTCCTGCAAAGCCTCCACAGCCCACCTCTATGGGCTCATAGTATAAAAGGACGTAACTTTTGGAAAGGAGATGAGGAGATTCAGTCAGAGAGTGGTGAATCTGTGGAATTCTTTGCCACAGATTCTCTGACCCGTCTTCAGACTGGTTCGGGATAAAGAAATCGACAGATACAGACGATGATGTAGAGAGATAAAGAACAATGAATGAAAGATATGCAAAAACGTAACGATGATAAAAGGAAACAGGCCATTGTTATCTATTTGTTGGGTGAAAACGAGAAGCTGGTGCGACTTGGGTGGGGGAGGGATGGAGAGAGAGGGAATGCCAGGGTTACTCGAAGTTAGAGAAATCAATATTCATACCACTGGGTGGTAAGCTCTCTCATTCCCCTTATCCCTAACTAGTCTGAAGAAGGGTCTCGACCTGAAACGTCACCCATTCCTTCTCTCTAGAGATGCTGCCTGACCCGCTGAGTTACTCCAGCATTTTGTATCTATCTTTGGTGTAAACCAGCATCTGCAGTTCCTTCCTACACAGTTCCAGTGATTTCATTACATTTATTCTGTTGTTGTGCAGAGGATCATATGATGCAAGTAAATATGAGAGACCCCTGACCCTCAGTCTGAAGAAGGGTCTCGACCCGAAACGTCACCTATTCCTTTTCTCCAGAGATGCTGCCTGACCCGCTGAGTTAGACAATAGACAATGGACAATAGGTGCAGGAGTAGGCCATTCGGCCCTTCGAGCCAGCAACGCCATTCAATGTGATCATGGCTGATCATCCACAATCAATACCCCGTTCCTGCCTTCTCCCCATATCCCCTGACTCCGCTATCTTTTAAGAGCCCTATCAAGCTCTCTCTTGAAAGTAGAGAGAACCGGCCTCCACCGCCCTCTGAGGGAGAGAATTCCACAGACTCCAGCTTTTTGTGTTTACCTTTGGTGTAAACCAGGTTCTGCAGTTCCTTCCTACACATAAATATCTCGACTGTTGGAAACCTCCCTGCTTGTGTTCAGATGTAGGGGAATCTGCGTTCTGCGTATGTTTTACAGCAGACAGATGTGAAATACTAGGCGTCACTACAGGGTGATGGAATTGTTGTTTAGTGTAGACTCCCACATTGAATAGAAAATGAAGTCCAGAGCAATATCTTACAGACACTAGATAGACACAAAATGCTGGAGTAACTCAGCGGGACAGGCAGCCTCTCTGGAGAGAAGGAATGGGTGGCGTTTCGGCTCGAGACCCTTCTCCAGAGATGCTGCCCATCCCGCTGAGTTACTCCAGCATTTTGTGTCTGTCTTCGGTTCAAACCAGCATCTGCAGTTCCTTCCTGCACATCTCACAGACACTGCCACATCCGATGCGTACGGTGGTGCTGACATCCAGCAGTGAAACCTGTTTCTATGGTACCCAAAGCAGACCTGAACGAACCGGGTCAAGTCCTTCCTTTGACTCGGCAAAAAATGATGCCTTGTTTGAACGACAACAATCGTTTGTTTTAAGAGGAAATTCAAAATACAGAGGAGGTTTAAAAATAGAAGAAAAATCCCAATTTTCACCTGGGTGAAGGGAATAGATAACGAGCAGATTGCCGCGTGATGGTCAGAGCAAATTCTCTCCCCTCGAGAGAGAGATGGTGCAATCCACAACAAGGTCAAAGAAAAGCCACCCTGACAGTTCATTTATACACCAGATTATGCTCTGTCGCCGATCGTGTGGAATTAGCTGTAATTAAGGCTGTCACGTATTTTAAAGATACACTCGTCAATGGAGACAAAGCATTTTGTCCAGCCTCCTAATGTCTCAAAAATCTAGGCCTTTACAACAATTACCGATGAGGGCATTGCAGACTGGTGAAATGGAGGCGTCGAGGAATAAGGGGATGACGTTGATTTATGCTTCCGTAAGAAATAGGTAGAAAAAAACCCGATCCACTCATTTGCTACTTTATATTTAAGAATATAAAGAGAATATAAAGAAAATAGAGAGAGTACAGAGGAGATTTACTGGAATGTTGCCTGGGTTTCAGCACCTGAGTTACAGAGAAAGGTTGAACAAGATAGGTCTTTATTCTTTGGAGCGCAGAAGGTTAAGGGGGGACTTGATAGAGGTCTTTAAAATTATGAGAGGGATAGACAGAGTTGACGTGGATAAGCTTTTTCCATTGAGAGTAGGGAAGATTCAAACAAGGGGACATGACTTGAGAATTAAGGGACAAAAGTTTAGGGGAAACATGAGGGGGGACTTCTTTACTCAGAGAGTGGTAGCTGTGTGGAATGAGCTTCCAGTGGAAGTGGTGGAGGCAGGTTCGATTTTAGCATTTAAAAATAAATTGGATAGGTATATGGACGGGAAAGGAATGGAGGGTTATGGTCTGAGTGCAGGTAGATGGGACTAGGTGAGAGTAAGTGTTCGGCATGGACTAGAAGGGCCGAGATGGCCTGTTTCCGTGCTGTAATTGTTATATGGTTATATGGTTATATGGAAAGAACTGCAGATGCTGGAAAAATCAAAGATAGACAAAAATGCTGGAGAAACTCAGCGGGTGAGGCAGCATCCATGGATGCTGCCTCACCCGCTGAGTTTCTCCAACATTTTTGTCTGCCTGCTACTTTATATTGATGACCTCGCACTATTTTCCATTTCTCTGCAGCGAGCAGAGCAATATACTCACAGGCATCTGTGACATTTTTTTTTATTAGGTATGGATTCAGTGCATGAATATTTTCATTGACCACAAAATCGCAATTCCTCAAATGTACTGCACGGCTGTTTGTCTTTTTCCTAATCCCATTCCAGTCACTTTGTTTTTTGGCAAAAGACCAGGCTGCTCTTTGTCATTTCAAGCAAATTCATAAATTGCTAAGTGGTACAGTGTCTCACTTTATTACTCCACGCACTTCAAAATGTCATCTGCTGCGCGCTCTATTGCTAGGCTGATGTTTCATTTAAGTTCCAGCACAATAACACGGACTCATCACTCAGGCCCCTCTCGTGGACTTCACGATTGGGGAAGCCAAATCAAATTGGCACATCACTTAAATGGTTAATCAATTCTGAATTCTTTGTGTTTTGAAACATCGGGCCTGAACATCGGGCCACCGTTGCAGCGACTGCGGAGGCCTCAAATAGGCCCCGACCACGGGTGAACACAGAGGAAGAGGACTGGACTTTGCTGCCTTCCCTCACAGTGGGAACCATTGTGGGGGGATGTTTTTATGTTTAATGTTAAATTCTTCTTTAATGTTGTGTTTCATATTTATTGGTGTGCTGCAATGGCCACTCAAATTTCACTACACCAACAGGTGTATGTGACAATAAATGTCCTTTGTCCTTTGTCCTTTTCCTTGGTGTATGCAAGCGTGATATTTTCAGCCAGTGAAAGGCTGGCGTTAGATCTTTCAAAGTCATATTGGTTTTAGTTCAGTTTCAGTTTAGTTTAGGATACAGAGCCCCTTCGGCCCACCAAGTCCACGCCGACCAGCGATCCCCGTACACGAGCAATGTCCTACACACCAAGGACAGTTTACAATCTTTACCAAAGCCAATTAACCTACAAACCTGTACAGCTTTGGAGTGTGGGAGCACCCAGGGAAAACCCACGCAGGTCACGGGGAGAGCGTACAAACTCTGCACAGACAGCACCCGCTCTATGTTTTCTATTCTGTGTTTCTTACTCCGTACAGACAGCACACCCGTAGTCAGGATTGAACCCGGGTCTCTGGCGCAGTGAGGCAGCAACTCTACCGCTGCACGCCAAGTGGTCTGAGCTGTTTTAACAAATGGGAGAGAGAGAGGATCAGCGGATGTGATGAAGTGGTGAGTTAGGATCTGCAAGGAGTCTGGCGACCTGGCAAATCTCAATTATGTTCAAGCCATTCTTGGGCTTCTGGAGAAGATACATGAAAGGGCGCGACAGACCGTGTGGGGTGAGGACGCTGCTGCTGAGGGAATGGAACAAAGGGGGACCCGGCGTGGGGGGATTGCCGTGAGGGATGGGAGGGGAGGGGAGGAGGTTGGGTAGGGGGAGAACATAGGGGGACCTGGCGCGGATACTGTGTATACTTTGTAACTGTGTCAGTGCCCTTTATGTGGCCACTATTCACATACCCTGGCCATGCAAGTAAAGGATTCCACTGTGACTTGCCACACGTGACAATAAAGTATTCATTCATTCGGATAATTTCCAAAAATTTCAGCAGACTGCACGTTTACCACCAGAGGTCTCCACACTTCCTCACACAGCAAATTTAAAAAAAACCACACAAACTGCAGCCCTGACAAAGAAAAATGACACAAATTTGTTTGGGATCAATAAATTTACAATTTTTTGCAAATTGTACTGTAAATCAGGAACACAAATGAAAACAACACAAGGAGGTTTGAAAATTAATATTTACGCATTAAAATACTGAGCGCCACAGAGAGAAGGGCCTGTCCCACTTGGGTGATTTTTTTAGACGACTTGAGGCGACTAGGCTGTTGCCACATGGTCGCCGGGGTGTCGCCTGTATGGCCGTGAGTCGTCTCCTCAGTCGCCCAAAGAGTCGTAGCGTCTTTCTGGTCGCCGCTGGATTTTCAACGTGTTGAAACATTTTCGGAGCCAGTCGGCGACAGTGGGTTTGACGCCAATGAGCGTAGCTTGACTTCCCCTGACGTAGGTGCTGTCGTAGTTGTCGCCAGGTTAACGTAGGTTGTCGCCGCTGCTGACTTTGTTTTTTTGTTGTTGTTAAAGTAATGATTCTATTTCAAATTTTATGTCGAAGGGGGGAGGGGGTCCAGTTGCCGTTTTTTCGGCGACCTGCTACGACTATGACAGTCGCCGGCAGTCGCCTAAACATAGCCTAAATGGGACAGGCCCTAGAGGCAACCAAGAGATTGAATCGAGGTAGAGGATTGGTGGTAGAGGTTTAATTTTAACCCAGGAAGATGGGATGAGTGGGTAGTGAAATATTGGGTGATTAATCTATTGATTTTTTCCCTGTTTATTATGTGTTATTTATGAGCATTGCTTTTACAGGCCTGTTTACATGCTGCAGCAAGAAAGAACCTCGTTGTTCTGTTCTCGGCACGTGTGATAATTAAACATTGACTGAGGGACGGTGATTTTCTGAGGTTATTGTCATGTGTGCCAAGCTACAGTGAACAGCTTTTGCTGCTAAACCAGTCACATTATTACAATCGAGCCATCCACAGTGCACAGGATAGAAGGAATGACAAAATAACACCAGTAAAGTCCGATCAAAGATAGTCCGAGGGTCTCCAATGCTTTGCTTTTTTTGTGTTTTACTTTTAACTGATGTTAGCCAGGTTGCTAATGGCCGAGGGATTTCAGCAGGAGAAAGGAAGCGAAGGGGTCCAAATCCATAAAAGAAATCCATTCACTGGGTAGTAGCACTTGTGGATGTACGAATGTTTCTCCGAGATCCCACCAGCATTTATGACCATGTTGGACCTCTTCACTCACTTGATCTAATCTTCTCTGCCACTCTCCTCTCTGACATTCACCGATCTTCATGACCTCTCTATTGTTTTGCCTCAATATCAGGGATCGTGACAGAAGCCTCCTGGTGGCGATCCCTGGAAGCGACGACACGACGCACTCTGTGACGCGTCGGGCGACAATTCTGTCAACATGTTGGACGACGACAGAAGCCGACAGCGAGCTACATCGTCTGACACACGAGCGAACGAACGAACTAACTCAATATCCACAATCTTCCCTCCTGCCTCTCCGCCCCAACATCCCCTTCAGCACCCAATATCATAAGGTCATAATGTTTAATGTTTTATGCGTCATTCTTAATTGTTACTCTATGTCGTGTTGTTATTTGCGAGCGGAGCACCAAGGCAAATTCCTTGTATGTGAACATACTTGGCCAATAAACTTATTCATTAATTCATTCATAAGTGATAGGAATAGAATTAGGCCACTCGGCCCATCATGTCTACTCCGCCATTCAATCATGGCTGATCTATCTCTCTCCCCTAATCCCATTCTCCTGCCTTCTCGCCATAACCTCTGACACCTGTACGAATCAAGAAATATCTCCACTGAACTCCCCCTGAGCTCCTCCTGCCCATGGCTGTGCCATTCTGTTATAGGTTGTACCATCCTGTAGGCAAAGGCGGACAATGTGCCCTCTAATAATATTGTCCCAACAGGTCATCCTGTTGCCAACACTGTTTTGTCCTGGGCCTTCTCCATCTTTCGGTCTGACGAAGGGTTCCGACCCGAAACGTCACCTATTCCTTCTCTCCAGAGACACTGCCTGTCCCGTTGAGTTACTCCAGCATTTTGTGTCTGTCTAAGGTATAAACCGGCATCTGCAGTTCCTTCCTTTACAAGAGTCCCCTTCAGTATCTGTGAGCTTAGCGACTAGATGGGACGACAGATGGCGCAATGGGCTAAGTGTTCGGCTGGCAACCGGAAGGTAGCCGGTTCGAATCCCGCTTGGAGTGCATACTGTCGTTGTGTCCTTGGGCAAGACACTTCACCCACCTTTGCCTGTGTGTGAATGTGTGTGAATGTGTGTGAGTGATTGGTGGTGGTCGGAGGGGCCGTAGGCGCAGATTAGCAGCCACGCTTCCGTCAGTCTGCCCCAGGGCAGCTGTGGCTACAGAAGTAGCTCACCACCACCGAGTGTGACTGAGGAGTGAATGAATAATGCGATGTAAAGCGCCTTGAGTATTAGAAAGGCGCTATATAAATCCCATCCATTATTATTATTATTATCATTATTAGATGATTACTAGAATGACAGCATGATACTTGTGCAGGAAGATGAATATGATCTTGTGTGCTTTCACAGTAGTAATGCTTGAATATTTTATCCTGGTATTTTTCAAACCATGGCACCTGAAGATCACCCACAAGCTTTCATTCGAGATAGGAGCAGAATTAGGCCATTCGGCCCATCATGTCTACTCCGCCATTCAATCATGGCTGATCTATCTCTCCCTCCTAACCCCATTCTCCTGCTTTCTCCTCATAGCCTCTGACACCTGTACTAATTAAGAATCTATCTATCGGCCCGAAACGTTGCCTATTTCCTTCGCTCCATAGATGCTGCTGCACCCGCTGAGTTTCTCCAGCATTTTTGTGTACCTTCGATTTTCCAGCATCTGCAGTTCCTTCTTTAACACAAGAATCTATCTATCTCTGCCTTAAATATATCCACTGACTTTGCCTCTGCAGCCTTCCGTGGCAAAGAATTCCACAGATTCACCGCCCTCTGACTAAAGCTTTGTAGGGACCTGGACTGAATTGGTCAATGGTTCTCTTCTCTTGACCCAACAAGTACAAGATATTACCTGAGATATAAGACAAAGTGCTGAGTAACACAACGGATCAGGCAGCATCTCTGGAGAACGGAGATAGGCGACGTTTTATGGGTCGTGACCAATCGCCTACTCGTGTTCTCCAGAGATGCTGCCTGATTTGCTGAATTACTCCAGCACTTGATGTCTTCTTTTTGTAAATCAGCATCTGCGGTTCCTCGTGTCTACATCAGATATTGGATTCTCCCTATGATTCCTTCCAGCTCCCTTCTCTCAGCTCCCACCAAGGGGAAATATTTAGCTTTTGCGGTCACCCAAGATACAACCTGTGCTGCCTGTGTAGAAAGTGGTCTACACAGAAGATGGACGCAAAATGCTGGAGTAACTCAGCGGGGACAGGCAGCTTCTCTGGATAGAAGGGATGGGTGACATTTCGAGTCGGGTCCGAAGAAGGGTCTCGACCCGAAACATCACCCATTCCTTCTCTCCAGAGATGCTGCCTGTCGTGCTGAGTTACTCCAGCATTTTGCGTCTATAATCTGTGCTGCCTCATGTTTTAGGCTCAGTGATGTATAGTTTATATGTTGCCTCATTTAGCTGCCTTCTCTTCAACTTTCTGCACTTGAGATCCAATCAGGGTTGGAACCAAATTTAAAACTTGCCAATTAAATCTGGTTTCTCTTGAGTTGAATTTCAAATGCAGTTTATTGTGCTTCAGTTGATTCAAGGATCTATTTATTAAGAATAACTATTTGAATATTCATTATGCAAATCGCCGCTCCCTCCACATTCATCCTGCTTCTTGTATAAAGATGTTTCCATCACGCTTGTAATTCCTTCATCACGTTGTATGTCAACAATATCAGCCAGCCAGTTTTGCATTATAAGTCACGCATTTTAATGTCTTTAAAATCTCTTTGCAAAACCAAGTGACTTTGTGAAAGACTTGGATAGAGTGAATGTGGAGAGGATGTTTCCACTAGTGGGAGAGTCTAGGACCAGGGGTCGTAGCCGCAGAATTAAAGGACGTTCCTTTAGGAAGGAGATGAAGAGGAATTTCTTTAGTCAGAGGGTGGTGAATCTGTGGAATTGTTTGCCACAGAAGGCTTGGAGGCCAAGTCAATGGATATTTTGAAGGCAGAGATAGATAGATTCTTGATTAGTACGGGAGTTATGGGGAGAAGGCAGGAGAATGGGGTTGAGAGGGAAAGATAGATCAGTCATGATTGAATGGAGGAGTAGACTTGATGGGCCGAATGGCCTAATTCACCGTTCAGAGGAAACTGGCAATGATCTTTCCATCATGCAGTTTAAATGACGTTCTCTCGCTGATGTGAAGGGCCATTAAGACTTCCTGATTTATGCAGCTTAATTTAGAAAGTAAAGCCTATTACGGTTATCTTTTATTGTCCTGCTCAGAGCACACACACCTTCACACGTAGCTCAAGCGTCATAGAGACATAGTGATACAGCGTGGAAGGCCCGTAGGCCCAACTTGCCCACACCGGCCAACAATGTCCCAGTTACACTAGTCCAACCTGCCTGAGATTGGTCCATGTCCCTCCAAACCTGTCCTATCCATGTACCTGTCCAACTGTTTGTTAATCGATGGGATAGTCCCAACGCCAACTACCTCCTCTGGCAGCTCGTTCCATACACCCACCACCCTCTGTGTGAAAATGTTACCCCTCGGATTCCTGTTAAATCTTTTCCCCTTCACCTTGAATCTATGTCCTCTGGCCCTCGATTCCCCAATCTTGTCCATACATATCAAGATGCCCCATCTAAGCTAGTCCCATTTGCCTGTGTTTGGTTCATATCCCTCTCAGCCTTTCCTATCCATGTACCTGCCCAAGTAAATGCTGCCTAAACTATTTCCTCCAGCAGCTTGTTCCATGCACTCACCAGCCTCTGTGTGAAAAGGTTGCCCCTCAGATTGCTATTAAATCTTGCTCTTCTCATCTTAAACCTATGTTATCTGGCTCTTGATTACATCACCGGAGTTCATCCACCAGGAGACTACGATGCTATTCATTTTCCATCAGTTCATAGTTAGGTGAGGAAAAACCTTTTCACCCAGAGAGTTGTGAATCTGTGCAATTCTCTGCCACAGAAAGACAGTGGAGGCCAATTCACTTGATGTTTTCAAGAGAAAGTTATATATAGCTCTTGGGGCTAATGGAATCGTGGGATATGGGTTGAAAGCAGGAACGGGGTATTGATTTTGGATCAGCCATAATCATATTGAATGGTGGTGCTGGCTCGAAGGGCTGAATAGCCTACTCCTGTACCTAATTTCCATGTTTCTATGTTTCATAAATTCATACATTCTAGAAGGAGAATTGGGCCATTCAGCCCATCAAGTCTACTCCGCCATTCAATCATTGCTGATCTATCTCTCCCTCCTAACCCCATTCTCTTGCCTTCGGCCCCCAAAAATATCTATTGACTTGCCCTCCACAACCTTCTGTGGCAATTCCACAGATTTATCACCCTCTGACGAAATAAATTCCTCCTCCTTCCTAAAGGAGGCTGAGGCCTCAGGTCCTTGACTCTCTCACTAGTGGAAACATCCTCTCCACGTCCACTCTATCCAGGCCTTTCACCGTTAGATTCTGGTGGCACCCTACAGTGAACATGCTATTGGGAAGGAAGCTTCAGCTGTAGTTGTTGGCTGAGGGCCAAAAATAATTCCTTCAACTCTAAATAATTCCCACAACGCTTGTAAGATTCGTACGTGATTAGTACGGGTGTCAGGGGTTACAGAGAGAAGGCAGGAGAATGGGGTTGAGAGGGAGAGATAGATCAGCCATGATTGAATGGCGGAGTAGACTTGATGGGCCGAATGGCCGAATTCTGCCCCTACGACTCACGAACTATGAATTAATGAACATTAGTCCATTTAAGATCCCTAATTCTACTATTGTTCTAATTCTACTCCTATAACTTTTGAACTTTTGAAGCATAGTGTACGTTCCAAACTGGTCAGCAATTAATTCAGGAACAGTTGTAAATAAAGTAATCCAATACCAGCCACTTTGCCACCAATTTAACTTTTATTCCTTTCTATGATTCTTTGACTTTAGTTTCGTTCGCATGTTTCGTTTTCCCTTTCTCATGTCATTATCTTGCCTCCTTGTTAAGAGCTCTCATAACTATTTGCAAGCCTCCTGTATACATTACAGTATCTATCGTACTTCTGGCAGGATTGAGATTTATATTGAAAATTAATACACCAGAGTTTTATTATTGCTAAATCATCCAGCATCCGCTTTCCACAAATATTTGTTCATGGGTGAGTATGAATATTTAAACTTGGACAGTTAGCTTTCAATAATAAGAGTAGGGTGATCATAAGCCATAGGTCATAGGTTTAAGGTGAGGGGGGGGGAGATTTAATAGGAACCTAAGGGGAAACGTTTTCACACAAAAGATGGTGGATGTATGGAGTGGACTGCCAGAAGAGCTAGTTGAGGCAGGTGCTATCACAATGTTTAAGAAACATTTGGATAGGTACAAGGATAGGAAGGCTCTGGGGAAGACTTGGGTAGGAAGGAACTGCAGATGCTGGTTTACACCAAAGATAGACACAAAATGCTGGAGTAACTCAGCGGGACAGGCAGCACCTCTGGAGAGAAAAGGAATGGGTGGCGTTTCGGAGAAGGGCCTCGACCCGAAACGTCACCCATCCTTTCTCTCCAGAGATGCTGCCTGTCGTGCTGAGTTACTCCAGCACTTTGTGCCTGTCTGAGGAAGACTCAGTCTATGGAAGGGTCCCAACCCGAAAGGTCATCCAGCCTTTTTCTCCAGAGATGCTGCCTAACTTCTGGCAGAGGTTAGGCAGCATCTCAGACAACGATGAAAAGGCCTACCGGGAGGAGGTGGCTGATCTGGCACTCTGGTGTCAGGACAACAGCCTCCTCTTGAACATCAAAAAAATCTAAGGAGCTGATCGTGGACTTTAGGAGGGCACATCATCCGAGGACGTACACACCATTGAGGATGAATGGGGATACTGTGGATAGGGTGAGCTGTTTTAAATACCTGGGAGTCGACATCTCTGAGGATATGACATGGACATCACACGCTGCAGCACTGGTGAGTAAGGCAAGGCAGCGCCTTTACCACCTCAGGCAATTGAGGAAATTCAGAGTGTCTCTGAGGATTCTCCAGTGCTTTTACTCAGCGGCTTACTCAGTGGAAAGCATCTTGTCCGGAAATATTACAATCTGGTTTGGGAACTGCTCTGCCCAGGACAAGAAGGTTCTGCAGAGAGTGGTGCGTTCGGCCGAACGCACAATGGAAACTACACTCGCCCCCCCTGCAGGAACTATACATCAGGAGGTGCAGATCCAGAGCCAATAAGATTTAGGAAATTGAGAGGGGATCTTATAGAAACGTACAAAATTCTTATGGGGTTGGACAGGCTAGATGCAGGAAGATTGTTCCCGATGTTGGGGAAGTCCAGGACAAGGGGTCACATCTTAAGGATAAGGGGGAAATCCTTTAAGACCGAGATGAGGAAAAACTTTTTCACACAGAGAGTGGTGAATCTGTGGAATTCTCTGCCACAGAGGGTAGTTGAGGCCAGTTCATTGGCTATATTTAAGAGGGAGTTAGATGTGGCCCTTGTGGCTAAAGGGATCAGGGGGTATGGAGAGAAGGCAGGTACGGGATACTGAGTTGGATGATCAGCCATGATCATATTGAATGGCGGTGCAGGCTTGAAGGGCCAAATGGCCTACTCCTGCACCTATTTTCTATGTATCTATGTAACTAAGATCATGGGAGACCCCTTCCACCCCAGCAACGGACTGTTCCAGCTGCTACAGTCAGGCAAACGCCTCCGTTGCCATGCTGTGAAAACGGAGAGGCCATTAGGACTGTAAACTCCTATCTCACCAGGGACTAACTTTACCGTACCATTCTACTGTTTAAAAAAAATTGCTGATTTTTATTTTTCCCCTGTTTTTTCCCCCTTTTTCCTTCCGCCCACAATATTTAATATGTAAAAGAATATGTGATTCTATTCTTCCATTTGTAGAGTGTTTGTTTGTTTGTTTTTTGCACAAAGTCCGTGAGCATTGCCACTTTTCATTTCACAACACATCTCGTATGTGTATGTGACAAATAAACTTGACTTGACTTGACTTGACTTGTCTTGACTAACCTCCTGAGTTACTCCAGCACATTGCGTCTAAATGTGGCATTCTTTTATTCAAATCTCTCCCTCAGAGACGTACCTTTTATCCAAGAAATACTTTAGCACCCTGACATGAAGCAAGTGGATCGTTTGATTGGTAATAAGACAAAACGTTGGGTTTTTTGTGACCACAGGATGCAGTGCGATGGCACCTCGAAAACGTTAAAAACTCCACATTCAAATTTTCAGAATTTTTAGTCATACAAAAAGATGATTGAAGTTTTAAGAATAAAATGTATTAATTAAATTGGGCAATCACGCCCTTATGCAGCGTAAACAGTTTATAGGGAAAAACTAAGGAGATGGTGGTTGACTTCAGGAGGGCGGGAAAACAACACCATACACCTCTGCACATCGATGGAGCTGATGTGGAAAGGGTCAACAGCGTGAAGTTCCTAGGACTCCACCTGTCAGATGACCTGACGTCCACGACCAACACCACAGCACTGGTCAAGAGAGCCCAGCAGCGACTACACCCTCTCCGAAGACTACGTAAAGCAGGTCTCCCCACTACACACCTACGAACTTTTTATAGGGGGACAATCGAGAGCACATTAACCCACGGCATCACTTCCTGGTTCGGGAGCTGCAAGGCGTACGAACGGCACCAACTAGACAGGATTGTGAAGACCGCCAGCAGGATTATTGGTGCTCCACTCCCTTTCCTGCTGGACATATACAGGAAGAGATGTATCAGCAGAGCCATCTCCATCATCAAAGACCCCTACCACCCATCGCTTCACATATTCTCCATCCTGCCATCTGGGAAGAGCATTAGGTGCAAAACCAGCAGGATGCTCCTCAGCTTCTTCCCGCAGGTTATAAGACTGATAAACGGACTTTGCCCCCTGCCAAAGTATCGTGCACCAACCACCAACCTGGACACACTGCAGCAGAGCCACTGTCGTGCCGCTGCCGATCGGAACGCCTGTTGATGTTTAGTAGAGTAGAGTGTTAATTTGTTCATGATATATGTATTTTTACTTCTATTTATTTTTTACTGCACACACTGAAATGGACACTGGTTGAGGAACGTTTTTTTGTTTCCTCTGGGTATGCGAATACTCAGGAAATGACAATAAAGATATACAATACAATACAATACAATACAATACAATAGGACGATGATTAGTTTAGAGATACAGATATACAGCGTGGAAACAGGCCCTTTCGGCCCACCGGGTCCGCGCCGACCAGCGATCACCGCACATTAACGCTCTCCTACACCCACAAGGGGACAATTTACATTTACACCAAGCCAATTAACCTACAAACCCGTACGTCTTTGGAGTGTGGGAGGAAACCGAAGATCTCGGAGAAAACCCAGGCAGGTCAGGGGGAGGAGGTACAAACTCTGTACAGATAGCACGGAGCATAGTCAGGATCGAACCCGGGTCTCCGGCGCTGCATTCGCTGTAAGGCAGCAACTCTACCGCTGCGCCACCGTGTCCCCCACGTGTACTGTGTTGTTTTTCTGTACGGAGTTTGTACGTTCTCCCCGTGACCTGCGTGGGTTTTCTCCGGGTGCTCCAGTTTTCTCCCACACTCCTTAGACGTACAGGTTTGTAGGTTCATTTGCTTCGGTAAGAATTGTAAGTGTGTAGGATAGTGCTAGTTTACGGAGATCGCTAGTTGGTGCCGAAGGGCCGATCACATCGATCCGCCATAGTCACCAACAGGAAGGAACGATATGTGTACCAGCATCTCTACAAACAAAAAGGCACTAGTTCTTCAAAACCACGCTATTGAATAGAAGCACTGCCTGATTTGTTGCTGTGAGGGAAATTCACTGCTAACGTCACCAGATGCTGTTTTGCAGATGTGTAATTAGTGGGGATGTGCGCAAGAGGATAAGTTTTAAGGATTCAGTGGAAAATGCAGAGGGGGAATGGGACTAGGACAGCAGGGTGACGCAGCGGTAGAGTTGCTGCTTTACAGCACCAGAGAACTAGTTCGATCCTGACTACGGGTGCTGTCTGTACGGAGTTTGTAGCTTCTCCCTGTAGCCACGTGGATTTTCTACGGGAGCTCCGGATTATTCCAAAGACGTACAGGTCTGTAGGTTTTTCAGCTTTGGACAAAAAATGTAAATTGTCCCTACTATGTAGGATAGTGTTGGCGTACGGGATGATCGCTGGTCGGCGCGGACGGACTCGGTGGGCAGAATGGCCTGTTTTCCGTGCTGTATCTCTAAAATCTTAAAGCCTAAAGACGATTGTGATTTCTGCCCTAGGAGCTGGCACGGACCACTTGATGGGCTGAATGGCCTCTGTTTGTGTTGACACAAGTGTAAGAAGATTGAAGCAAGTGAACAGATTACACTTGTTTTGAATAGAAGAACAGAGAGAGGCAATGCAATGTGAACGAGACAAAGGCTGTGCATATGGATGGACAGGAAGATCAATAGCCGCAGGGAATCCAAAGGCAATATCAGGCCTGACTGTAAATGATGCATGCTACTAAATGTTACATCTCACTCCGAACAAGAATGATATTTAATATTTCCCAAAACAAAAGTGTTCTGTTTCAGGCCTCACTTTAACTTCATAGACCCACTTTTACCCTTGTAAAAACAATGAACTGCAGATGCTGGTTAATACACTCCAGGACATAAAGTGCTGCAGTAACTCAGCAGGTCAGGCAGCATCCATGGAGTAGGGTCTCGACCCCAAGCGTCACCTATCCATGTTCATAAATTCAAAAGTGATAGGAGCAGAATTAGGCCATTCGGCCCATCAAGTCTAATCTTCCATTCAATCATGGCTGATCTATCTCTCCCTCCTAACCCCATTCTCCTGCTTTCTCCCCATGATCTTTGCTGGTCGCTTGGAGAGGCCACCATGTCAGCCCCTGGTCGCCCCATGCTAACCATCGGAACTATTTATTTGAGTTTAGAGATACAGCATTGAAATAGTTCATCAGCCCCACCGAGTCCACGCCGACCATCGATCACACCCGTTCACACCTATTCTCATCCATTCCCGACACACTAGGGGGCAATTTACAGAGGGCCAATTAACCTGCAAACCCGCACGTCTTTGGGGTGTGGGAGGAAACCGGAGCACCCGGAGGAAACCCACTCAGTCACGGGAAGAATGGGCAAACTTTACACAGACAGCTCCCGAGGTCAGGATCGAACCAGGATCTTAGATGCAGCTCCACCAACTGCTCCACTGTTCCATCTGTAACAACGGCAAATTGCCAGTATAATTTTTCTATAATAAGTGTAGTCTTGGAAATTGGGAACTATGTCAAATATCAGATTGTACCTATTTTTAAAACAATTATAAATGTTATTTAAATTTATTAATAATAATTAGGCATTGGTATTGCACTGCAGTTAACAGAAGTGGATTTTCTAACCGATTTTCTAGCAGAACACTAATTTAGCTGTGTTCTACTTCATGCTGCTGGGTGTTGCCTTAGTAATAGCTGGCATCTCCCTGCTGCATGCCAAATTATAGAGTTCTCCCTGTTCTAACACCAATGTTGGCAGAATTCCTTCAGGTTGTTTACTTTAAAAAACATTTTTTTTTCAGAGAAACAGCGTGGAAACAGGCCCTTCGGCCCACCGAGTCCGCACTGACCAGCGATCCCCGCACATTCACACTATCCTACACACACTAGGGACAATTTACACTTATACCAAGCCAATTAACCTACAAACCCGTACGTCTCTGGAGTGTGGGAGGAAACCGAAGATCTCGGAGAAAACCCACATAGGTCACGGGAGGAACATACAAACAGCACCCGTGGTCGGGATCGAACCCGGGTCTCTGGTGCTACAAACGCTGTCAGGCAGCAACTCTACCGCTGCGCCACCGTGCCCCCCACGTGTACTGTGTTGTTTTTCTGTACGGAGTTTGTACGTTCTCCCCGTGACCTGCGTGGGTTTTCTCCGGGTGCTCCGGTTTCCTCCCACAGACGTACAGGTTTGTAGGTTCATTTGCTTCGGTAAGAATTGTAAGTGTGTAGGATAGTGCTAGTTTACGGAGATCGCTGGTTGGTGCCGAAGGGCCTGTTTCTGTACTTGATCTCTAAAGTAAACTAAACTATACTAAGATTTTAACTTATGTTGCAGTCAGAATTTCAAACATAATAGATTTACCGATCTAGCTGGAGAAAAAAACTGAAGGTAAAAATTAAACCAGAACAAATTTGTAACTTAATAATATTTAGTATATTTAGCTTGCAGTCTGATGGTCTAGATCGTATTTCACACAGTTAAATTTAACAGTGAAATAAAATATCACCTTTCTGTTGCTGTGTTTGACTTCAAAAAAGTCTTTACATTTTAAACAAATTATTTCTCCTTTGACTGTGTTGTTTGACTTTTTAAATGTCAGTTCTGTGGAATAAGTTTATTTGAGAAAGTAACATCTCCCATATCCCAAAGCAAGATCTTGCTGCACTGTGAGAGACAAATGTAAATTGTAAAGCTCCCATTCCACTTTTGAGTTACTCACGAATTCTCCCGAGTTTTCCCCTTGATTCAAACTCGGAGATGCCAGCCGTAGGTACTCGTGGCTATTTTTTTTACTCGTGGACATTTTTCAACATGCTGAAAAAACCGTCCTGACTTACCTGATGCCCCGAGTACCTACGGCTGGCATTACGAGCCGCTACGAAATATCTACGGACTCCTACGGACATTCTCCGAGTTTGAATCAAGGGGAAAACTCGGGAAAATTCGTGAGTAACTCGGGAAAGTGGGACAGGGGCTTTAAGCCTGACACGAGGAAAAACTAAATGCCTAGACGTGCGATCATACTGTCCCGTGCTAGTAATTTTCATTCCCAGGTTTCTGTGTCAGGGGTGTCAAGGCAATCCTAAGTAGAATTACTTAAATTTGCAGTTTAAAAAAAAATGAATCTGGGTTTTGGCAGTTTTACAAAGAAATTAAAAACAATGGGATCATTTTATTGAAATGCAATAAAACACAAAGTCGGCACGGTATCGCAGCGGCAGAGCTACTGCCTTAAGGGCCTGTCCCACTTGCCGATTTTTTAGTGCCTGCCGGCATCATTGACTGACGTATCAGGTCACCGAAAGATTTGCGGCGTGACGCGGCGTGATGACGTATTGACGCGCGGCGTTTTTTCAAGTGTTGCAACATTTTGTTTATCGCCGCTGGATTTTGAAATGTTCTAAATCTTTTGGCGACACTGATATGATGCCGGCAGTTGCCGAAAAAATCACCAAGTGGGACAGGCCCTTGACAACGCCAGAGACCCAGGTCCGCTGGGGCCATTTTACAGTAGTTCAATGTTGTAATGCAAGTTGCCTTTGATATCCTGATTTATGCTGATGTTCTTGAACGCTTCACAGTGCAGAAGGTAAACAGCTTGCTCCTGCTGCGTCAGAGTGTTGTGATGTCTGTTCAGGCCCTTGAGTCCGCAGATGTTTCGTTTCTGATCTCAGTTGTGCTGTTAGGAGGGGGTATTGATTGATTGAAAGAAGCCCTTCGGCCGACCGAGTCCATGCTGACCATCGATCACCCGTTTACAGAGTCTCCGGGTCTCCAGTGACTCCTACAAACCTCTACAGATGCATCAGAGTAGAAGGGTCCCGACCTGAATCAGGCAACTGAACCATCCTACCACAACCAGAGAGCAGTGCTGAACCACTATCTACCTCTTTGATGTCACTTGGACTATCCCTGATCGGAATTTGCTGGCTTTACCTTGCACTAAACATTATTCTCTTTACACCTGTACACTGTGGATGGCTCGATTATATTGTCTTTCTGCTGACTGGTTAGCACGCAACAAAAAGCTTTTCACTGTACTTCGGTGCACGTGACAATAAACTGAACTGAACATCTCTTATCCATGTTTTACAGAGATGCTGCCTGTCACGTGTACCGAGGTACAGTGAAAAGCTTTTTATTGCGTGCTAACCAGTCAGCAGAAAGAGTCGGAGCTCCACAACACCTTGGCCACACTTTCATTTCACCCCTGCCATAGGGAAGAAGGTACAGGAGCCTGAGAACTGTAACGTCCAGGTTCAGGAACAGCTTCTCCCCTACAGCCATCAGGCTATTAAACACTACAACCTCCAAATAAGCTCCAAACTACATAAACTTGGGGGCACTGATTTTATCTTTGCTCTGTTATTATGTGTTCATCTTATTTTATATTTATACTGAACTTTTTTAGTTACTTATTATGGGTTTAACATCGTATTCTGTGGTGCTGCTGCATGTAAGAATTTCATTGTTCTGTTTTGGGACATATGATAGTAAAACTCTCTTGACTCTTGAAATAAGGCCCAGTTTCTACCCTTGGATATATCTGGTGTGGTTTTTAACCATAGCTTTTGAATTTTTGTACAATAGATGAACACCTGCGTGGGTTTCCTCCCAGATCTTCGGTTTCCTCCCACACTCCAAAGACGTACAGGTTTGTAGGTTAAATCGGCTTGGTATAAATGTAAATCGTCCCTAGTGTGTGTAGGGTAGTGTTAAGGGCCTGTCCCACTTGGCGATTTTTTTCAGCGACTGCCGGCATCATTGACTGACGTATCAGGTCACTGAAAGATTTGCGGGGGCGTGATGACGTAAGCCGCGCGGTGTTTTTTCAGGTGTCGCAACATTTTTTTTGTCGCCGCTGGATTTTGAAATGTTCAAAAGCTTTTGGTGACACTGATATGACGCGGGCAGTCGCCGAAAAAATCGCCAAGTGGGACAGGCCCTTAAGTGTGTGGGGATCGCTGGTCAGTGCGGACTCGGTGGGCCGAAGGGCCTGTTTCCGTGCTTTATCTCTAAACTAAACTGACTTAAAACTTTGAAGTCTGAAGAAGGGTTTTGGCCGGAAACGTTGCCTATTTCCTTCGTTCCATAGATGCTGCCGCACACCCGCTGAGTATCTCCAGCATTTTTGTCTACCTCCGATTTTCCAGCATCTGCAGTTCCTTCTTGAAAACTTTGAATTTGTCATTCCGTTTTAGCCAAAGGCAGAGGTGAATCAGTGAGTGAACTGCAAAATACTTTATCAGGTGCCTAGGTCGACAGAAATGCTGGAGAAACTCAGCGGGTGAGGCAGCATCTATGGAACAGGTGAAGGAAATAGGCGACGTTTCGGGTCGAGACACTTCTTCAGACTCAAAATACTTTATCAGGTGCTTAGGTCTGTGCAAACAACGAGGAAGTGAAAATATAGAAGCGTGAAAAACATTTCTGTTTATCTTTAAAGAAAGTAAGAAGCGAGGAGCCGACTGCAGTCAGAATTTTCCGTCGATTTCTTTTTCTTTTATGAAGTATCTTGCTCCATGTTTTGCCGTGATGCCAAGCTGGTCCGTTAATTTATACATTAGGAGTGCCTGGGTTCAGAAAGGTATGAAGCGCATGACTTAACCATGGTGCCTTTGGGATAAACTGCCAACAAATGTTGCAGGTCTGTTTGCCAGCTACCAATTAGAAGATAAAGATGTGCTTTATCGTCATGGTAACCGCTTGTGCCCTGAATTTAATTGATTACCAGCTGGATATTGTGAAAGGGTTTTCTCTGCCGCAAAGGAGAGGAAGCCAGGAGACACACGGAAACAATCCCACACACTGGACGGAGATGCACGTCCTAACAACGGTGGCTCGGCGGTAGAGGTGCTGCCTTACAGCGCCAGGGAAACCAGGTTCGATCCTGACCCACGCGGTGCTGTCCGTGCGGAGTTTGCTCGTTCTTCCCGTGGCCCACGTGGGTTTTCCCCGGGCGCCCCGGCTTCCTCCCACACTCCAAAGACGTACAGGTTTGCAGGTTAATTGGCTTCGGTAAAGATTGTAAATTGTCTCTAGTGTGTAGGATAGCGCTAGCGTGCGGGTAAGAGGTTACTAACGACTTTAACGGCAAGGTAGACAAAAATGCTGGAGAAACTCAGCGGGTGAGGCAGCATCTATGGAGCGAAGGAAATGGTGACGTTTCGGGTGAGACCCGAAACGTCACCATTTCCTTCGCTCCATAGATGCTGCCTCACCCGCTGAGTTTCTCCAAAAGGGTCTCGACCAGAAACATTGACTTCTCTAATTTCAGGTAGTCCCTGCTTTCTCCCTCTTTCCCCTCCCCTTCCCAGCTCTCCCACAGCCCACTGTCTCCGCCTCTTCCTTTCTTCTTCTCGCCCCCCCCACCCCAACATCAGTCTGAAGAAGGGTCTCGACCCGAAACATCACCTATTCCTTCGCTCCATTGATGCTGCCTCACCCGCTGAGTTTCTCCAGCATTTTTATCTACCTTCGATTTTTCCAGCATCTGCAGTTCCTTCTTAAACACTTCAATGGCAATGCCTTTTTTTAAGTATAGAAAAAATATATAAATATCTGAATAAATTAAGTCATTGACCCTACATTCACCCCTCTGGTTTAATTCACCCCAAAATAATTTCATTCACCCTTGGGTGAACCATTCACCAGTTTAATAAACACTGATCTATACCATACCCTCGGGGTATCTGAAAACACTTTGCTGCCAATGAAACATATTTGAAGCCAAGGCACTATCGTAACTTTAGAAACATTATCGGCTGCTTCCACGAATGGAAATGTTATAGTGACCTGGTAAAGTGTCTTACTGGACTTGATTGCGGGTTCGGAATGGGAGGGGAGTTAGTCACTATTGACCCTGGAGGGATTGGCTGGGAAGAGGCAATACATTCTTATCATTAAAATGTACTGTAGCATAAAATACTTTGCCATTAAATCTCCACTTGGACCCACAAAGTTGTTGCCCTCGGTGCCAAATGAACTTTTCAACTTGAACAATGGGTGAATCTAGCAGAATTGTAGCCCTCTAGGGACAAAGAACTGCGGATGCTGGTTTACACAAAATGACACAAATTGCTGGAGTAACTCAGCGGGTCAGGCAGCATCTCTGGAGAGAAGGAATGAATGGGTGACGTTTCGGGTCGAGACCCTTCTCCAGAACTGCAGATGCTGGTTTACACAGACGGACACAAAATGCTGGTGTAACTCAGGCAGCAATTCTGGAGAACACGGATAGGAGACGTTTCGGGTTGGGGCCCGGGTCTGAAGAAGGGTCCTGATCCAAAACGTCACCTATCCCTGTTCCCCAGAAATGTTGCCTGACCCGCTGACTTACACCATCACTTTGTGTCCAGAATTGTAGCTCTTTTTGCTTTTTACCTTCCGCTCATTATTTGTTGTTATCCACGATTATAGAAGTCAACCTCGCCAACTGGAATGGATCAGACCTCTCCCGGGGTTTAGCCTGAGTGATACAAACAAACGCTGACAGCCTGCTTGAAGTCTAAAGCCTTTTCCAATTATCCTGAAATATGTCACTTCCATGGTCCTACATGTTTCCAGAGCTGTTACTCTACAGTAAAATATGCCAGCACGCACAATTAATAACCATCTAAGTCACCTGGCCTGCAAACAAAATAATGGCGTGGAACTTTTTGGAGGTGCTGTTATGCACACTGTCACGAAAAAAGCTACATGTCTCCACTTTCCAAAGCTTATTAGCTTCACCTTTTCCCCAACAACTTAGTCCTTGGACACTGGGTTCTGACCCAATCACTAGTCTCTTCCTTCATCTTCCGTTCCATCCTTTTATCTAATTTTTCCCATCCCGGTTATTCCTTCGTCTCCCTGCTTCAGTCGGGCAGAAGATACAGAAGCTTGAAAGCTCACACCAGCAGTCTCAGCAACAGCTTCTTCCCCTCTGTCAATAGGCACAAACTGAAGTCTGAAGAAGGGTCTCGACCTGAAACATCACCCATTCCTTCTCTCAATAGACAATAGACAATAGGTGCGGGAGTAGGCCATTCGGCCTCCTCGAGTCAGCACCGCCATTCAATGTGATCATGGCTGATCATCCACAATCAGTACCCTGTTCCTGCCTTCTCCCCATATCCCTTGACTCCGCTATCTTTAAGAGCTCTGTCGAGCTCTCTCTTGAAAGCATCCAGAGAACCGGCCTCCACCGCCCTCTGAGGCAGAGAATTCCACAGACTCACCACTCTCTGTGTGAAAAAGTGTTTCCTCATCTCCATTATGAATGGCTTACCCCTTATTCTTAAACTGTGGTCCCTGGTTCTGGACTCCCCCAACATTGGGAACATGTTTCCTGCCTCTAGCGTGTCCAAACCCTTAATAATCTTATGTTTCAATAAGATTCCCTCTCATCCTTCTGAATTCCAGAGAATACAAGCCCAGCCGTTCCATTCGATCAACATATGACAGTCCCGCCATCCCGGGAATTAACCTGGTGATCCTATGCTGCACTCCCTCAATACCAGAGATGCCGCCTGTTCCGCTGAGTTACTCCAGCATTTTGTGTACTTTTACAATGTCTAAGAAATTGGTAGCTTCCATTCTCTGTGTTCAGGACAGCGGTAATTTCTATATGACTTGCACTGTATTTTCTTCTCATTATTCTAGACTTGGTAAAATGTAACATATTTGTCGATAAATGTTGTACCCAACTTTGCTCTAACTTGCCTCTCTGCAGTTCTTTCCTACTCCTGTAATACAATCCTACATTCATCTGCACTATCTTTAAACCGCCTTACGTTCTCCATCAGTCCTTTCTGACTTTTCCAGTATCTTACCCAAGACTGCAGTATTTGGCTTGCACTAATGTTTCAATGCAGCATGCATTATGTGGCACGGTGGCGCAGTGGTCGAGCTACTGCCTTATAGCGTCAGAGACCTGGGCTCGATCCTGACCACGGGCGCTCTGTTCGGAGTTTGTACGTTCTCCCCGTGACCTGCGTGGCTTTTCTCCGAGATCTTTGTTTCTTCCCACACTCCAAAGAAGTACAGGTTTGTAGGTTGATTGGCCTGGTTATAAGTGTAAAATTATCCCTAGTGTGTGTAGGGCAATATTAAAGTGCAGGGATCATTGGTTGGTGCGGGCGCGGTGGGCCGAAGGGCCTGTTTCTGCGCTGTATCTCTAAACTAAATACTAAAATTAAAACATTGGGAACATTTTGAAATGTGAGAGGAAAGCTTAAATGAATGTTTTTGTCTTTTTTGGGGCCAATAGTCGTAAACATTGGCTCTAGGATATGACCCGATTCCAAACACTGACTGCATTTGCCTGCCATTAATGTCCATTATGCTTATAATGGATGCTCACCTGAGAATCATTTTAGATTTCAAATTCTATTACAGCACCACCGAACCATGTCGTAAAGTTCAATATTTTAAAACGTATCTCATGTTACTGCCAGATCTATACATTTTTTTGCAAACTTAGAAGTACATAGCATTTATACCACTCATCCCCTTTATACTGCACAAGAGCCAAGTTTAGTTTAGTTTAGAGATACAGCGCGGAAACAGACCTTCGGCCCACCGAGTCTGCACCGACCAGCGATCCCCGCACATTAATACTACCCTACACACACTAGGGACAATGTACATTTATACCAAGCCAATTAACCTGCAAACTTGTACGTTTTTGGATTGTGGGAGGAAACCGAAGATCTCGGAGAAATGCCATGTGGTCACAGAGAGAACGTGCAAACTCCATACAGACAGCACCGATAGTCGGGATCGAACCCGTGTCCCTGGCGCTGTAAGCGCTGTAAGGCAGCAACTCGACCGCTGTGCCACCGTGCTGCCCTTTACACTTCAGATAAATGTGAAAACAGTATAGAGAATTGAAGGGAAATCTCACGTGATGGAAAATGGCAGCCGTTATGATGGAGGCCTATGTGGTTTCTGGTAAACAGTGGGGCTGGTGGAGCAGTTGCCTCACAGAGCCAAGATACAGGTTCGATCCTGGCCTCGGGCGCTGTCTGTGTGGAGTTTGTACGTTCTCCCTGTGACCGCATGGGTTTTCTTCAGGCGCTCCGGTTTCCTCCCATATCCCAAAGATGTGCGGCTTTGTGGGTTAATTGGGCCTCCGTAAATTGCCCCAAGTGTGCAGGGAGTGGAGGCGAAAGTGGGATAGCATAGAACTAGTTTGAATGGATGATCGATGGTCGGTGAGAATATTGAGCCTGTTTCCATGCTGTATGTGCAAACTCTAAACTATATTCAGGATAATTTGCCAGGGAACAAGGTCTGGAGGATTTCTCCAATGTCTAAGAAATTGGTAGCTTCCATTCTCTATGTTCAGTGCAGTGGTGATTTTTATATGACTTGCACTGTATTTTCCGCTCATTAGTCAAGACTTTGGTAAAATGTAAAATATTTGTCGATACTTCTTGCTCCGACCTGATACTCTGTGGAAGCGGGAGCCTGGTGGCGCAGCGGTAGAGTTGCTAAATTACAACGCCAGAATCCCGGGTTTGATCCTGACTACGGGTGCTGTCTGTACGGATTTGTACGTTCTCCCTGTGACTGCGTGAGTTTTCATCAGGTGCTCCAGTTTCCTCCCACACTCCAAAAACGTACGGGTTTGCAGGCTAATGGGCTTTGGTAAAAATTGCAAATTGTCCCTAGTGTGTGTGTATAGGATAGAGCTAGTGTACGGGGTGATCGCTGGTGGGCGCGGACCCGGTGGGCCGAAGGGCCTGTTTCCACGCTGCATCTCTAAATCTCTGCTGAATCTTTATTTCTCGCCTCAACCCTCACTTGGTGATTGTGTTGTATTGTAATTAATTTATTAGCCAAGTATGTGAAAACGTACAAAGAATTTGATTTGCCATACAGTCATACAAAACCCCCCAACAAGACACACAACTGCATAAAAATTAACATAAACATCCACCACAGCGCCCTGTATTATCTGTATTATCTTCTTCCCTCCTTTTCTCCCGCGATTGGGGCAGTCGAACCATCCGCAGTCGGGCGATCGAAGCTTCTGCGTTTGGGCAGTCGTAGCTCATGCAGTTGGTGCTCCCGAAATCGATCCCAAACCAAGGGACCGCCAGCTCCACGATGTTAGGCCGCAGTGAGGACGGAGATACGATACGAAGAAAGTCGCATCTCCGTTGAGGAAAGAGATTTTAAAATAGTTTCCCCCCACCCCACACATAATACAAAACTAAAGGGCCTGTCCCACTGTACGAGGTCATTCTCCCGAGTTCTCCCCTGATTCGAGCTCGTGTAATGTATGTAGCGGGTACGTAGGGGCTCGTACGAGTAAAAAGTAACCATTTTTTCATCACGAGTATTTCTTTACTTGTGGACATTTTTCACAGTGTTGAAAAAACGTCACGAGTTTACCGGATTTCCCGAGTACCTACCGTTACTCGTACGAGCCGCTACTGTGACATCCACGAGCTCCTACGTACCCGCTACGTACATTACACGAGCTCGAATCAGGGGAGAACTAGGGGAGAACTCTTGAATTACCTCGTACAGTGGGACAGGCCCTTAAAGACACACTGAAACATACATTTAACAACTGACTAAAAACAACAATAAGGGTGAGACAGACTGTAGGCGAGGCTGCCATCGTACGGCGCCACCGTAGAGATAGAGCTTTCACTAACATGAATCTCACCTGCTACAACTCCTTTCCTAATCCTCTCTGTTTTGCTCCTTTCCTAAGAACCTTTAAAAGGCTCAGCGTTTACTTTCTAAATTGTTTCATGAATCACCTGTTGAAAGCTTCCCCATTCAATATCTGTCCCCTGCTGTTTACAGCTCCCATCAATACATGGTTCAGCTGATTCCACTGGCACTTTCCACTCTGCCAGGTTAAGCCTTCTATGAAGTGGCTGGTGATGTTTCACTACGTTGAAGAGACTGCACAGATGCGATTAGTCGTCTGACATTAGCAAATAAAGTTTCTCCCACACTCCAAAGACGTGCAGGTTTGTAGGTTAATTGGCTTTGGTAAAAAACTGTAAGTTGTCCCTTGTGTGTAGGAAAGTGTTAAGGGCCTGTCCCACTTGGGCGCCATTTGCGCGTCACGCAGGTGGTGCTCAAAGAATTTGTGAATCCCAAAATCCGGGGGCGCCGCTCGTGACTGCGCGTCACTGCCTAGGTCACCACACACCATGCGCGCCTAATACAGCCATGCGCGCATCACGTGCTCTTCACACGGGTGCATCGTGACGCATAAATTATGTCGCGTAAATTACCCGCAAATGACGCCCAAGTGGGACAGGCCCTTTAGTGTGCGGGGATCGCTGGTCGGCACAGACTCACTGGGCCAAAGGGCCTGTTTCCGCGCTGTATCTCTAAACTAAACTAAACTACATATAGCTGAGAGGAGAATTAGATCTGCTGTACACTTGAAACATTCGATCATTTTTGTCCTCCTCACAAAATGATACATTTACTTTCATTTGTTTAAGAAGGAACTGCAGATGCTGGAAAATCGAAGGTAGACAAAAATGCTGGAGAAACTCAGCGGGTGAGGCAGCATCTATGGAGCGAAGGAAATAGGCAACGTTTCGGGTCCCGAAACGTCACCTATTTCCTTCGCTCCATAGACGCTGCCTCACCCGCTGAGTTTCTCCAGCATTTTCAATTCCTTTCATTTAGTTTGTTTGAAAGATACAGCATGGAAACAGGTCCTTTAGCCCACTGAGCCCACACCGAACATCAATCACCCGTTCACTAAATGGTGGCGTAACTCAGCGGGTGAGGCAGCATCTCTGGAGAGAAGGAATGGCCGACGTTTCAGGTCGAGACCCTTCTTCTTCAGTCTGAAGAAGGGTCTCGACCCGAAATGTCGCCCATTCCTTTTCTGAGTTACTCCAGCATTTTGTGTCTACCTTTGTTTTAAACCAGCACCTGCAGTTCTTTCTTACACAATCACCCGTTCACACTAGTTCCATGTTATCCCACTTTCTCATTCACTCCCTACATATTAGGGGCAATTTTCAGAAAGCCAATTAACCTGCAAACCCGCACGTCTTTGGGATTTGGGAGGAAACGGGGGCACGCGAGAGGAAACCCACATGGTCTGGGGGAGAACATGCAAACTCCACTCCTCGAGAGCGCCCGAGGTCAGGATTGAACCTGTGTCTCTGGCACTGTGAGGCAGCATAGATGAACCAAAACCTCGTCACAGGGCGTCCTGTTCAGCTGCACCACAGAGTATAAAAGTAGTGGTGTTCTACGAAGCTAAACTATGGCATATTTTGGTAACTCTGCTGATAGGCCCAGGAAGGAAGGAGTGGGCCGGAGGGCCGGTGAGCGGACCGGCTACGGGAGGGAGTGCACGGCCTCGATGGGGGAGTGGGCCGCTGGAGGCCCTGCAGCAGCCTGGGGCTCGGCTGGACCGGGCGCTGCTCGAAGAAGCCGAAGATGTGGACTGCTCTGGATGCTTTCAAGAGAGAGTTAGACAGAGCTCTTGAAGATAGCGGAGTCAGGGGATATGGGGAGAAGGCAGGAACGGGGTACTGATTGGGGGATGATCAGCCATGATCACATTGAATGGCGGTGCTGGCTCGAAGGGCCGAATGGCCTACTCCTGCACCTATTGTCTATTGTCTATTGTCCGCACGCGGCCTACAACGGTGGAGCAGCGGCGGAGGACACCACGGTGAAGCTTGGACAGGCCGACCCTGCACCGTCGCCATGACAACGGGCCTTCATGGCCAGGTCAAGATCCCTGCACTTACAACAACAACAACAACTGGGACATGAAAATGGCACCAAACTGGCGACGCTGTCTCAGTAGTACTACTGCTATGCACTTGCACTCCATCTGAGATGCTTATCTAATATGCTTACATATAGGAATACTTGTACTGAACTGTACACATAAATGAATTTCACTGTGTCACAATAAAGTACCATTGAAGCACTGAAATAGAAATATTGTTTCCTGACAAATTGCACTTCAGTTCAGTAATTGGAAAAGTCCATGCAGTCTAACATATTGCTAACTTAATCTGCTTCGTTGGCAATAGGACTGTGAAATAAGTATTAGCATGAACGCAATACTTCAACTGGTAAACCTTGATGGACAACCTGTAAATCCGTCCACAGTTCCGTTTAGTTTAGAGATACAGCGCGGAAACCGGCCCTTCGCCCCACCGAATCCGCACCGACCAGCGATCCCCACACACACGCACTATCCCTCACACTAGGGACAATTTACAATTTATACCGAAGCCAAATGAATCTACAAAACCCTGTTGGTCTTTGGAATATGGGAGGAAACCGGAGCACCCGGAGAAAACCCACGCAGGCCACAGGGAATCATCCTCCCATAACCAGAGAGCAGACCTGAACTACTATCTACCTCGTTGGTGACCCTCGGACTATTCTTGATTGGACTTTGCTGGCTTTACCTTGCACTAAACGTTATTCCCTTATCATGTGTCTGTAAACTGTGAATGACTCGATTGTCATCTTCTTCTTCTTGCGTATGGCGTGCACAGCCTAAAGTTGTAGGACAACTTGTTCTATTTGATCTTACTTGATTGTGCACGCCAGGTTGATTGCATTCGTCGAAACAGGGCGGACCACGTGAGGGTTGCAATCTCCCACCCCGCTCGATTGTAATCATGTATTGTCTTTCCGCCGGCTGGATAGCACGCCTCGGTACAGGTGACAATGGGCTAAAGGGAGAACAAACAAACTCAGTACAAACTAGCACCCGTAGTCAGGATCGAACCTGGGCCACCTCGCGGGCAGCAACTCTACCACTGCGCCACCTCGCGGTGGTGTAGCGCTTTTTGTTGCTGCCTTACAGCGCCAGTGGCCCAGGTTCGATCCTGACTGTTTTGCTGAGGTCACAGCAACCTATAATCGCGCGATGATGTCCGAGAGTTATATCCACCATGCCGGGGCTGTGTAATTGCCCCAGGACTATAGATAATACAAAAAGTGCTGACATCGGTGATATTCCCAATTAGAGATGACAATATTAATATGTGAAACCGTGGGTTTCAATTAATTGCATCTGGATAGTTTCAGGTTTCAGTCTTTTTTATCACCTGATATGAGCGAGCTAAAATTAAATAGCATTGTGATAGTAATGATTTTATTGCCTCGTGACCCTGGCATCCTATAACTCAGCTACTGAAGGAAGGACTCTTTCAAGGTTGTAGATTTAGGATTTGATCTGGGCAAACTTAAATCTTGAGTTCAGTTTAAAGATTTAAAGCATGGAAACAGGCCCTTCGTCCCATCGAGTCCATGCTGGCCAACGGGTCACCCGTTCACACTAGTTCTATTTTATACCACTTCCGCCTCCAGTCATTCCACACTCTAGAGTATTTTACAGAGGCCGGTTGACCTACAAGCCTGCACGTCTTTTTGGGAGGTGGGAGGAAACCAGAGCGCCCGGGAAAAAACCCCCCATGTAGTCACAGGGACAACGTGCAAACTCCGCACAGTCGGCGCCCGGGGCTGGGGATTGAACCAGGTTCTCTGGCGTTGGTGCTGTGGGGCAGCAACTCTGCCAGCTGCCCCACCGTGCCATAACTTATTGATCATTATGTCCCAAAAAGATTCGAGATGCCTGCTGCTTTCAGATTGCGTGTAGGTACAGTCAGGGGCGGCACGGTGGCGCAGCGGTAGAGTTGCTGCCTTGCAGCGCTTACAGCGCCAGAGTCCCGGGTTCGATCCTGGCTACGGGGGCACGTCTGTATGGAGTTTGTACTTACTCCCCGTGATTTGCGTCCCTTTTCTCCGAGATCCCACATATAACCATATAACCATATAACCATAACAGCACGGAAACAGGCCATCTCGGCCCTTCAAGTCCGTGCCGAACATTTTTAAAATTAAAAAAAAAAATTAAAAATAAATACTTCCCCCTAGTCCCATCTACCTGCACTCAGACCATAACCCTCCATTCCTTTCCCGTCCATATACCCATCCAATCTATTTTTAAAGGATAACATCGAACCTGCCTCCACCACTTCCACTGGAAGCTCATTCCACACAGCTACCACTCTCTAAGTAAAGAAGTTCCCCCTAATGTTCCCCCTAAACTTCTGTCCTTTAATTCTCAAGTCATGTCCCCTTGTTTGAATCTTCCCTACTCTCAATGGGAAAAGCTTCTCCACGTCCACTCTGTCTAACCCGCTCATAATTTTAAAGACCTCTATCAAGTCCCCTCTTAACCTTCTGCGCTCCAAAGAATAAAGACCTAACTTGTTCAACCTTGTTCAACGTCACACTCCAAAGACGTACAGGTTTGTTGGTTAATTGACTTGGTATGAATGTAAAAATTGTCCCTAGTGTAGGATAGTGTAAATATGCAGGGATCGCTGGTCAGTGCGGCCTCGGTGGGCTGAAGGGCCTGTTTCCGAACTGTATCTCTGAAACTAAACTAAAACAAAAGGCAGAATCGGGCTGTTCAACGCAATGAAGTAACCCATAGGGACAGGCAGCATCTCTGGATACAAGGAATGGGTGACGTTTCAGACTGAAGAAGGTCTGAAGAAGGGTCTCGACACGAAACGTCACCCATTGGTCTGAAGAAGGGTCTCGACCCGAAGCATCAAACATTCCTTCTATCCAGAGATGCTGCCTGTCCCGCTGAGTTACTCCAGCATTTTGTGTCTATCTTCGGTGTAAACCAGCATCTGCAGTTCCTTCCTACACAACGGAAACCTTCATTGATCTGGCGATTTTAACATTGCAGGGTGTCCTAAGCTGCCTCACAGTCGGTTAAAAGTTAAGAGTCAAAACAATGAGCAGGATATACTTCAGCATTAGTCCACCACTGAAACTTCATCAACCTTCCTACATGTATCAGCTCAGCCTCTGACCAAACCGCCATCCATCCTCACAATTGTTTAATTATACCCAGCTTGACTTTCAATCTTCCAACCCTCATTAATTTCCACTCATCCAAATCTCTGCTATTCCACACCAGATTTTATTCGCCCATTATCGCTGCCCTTGCTGTCTTCTCATCCCATCGCTCCCTTGCTGTCTTCTCATCCCATCGCTTAATGTGTCCAGATTGAAAATGTGCTTTTTAGAGTTGCTGCCTCACAGCGAATGCAGCGCCGGAGACCCGGGTTCGATCCCGACTACGGGTGCTGTCTGTACGGAGTTTGTACGTTCTCCCCGTGACCTGCGTGGGTTTTCTCCGAGATCTTCGGTTTCTTCCCACACTCCAAAGACGTAGGTTAATTGGCTTGGTAAATGTAAAAAACAAACAAATTGTCCCTAGTGGGTGTAGGATAGTGTTAATGTGCCGGGATCGCTAGGCAGCGCAGACTCGGTGGGCCGAAGGGCCTGTTTCCGCGCTGTATCTCTAAACATCAGCCATTTTATCTGCTCCAGAATTTTCTTTTACGATTCTGACAACCCCCGTCCTACCGTGTCCTGAGTGGGGTTGACGTTAGCTGCCTGGACACTGTATGTCTATTAACTGCATTCACCCAGCTGGTAGAGCCGCTACCTCACAGCTCCCGAGACCTGGGTTCGATCCTGATCTCAGGTGCTGTTGGTGTGGAGTTTGCACGTTCTCCCTGAGACTGCGTGGTTTTCCTCCAGGTTTTCAGGTTTCACCCCACATCCCCAAAGACGTGCGGGTTTGTAGGTTACTTGGCCCTCTATAAATTGCTCCTAGTGAGTCGGGAGTGGATGAGAAAGTGGGATAACGTAGAACTAGTGTGGACGGGCGATCGGAACCAAACCAAACCCCATTTCGTCATCATCCTTTTTTCCCCTTGAAATTATCCAGAAAATGCACCTCTTCGATCTAACTTTTGGTTAATTCTACTATGTCTTGCTCATTAAATTGTTCTTTTTAACACTTACGACTCTGAAGTAGGTAAGGCTTTCGTTTTGTTTTTGGCCTTTTGTTCTGTGTCAATTATGCCAAAGGTAACATTAAATAAGGGCCTTGGGGGTCCTTGCAACTTGTCCTTTTAAAGCAAGTGTGATATTTGGATGGAAAGGTAACTTACAGTTAAAAAATCTACTGCTTGAATAAATCAATATGTTGTGTAGAGTGGCAGAACAATGGCCATACAGATTAGAGGCCTCCCAATCGATCCGCATTTAAAATGTTAGACTTCAGATTTGCCCAAGAAAATCAATTTGGTCTGGTGTTAGATGTACCGAGATGCCTTCTGCTATCAAGGACAATGCAGCAGGTTGGAATGTAGAGTGAATAAGGAGACAATGTCCTTCAGGACTCTTTTGATCTTAAACGCTGCATAACTCTAATGAGGAGCCTGGCATTGCAATAATGGGCAGAACTAAGGACTGGTATTCAAAAAGATAGACACACAAAAAGCTGGAGTAACTCAGCGGGTCAAGCAGCATCTCTGGAGAAAAGGAAATAGGCGACGTTTCTGGTCGAGACCCTTCTTCAGTCAGGGGAGAGGGAAATGAGAGATGTAGGCGGTGATTATAAAGAGATCTTGAACAAATGAATGAAAGGAATGCAGAAAAGTGACGATGACCAAGGAAAGGTGGAGCCTACAATGGTCCATTGTTGGCTGTGGGCCAGGTGAAAACGAGTTATGCTGACAATGAAACTCAACAGGATGACAGTGAAACTAGTACAACGACTAGGATGGGAGAGGGACGGAGAGAGAGAGAGGATGCAAGGGTTTACTTGAATGTAGAGAAATCAATATTCATACCTCTGGGTTTGTAACCAGCATCTGCAGTTCCTTCCTACACCTTGGTATT
>CM075982.1:67241633-67317201 GCA_038087875.1 Malacoraja senta
GGCGCTGCTCGAGAAGCCGAAGATGTGGACTGCTCTGGATGCTTTCAAGAGAGAGTTAGATAGAGCTCTTGAAGATAGCGGAGTCAGGGCATATGGGGAGAAGGCAGGAACGGGGTACTGATTGGGGGATGATCAGCCATGATCACATTGAATGGCGGTGCTGGCTCGATGGGGCCGAATGGCCTACTCCTGCACCTATTGTCTATTGTCTATTGCCTGCACGCGGCCTACAACGGTGGAGCAGCGGCGGAGGACACCACGGTGAAGCTTGGACAGGCCGACCCTGCACCGTCGCCATGACAACGGGCCTTCGCTCAGGTCAAGATCCCTGCACTTACAACAACAACAACAACAACTGGGACATGAAAATGGCGCCAAACTGGCGACGCTGTCTCAGTAGTACTACTGCTATGCACTTGCACTCCATCTGAGATGCTTATCTAATATGCTTACATATAGGAATACTTGTACTGAACTGTACACATAAATTAATTCACTGTGACTCGGTACATGTCACAATAAAGTACCATTGAAGCACTGAAATAGAAATATTGTTTCCTGACAAATTGCACTTCAGTTCAGTAATTGGAAATGTCCATGCTGTCTAACATATTGCTAACTTAATCTGCTTCGTTGGCAATAGGACTGTGAAATAAGTATTAGCATGAACGTAATACTTCAACTGGTAAACCTTGATGGACAACCTGTAAATCCGTCCACAGTTCCGTTTAGTTTAGAGATACAGCGCGGAAACCGGCCCTTCGCCCCACCGAATCCGCACCGACCGGCGATCCCCACACACACGCACTATCCCACACGCTAGGGACAATTTACAATTTATACCGAAGCCAAATGAATCTACAAAACCCTGTTGGTCTTTGGAATATGGGAGGAAACCGGAGCACCCGGAGAAAAACCCACGCAGGCCACAGGGAATCATCCTCCCATAACCAGAGAGCAGACCTGAACTACTATCTACCTCGTTGGTGACCCTCGGACTATTCTTGATTGGACTTTACCTTGCACTAAACGTTATTCCCTTATCATGTGTTTGTAAACTGTGAATGACTCGATCGTCATCTTCTTCTTCTTGCGTATGGCGTGCACAGCCTAAAGTTGTAGGACAACTTGTTCTATTTGATCTTATTTGATTGTGCACGCCAGGTTGATTGCATTCGTCGAAACAGGGCGGACCACGTGAAGGTTGCAATCTCCCACCCCGCTCGATTGTAATCATGTATTGTCTTTCCGCCGGCTGGATAGCACGCAACAAAATCTTTTCACAGGTGACAATGGGCTAAAGGGAGAACAAACAAACTCAGTACAAACTAGCACCCGTAGTCAGGATCGAACCTGGGCCACCGGCGGCGATGTAAGGCAGCAACTCTACCACTGCGCCACCTCGCGGTGGTGTAGCGCTTTTTGTTGCTGCCTTACAGCGCCAGTGGCCCAGGTTCGATCCTGACTGTTTTGCTGAGGTCACAGCAACCTATAATCGCGCGATGATGTCCGAGAGTTATATCCACCATGCCGGGGCTGTGTAATTGCCCCAGGACTATAGATAAAACAAAAAGTGCTGACATCGGTGATATTCCCAATTAGAGATGACAATATTAATATGTGAAACGTGGGTTTCAATTAATTGCATCTGGATAGTTTCAGGTTTCAGTCTTTTTTATCACCTGATATGAGCGAGCTAAAATTAAATAGCATTGTGATAGTAATGATTTTATTGCCTCGTGACCCTGGCATCCTATAACTCAGCTACTGAAGGAAGGACTCTTTCAAGGTTGTAGATTTAGGATTTGATCTGGGCAAACAAATCTTGAGTTCAGTTTAAAGATTTAAAGCATGGAAACAGGCCCTTCGTCCCATCGAGTCCATGCTGGCCAACGGGTCACCCGTTCACACTAGTTCTATTTTATACCACTTCCGCCTCAGTCATTCCACACTCTAGAGTATTTTACAGAGGCCGGTTGACCTACAAGCCTGCACGTCTTTTTGGAGGTGGGAGGAAACCAGAGCGCCCGGGAAAAAACCCCCATGTAGTCACAGGGACAACGTGCAAACTCCGCACAGTCGGCGCCCGGGGCTGGGGATTGAACCAGGTTCTCTGGCGTTGGTGCTGTGGGGCAGCAACTCTGCCAGCTGCCCCACCGTGCCATAACTTATTGATCATTATGTCCCAAAAGATTCGAGATGCCTGCTGCTTTCAGATTGCGTGTAGGTACAGTCAGGGGCGGCACGGTGGCGCAGCGGTAGAGTTGCTGCCTTGCAGCGCTTACAGCGCCAGAGCCCCGGGTTCGATCCTGGCTACGGGGGCACGTCTGTATGGAGTTTGTACTTACTCCCTGTGATTTGCGTCCCTTTTCTCCCGAGATCCCACATATAACCATATAACCATATAACCATACAGCACGGAAACAGGCCATCTCGGCCCTTCAAGTCCGTGCCGAACATTTTTAAAATTAAAAAAAAAATTAAAAAATAAATACTTCCCCCTAGTCCCATCTACCTGCACTCAGACCATAACCCTCCATTCCTTTCCCGTCCATATACCCATCCAATCTATTTTTAAAGGATAACATCGAACCTGCCTCCACCACTTCCACTGGAAGCTCATTCCACACAGCTACCACTCTCTAAGTAAAGAAGTTCCCCCTAATGTTCCCCCTAAACTTCTGTCCTTTAATTCTCAAGTCATGTCCCCTTGTTTGAATCTTCCCTACTCTCAATGGGAAAAGCTTCTCCACGTCCACTCTGTCTAACCCGCTCATAATTTTAAAGACCTCTATCAAGTCCCCCTCTTAACCTTCTGCGCTCCAAAGAATAAAGACCTAACTTGTTCAACCTTGTTCAACGTCACACTCCAAAGACGTACAGGTTTGTTGGTTAATTGACTTGGTATGAATGTAAAAATTGTCCCTAGTGTAGGATAGTGTAAATATGCAGGGATCGCTGGTCAGTGCGGCCTCGGTGGGCTGAAGTGGGCTGTTTCCGAACTGTATCTCTGAAACTAAACTAAAACAAAAGGCAGAATCGGGCTGTTCAACGCAATGAAGTAACCCATAGGGACAGGCAGCATCTCTGGATACAAGGAATGGGTGACGTTTCAGACTGAAGAAGGTCTGAAGAAGGGTCTCGACACGAAACGTCACCCATTGGTCTGAGAAGGGTCTCGACCCGAAGCATCAAACATTCCTTCTATCCAGAGATGCTGCCTGTCCCGCTGAGTTACTCCAGCATTTTGTGTCTATCTTCGTTGTAAACCAGCATCTGCAGTTCCTTCCTACACAACGGAAACCTTCATTGATCTGGCGATTTTAACATTGCAGGGTGTCCTAAGCTGCCTCACAGTCGGTTAAAAGTTAAGAGTCAAAACAATGAGCAGGATATACTTCAGCATTACTCCACCACTGAAACTTCATCAACCTTCCTACATGTATCAGTTCAGCCTCTGACCAAACCGCCATCCATCCTCACAATTGTTTAATTATACCCAGCTTGACTTTCAATCTTCCAACCCTCATTAATTTCCACTCATCCAAATCTCTGCTATTCCACACCAGATTTTATTCGCCCATTATCGCTGCCCTTGCTGTCTTCTCATCCCATCGCTCCCTTGCTGTCTTCTCATCCCATCGCTTAATGTCTCCAGATTGAAAATGTGCTTTTTAGAGTTGCTGCCTCACAGCGAATGCAGCGCCGGAGACCTGGGTTCGATCCCGACTCCCGGGTGCTGTCTATATGGAGTTTGTACCTTCTCTCCGTGACCTGCGTGGGTTTTCTCCGAGATCTTCGGTTTCTTCCACACTCCAAAGACGTAGGTTAATTGGCTTGGTAAATGTAAAAAAACAAACAAATTGTCCCTAGTGGGTGTAGGATAGTGTTAATGTGCCGGGATCGCTAGGCAGCGCAGACTCGGTGGGCCGAAGGGCCTGTTTCCGCGCTGTATCTCTAAACGTCAGCCATTTTATCTGCTCCAGAATTTTCTTTTACGATTCTGACAACCCCCGTCCTACCGTGTCCTGAGTGGGGTTGACGTTAGCTGCCTGGACACTGTATGTCTATTAACTGCATTCACCCAGCTGGTAGAGCTGCTACCTCACAGCTCCCGAGACCTTGGTTCGATCCTGATCTCAGGTGCTGTTGGTGTGGAGTTTGCACGTTCTCCATGAGACTGCGTGGTTTTCCTCCAGGTTTTCAGGTTTCACCCCACATCCCCAAAGACGTGCGGGTTTGTAGGTCAGATTGGCCCTCTATAAATTGCTCCTAGTGAGTCGGGAGTGGATGAGAAAGTGGGGTAACGTAGAACTAGTGTGGACGGGCGATCGGAACCAAACCAACCCCAGTTCGTCATCATCCTTTTTTCCCCTTGAAATTATCCAGAAAATGCACCTTTTCGATCTAACTTTTGGTTAATTCTACTATGTCTTGCTCATTAAATTGTTCTTTTAACACTTACGCCTCTGATGTAGGTAAGGGCTTTCGTTTTGTTTTTGGCCTTTTGTTCTGTGACAATTATGCCAAAGGTAACATTAAATAAGGGCTTGGGGGTCCTTGCAACTTGTCCTTTTAAAGCAAGTGTGATATTTGGATGGAAAGGTAACATACAGTTAAAAAATCTACTGCTTGAATAAATCAATATGTTGTGTAGAGTGGCAGAACAATGGCCATACAGAATAGAGGCCTCCCAATCGATCCGCATTTAAAATGTTAGACTTCAGATTTGCCCAAGAAAATCAATTTGGTCTGGTGTTAGATGTACCGAGATGCCTTCTGCTATCAAGGACAATGCAGCAGGTTGGAATGTAGAGTGATAAGGAGACAATGTCCTTCAGGACTCTTTTGATCTTAAACGCTGCATAACTCTAATGAGGAGTCTGGCATTGCAATAATGGGCAGAACTAAGGACTGGTATTCAAAAAGATAGACACACAAAAAGCTGGAGTAACTCAGCGGGTCAAGCAGCATCTCTGGAGAAAAGGAAATAGGCGACGTTTCTGGTCGAGACCCTTCTTCAGTCAGGGGAGAGGGAAATGAGAGATGTAGGCGGTGATTATAAAGAGATCTTGAACAAATGAATGAAAGGAATGCAAAAAGTGACGATGACCAAGGAAAGGTGGAGCCTACAATGGTCCATTGTTGGCTGTGGGCCAGGTGAAAACGAGTTATGCTGACAATGAAACTCAACAGGATGACAGTGAAACTAGTACAACGACTAGGATGGGAGAGGGACGGAGAGAGAGAGAGGATGCAAGGCTTTACTTGAATGTAGAGAAATCAATATTCATACCTCTGGGTTGTAACCAGCATCTGCAGTTCCTTCCTACACATTGGTATTAAGAAGCATGTTCTGGTGGGTGCTGTCAATGCCATGGGTGGTGTAGCTTCCAATGCGCCCATTCATACTGTGGTCACAAGTGGCACATTGTGCCAGTGGACAGTGAAGGCATTACCACGTGCCAACCTCATGATCATTCCTTCCATTGCCACCACTTTGAAAACTCTCTCTTCTATTTCTTCCTCATTTCAGACACTAAGATATATTTGCTCCTTATAGGAAGCCAAATACACGGCACGGTGGCGCAGCAGGTAGAGCTGCTGCCTCGCAGCGCCAGAGACCCGGGTTCCATCCTGACCTTGGGTGCTGTCCGTGTGGAGTTTGCCTGCTCTCCCTGTGACTGCATGGGCCTTTTCCGGGTGCTCCAGTTTCCTTCCACATCCCAAAGACGTGCAGGTTTGTAGGTTAGTTGGCCTCGGCAAAAGAATACACCCAATGCGTAGGGAATGGGTGAGAAAGTGGGATAACATAGAACTAGTGTATGGGCGATCATTGGTCGGCATGGGCTCAGTTCACCAAAGGGCCCGTTTCCATGCTGTATAGTGAAACTAAACTTTTAAGGCAAAATGGTGGCGTAGCGGTAGAGTTGCTGCCTCACAGCGCCAGAGACCAGAGTTCGATCCTGAATATGGGAGTTTGTACGTTCTCCTGCGACCACGTGGTTTTTCTCCGGGTGCTCTGGCTTCCTGCCACATTCCAAAGACGTACAGGTTATACGTTAATTGACTTCTGTAAATTGCCCCCTAGTGTGTAGGACATAGAACTAGTGTTTGGCATGGACTCCATGGGCCAAAGGGCCTGTTTCCACGCTGCATGTCTAAACTAAACTAAACTAAACTAATCTGATCTGCACTGAACTGAACTGAACAAAACAAGGCTTGTATCACAAGGCAGGGCTCGTAAAAATTTTTTGTCAGGAGATGCTACAGTTTAGTTGAGAACTATTGCCCTGGGTAAAGGATGCATTAGGCAGCAGCAGGTCAAGGCAATAGAGATTTGTTTGAGCATCAGGCAGTGGGCACTTTGAACACATCAGGAGACTTATGGAATTGCTTCTTAAGACAACCATTGTGGTGAAGATCCCAGAGAGTACATGAAGCAGAGGAATACATGCCGAGAGAATATCAATACTATTGCTGGTGATGGGGCCGGAGATGTAGGAAACATTGTCGACACCCGAAACCATCAAATGATGGCAGTGCTGATCTTGACGGGATATCTCAGGGATTCTGATGAGCTGTTTGATATGGGAAACCAATGTTTGAGAAAACATGCAGGACTGCTGACTGGCCAAGTCAAGGGATATTTTAGATACATAGAAACATAAATAGGTGCAGGAGTAGGCCATTCGGCCCTTCGAGCCTGCACCGCCATTCGATATGATCATGGCTGATCATCCAACTCAGTATCCCATCCCTCCCTTCTCTCCATACCCCTGATCCCTTTAGCCACAAGGGCCACATCTAACTCCCTCTTAAATACATCCAATGAACTGGCCTCAACTACCTTCTGTGGCAGAGAATTCCACAGATTCCACTCTCTGTGTAAAAAATGATTTTCTCATCTCGGTCCTAAAAGACTTCCCTCTTATCCTTAAACTGTGACCCTGGTTCTGGACTTCCCCCAACATCGGGAATAATCTTCCTGCATCTAGCCTGTCCAACCCATTAAGAATTTTGTAAGTCCCTTCTTGAAGGCAGAGATAGATAGATAGATAGATTCTTCATTAGTACATGTGTCAGGGAGGCAGGAGAATGGGGTTGGGAGGAAAAGATAGATCGGCCATGGTTGAATGGCGGAGTAGACACGATGGGCCGAATGGCCTAATTCTGCTCCTAGAATTGATGAGCAGGAATGGAGAAGGTGAGAAGCGTGAGAGGTTGCTACAGGGCGCAAGTGCATCACGGTGGCGCAGAGGTAAAGTTGCTGCCTTAAGGGCCTGTCCCACCAGCATGCAACTGCATGCGGCAGCGCGATCTACGTGGTCGCTTGAGCCGTACGGCCTCGCGGGGCCGTCCCACTTCGATCGCCGGAGCCATATGGAGTTGTGCGGAGCTGGTCCCGAGAATCAGTAAACAGCGATGGGGTTCCCTTCATGGTCAAGGTACAGGGATGATTTAGATGGATTCACTGGAACTGCGGTCAGTCACTTGACCACTGGATACAGAGTTCTAAAGGTCACATGGGTGTAAAATTGATTGATTGAGAAAAAAATAATGGAAACAGGCCCACCAAGTCCACGCTGACCATCGATCACCTGTCCACACTAGTTCTACATTATCACATACTCTCCCCCACTACCCACACGCTGGGGGCAATTTACAGAGGGCCAATTAACCTACAAGCCCGCAAGTCTTTGGGAAGTGGGAGGAAACTGGAGCACCCGGAGGAAACCCACCTGGTCACGGGGAGAGCGTGCAAACTCCGCACTGACAGAAGCCGAGGTTGGAAACGAACCCGGCTCTCTGGCGCTGTGAGGCAGAGGCTGTACCAGCTGCGCCACCCAGCCGCCCTATAGGCAGGAGCTTTTGTCACAGCTGTTGTAGGTGGCATCTGGCCTAAAAGCCCTGTCCCACGGTACGAGTTCATTCCAAGAGTTCTCCCGAGTTTGCCATTGATTTGAACTTACCTGCCGTTAGCGAGTCTTCCCGAGTACCTGCCGTTAGCGCTAAGAGACGTCCCCGAGCTCCGACGTACCCGCTACGTTCATTCTCCGTGTTTACCACGAGTTTGATTTTTTTTAAACTCGGGAGAGCTCTTGGAATGAACTCGTACCGTGGGACAGGGCCATTAGAATGCCCATTCAAGGTGGGCCAGTGTTACGGTTGCCACGGTATAAGACCTACAGAGCTGTTTGTCCCATACACCTTAGAGACAGTGAGGCAAGTCAAAGGACAGAGTCCTACATACAGAGGAGTCAAGGTGGAAATGGGAGAGCTCACTAATATTTATAGCATGTCTGAATGAATATGTATTGCACTGAGTCTCCCATAGCAATTAAGGGATGAAAAGAGGTTTAAAAGACTGTAAAAATTGGAACTCAGGACAAGAAAGCCACCATCTGTTTCATGCTGCTGCACCCGCTGAGTTTCTCCAGCATTTTTGTGTACCTTCGACTTTCCAGCATCTGTAGTTCCTTCTTTGACAATCTGTTTCTAACAGCCGGTGAAAGAAGAAAAATGCCTGTCTTGAAAAACATTTAGTTTAGTTTAGTTTAGAGATACAGCGCTGAAACAGGCCCTTCGGCCCACCGGGTCCGCGCCGATCGGCGCTCCCCGCACACACTAACACTATCCTACACACACTAGGGATAATTCTAGAGTTATACCAAGCCAATTACCCTAGAAACCTGAACGTCTTTGGAGTGTGGGAGGAAACCGGAACACCCGGAGAAAACCCAGGCAGGTCACGGGGAGAACGTACAAAATCTACGGACAACACCTGTAGTCAGGATCGAACCCGTGACTCTGGCGCTGTGAGGCAGCAACTCTACCGCTGCGCCACCGTGCCGCCCCGTGGTTTAAATGAGTCTGAAAATTGGAACACTCAGGACAAGAAAGCAACCGTCTGAATCTTAAAGCTAAGAAAGAAGGAAAATGCCTGTCTTGAAGAACATTTTGATGGACGATATTGCTCTGTTAATATGAAGAAACATCATAGCATTTTGCTGTTCTTACAATGGTCAATAGACACAATAAACAATAGACAATAGGTGCAAGAGTAGGCCATTCGGCCCTTCCAGCCAGCACCGCAACTTCAGTGAATTCCTCAGCTGGATATTCATCCAATACAGAATATTCTTCAATGGTTCCATATAAAGCAAAGAGTTCAATCAGCTCCTTCATGACCCCACAACTGCCACTCCCTGGATTAGCAGGTGCCTGGATTCCAGGTTTATTGTGTACACCTTTACCGCCCTCAGTCGGCGACACTCCCTATACTTGGGCCGTGTGAAGCACACATCTTTTTGCTGGTCGTGCTTCGGTGCCTCCACGCCATGAGCCGCCATCTTGGGCCACAGGTGCAGGTCCCGCCCCTAACTCAGGCTAGTCCAGTTGAAGATCCCTTCACGTGGCAAACAAGCTGACTCAATACTTTCATCGATACTTTATTGCCACATCTAACTAAGTACAGTGAGATTCTTTGTTTTTGCATACAATACAAGGTACACAAATGAATGGAGAACTAGAGGACATAGGTTGGTGGGAGGGGGGAGGAAAGATTTAATAGGAACCAGATATTAATAGGAACACAAAGGGTGGTGGGTGAAGGGAACGAGCTGCCAGAGGAGGTAGTTGAGGCAGGTTTAAGAAACATTTAGACAGGTACAAGGACAGGACAGCTATAGATGGATAGGGGCCAAATGCAAGCAGGTGGGACTAGTGTAGATGGGGCATGTTGGCCGGTGTGGGCAAGATGGGCTGAAGGGGCCTGTTTCCACGCTGTATCACTCTGTGACTCTGAGAGTCGCCACGTCTCTGGCGTCGACAATGTTACTCGTCAGAGTCATGCTGATCCCTCTTAGTTCAAAACTCGGCAAATGAGAGCTCTCCTTGATCGGACTTTGCTGGCTTTACCTTGCACTAAACGTCACTCCGTCATCATGTATCTATACACTGTAAATGGATCGATTGTAATCATGTATTGTCTTTCTGCTGACTGGTTAGCACGCAACAAAAGCTTTTCACTGTACCTCGGTACACGTGACAATAAACTAAACTAAACTAAACTATGTCAAATGGGAGCCATCTTATGACCCTGTCCCACGGTACGAGTTCATTCCAAGAGCTCTCCCGAGTTTGCCCTGATTCGAACTCGGGGATTTACGGGATTTACGGTAATGGCCGCTCGTCAGTACTCGGGGCTCTCGTGGACATTTTTCATCATGTTGAAAAATCTTCACGAGTCTTCCCGTGCTCACCTGCCGTTAGCGAGTCTTCCCGAGTACCTGCCGTTAGCGTTATGAGCTGCTAAGAGACGTCCCCGAGCTCCGACGTACCCGCTACGTTCATTCTCCGTGCTTACCACGAGTTTGATTTTTAAAAAACTCGGGAGAGCTCTTGGAATGAACTCGTACAGTGGGACAGGGCCATTAAATTGTATTCTTGACACAGGCACAATTGTGTATTCTTACATTAATGTTTTATGTGTCATTCCTAACTGTCACTGTATGTCATGTTGTCACTTGCGGGCAGAGCACCGAGGCAAATTCCTTGTATGTGAATATTTGGCCAATAAACTTATTCATTCATTCATTCATTCATTATGGCGTGATCTATCTGTTGTAACTTAATGCCCATGAATTTGACAATTAATGCATACTCGTAAGTGGGCCATGGAGAAGCAATCTGCCATTACATATGGGCTCGTGATGTTGCTGTTAGCTGAAATTAATGAAAGGGAAAATCAGGCGTTGTGTTTATCTGGAGACTAAGGTATAATAATACGTGCAACTTTGTAACAACCTGACTTGGGAGATTGTTAAAGTATACTAGATTATATTCTTGAAAGAATATTATCAAAGATTAAAGATGGCCACAAATTGTTCGAGTTACTCAATGGGTCAGGCAGCATCTCTGGAGAAAAAAGCATGGATGACGTTTTGAGTCGGGATCCTTCGTCAGATCCGAAATGTCACCCCTTCCTTTATCTCCAGACAATGCTGCCTGACCCACTGAGTTTCTCCACCACTCTGTGTCTGTTGTTTGCAAACACCAGCATCTGGAGTTTTACACAGTTCTAGTTTTAGAGATACAGCGTGGAAACAGGCCTGTCCATCTTTGGTGTGTGGGAAGAAACCCGGAGTACCTGGAGAAAACCCACGCGGTCACGGGGAGAACGTAAAACCCAACAGACAGCACCCATAGGTAGGATCGAACCCGGGTCTCTGGCGCTGTAAGGCAGCAACTCCACCGCTGTGCCACCGTGCCACCCCAAGTTCTTTGTTTCTACACAGTATCAAATATTAAGTTCTCTATTAAAATGGTGGCGTGTTCATTTTACTCAGATATTACCTGAATAACCTAATCTCACACATCGGTAAAGTTATCAACAGTGCTACAAATAGGCACAATTCATCAATAACTTGTTTAACAACGCTAGGTTTAGTTTCCGGCAGATCTATTTGGCTCAAGCCACTGTGACCGCATCAGTCTAAACATGGACATTGTAGAATTTCAGAGCTGAGGTGTAATGGACTGTCCTTGACAATAAGGTTGCATTTGACAGTGGCATCAAGAGGTCTGAATGAAGGTGGTTTGGGGATCCATAGGCAAGTGGTTCCCTTTAGTTTAGTTTAGAGATATAGGGTGGAAACAGGCCCTTTGGCCCACAGAGTCCGCACCGACCAGTGGTCCCCGCACACTAACACTATCCTACACACAAATTCATCGACGCCAATTAACCTGCAAGCCTGAACGTCTTTGGAGTGTGGGAGGAAACCGGAGCACCCGGAGAAAACCCACACTGTCACGGGGAGAGAGTACAAACTCCATACAGGGCAGCACCTGTAGTCAGGATCGAACCTGGGTCTCTGGCGCTGTAAGGCAACGACTCTACCGCTGCGCCACCGTGCCCCACGATGTCGTACATGAGTGTTTGGCCAACAAGCCAGGACTCTGGTTCATCTGATTGTTGTGGGGAATAGCTTATCTATAGAAGGCTGCTTCGCAGTCATGAGGTACCATGATAGGGCTTCTCCAAGATGGCATCTAATATAGTTTATATTACTTTACCTTATGTCACATGTACAGAGATACACCAAAAGGAGTTTTTGTTGATACTGAACTGAAGTGTCTAGTTCTGTGAATAGACTATACACGATTACAATCGAGCCATCCACAGTGTACAGATACATGACAATGTTTAGTGCAAGATAAAGGGGTTAATGTTTATTGCAAGATACCATCCAGTGAAGTCCTATTAAAAAATAGTCCAAGGGTCTCCAATGAGGTAGATGGGAGGTCAGGACCTCTCTCTAGTCAGTCGTTCCAGGTGCGACAGAGGTTCACCTGCATCTCCTCCAACCTCATCTATTGCATCCGCTGCTCCAGATGCCAGCTGATCTACATCGGTGAGACCAAGCGGAGGCTTGGCGATCGTTTCGCCGAACACCTCCGGTCGGTCCGCAATAACCAACCTGACCTCCCGGCGCTCAGCACTTCAACTCCCCCCTCCCATTCCGTATCTGACCTCTCTGTCCTGGGTCTCCTCCATGGCCACAGCGAGCAACACCGGAAATTGGAGGAAATGCACCTCATATTCCGCTTGGGCAGTCTACATCCTGGGGGCTTGAACATTGAATTCTCCCAATTCTGCTAGCCCTTGCTGTCCCCTCCCCTTCATCAGCCCTCTGGTTGTCTCCTCCCCTCCCCCAGCCCTCGGGCTCCTCCTCCGCCTTTTTTCCTTTCTTCTTCTCCCCACCCCCTATCAGTCTGAAGAAGGTTTTGGCCGGAAACGTTGCCTATTTCCTTCGCTCCATAGATGCTGCTGCACCCGCTGAGTTCCTCCAGCATTTTTGTGTACCTTCGATTTTCCAGCATCTGCAGTACCTTCTTTAACACCTCTCTCTAGTTGGTGGTTTATGGGTCTGTCCCACTTACGCAACTTTTTCGTCGACCGCCGACACCCGTCATAGGTCGTTACAAGTCGACGAAAAGTTTCAACATGTTGAAAATCCAGCGGCGACCAGAACAAGGTACGACTCTTTGGGCGACTACTCACGACCATACAGGCTTCATGTACCCCGCGAGATGTCGCCAGGGTATCGCCTGTACGGCCGTGAGTCGTCCCCTCAGTCGCCCAAAGAGTCGTGGTGTCTTTCTGGTTGCCACTGGATTTTCAACATGTTGAACATTTTCGCCGACCTGTGACGGGTGCTGGCAGTCGCCGAAAAAGTCGCGTATGTGGGACAGGCCAATAAGATGGTTCAGTTGCCTGATAACAGCTGGGAGAAACTGTCCCTGAATCTGGAGGTGTGCGTTTTCTCACTTCACACTCTTGTCTAATGGGAGAGGAGAGAAGAGGGTGTGACGAAGGGTGTTGAACCGAAACGTCACCCATTCCTTTCCTCTAGAGATGCTGCTTGTCCTGCTGAGTTACTCCGGCATTTTGTGACTATCTTCAGTGTAAACCAGCATTTACAGCTCCTTCCGACACAGAGAAGAGGGAGTGACCGGGAGTGAGACTCGTCCTTGATTATGCTGCTGGCCTTGTACTCAGTATATTCTGTATTCAGTACCACTTCCAACTTTTGTTCCAGCTGGAGGAACAATCATTCATCAAATAGACAATAGACAATAGGTGCATGAGTGGGCCATTCGGCCCTTCGAGCCAGCACCGTCATTCAATGTGATCATGGCTGATCATCCCCAATCAGTACCCCGTTCCTGCCTTCTCCCCATATCCCCTGACTCCACTATCTTCAAGAGCCCTATCTAGCTCTTGAAAGTATCCAGACAACCGGCCTCCACCGATTCACAAATGAGTGTGATTGGTAACAGGTGATGACCAGGAGTCGCCCTTGCTTATGTTTGACCTGTTGCCTTTACACCTCAAGGCATCTCGAGCCATTACTGACGACTCCTGGCTATATTACACTGTGCCGCTACCTCCGGTCGCTCGCTACAGCCGGTGGGAGAGGCCACACTTAAGGACGATGGTGTCTGGGAGCTGTCAGTAAGCTATAATGAAGTGAGGAGAACTGTGGCAGGCTGTTTCATTTTCAGAGACTCAAGAGTCGGTTTGTACCAAAACAGACTGCGGGATGAACTGTGAAGGCTGGACCTTTTCCCTGTCCATAGGACCATTCCCAGTTTCGACATGGCCCCAGATATTACTGAGGAGGATGTCATAAACATCAACTAAGATGGAGGGTCCTTTTTTGCATTTTAATTTTGATGTCCAATTTAATTCTGATCACGCTGAAGAAGGGTCCTGACCCGGAAACGTCACCTATCCGTGTTCTCCAGAGATGCTGCCAGACCCGCTGAGTTACACTAGCGTTTTGTGTCTTTTTTTGGATGATAAATTAAGATGTTCTTGATTAATACGGGTGCCAGGGGTTATGGGGAGAAGGCAGGAGAATGGGGTTAGGAGGGAGAGATAGATCAGCCATGATTGAATGGCGGAGTAGACGATGGGCCAAATGGCCTAATTCTGCTCCTATCACTTATGACCTTATGATCCCATAAGGGATGTCTTTTGCATAGAAGCCATCCATTCTTTAGTACAGATTTGGGACCAGTCTGAGAAGCTAATGTGTTTTTAGCATTAAGACAGCACTCAAGCTAATACATCTGGCTTTGCTGTTTTCAGCCCAAAACTTGGGTAGAAGCAATGGCTCCAAATGCTTATGCTGTCTTTTGATTATTTTTTTAAGTGCATAATAGCCTCCTTGTATTTCCTCCTACTCCTCACTCTCTCTCTCTCTCACTTCATAAAAGTCTCAGGAGACTTTGCTGTACAACTCCCTCCAAATAGCCCATTAAACTGAGCCCTGGCCTTTGTAATTCCTTCTTATTTTTCTTCATGTATCCTCAACAACTCGTTCTCATCTGTGGAGAGTTTGTTCCAAGTAAACCACTCTCTCTCTGTCCTTCCTGCCTCTCTGAGGCTTCACACTGAATCAATATTTCCCCACAGCTTGAACGCAGAGACATGTAGCTCTTGGTATTCTGAGATTAGAAATCATACCATGGGCTAATGTCAAACGCGATGCTCATACTCAGAGCCCCGAAGTATCCCATTGGGTGTTCTCTTGGTATGCAGCAAGGGAATATTGGCGACATTACACGATTTGGCTGAGAATCGCCCAGAAAAACATAAGGTTCTTCACTTGACCTTGCCAGGGAGTGAATTCCTGTAAAAGGTACTGCAATATCAGAGCTCCCGGAGAAATCCCACGCAGGTCACGGGGAGAACGTACAAACTCCGCACATACAGCACCCGTAGTCAGGATCGAACCCGGGTCTCTTGCGCTGTGAGGCAGCAACTCTACCGCTGTGCCACCTTGCACCTTGCTACATGTAATATTTTGCCTGTTGCATCATCGGCCTTGTGGCTTTCTGTAGGCTTGTCTTATGTGCCCCCCCTTGTGCCCATACATCAACCAAGATAGACACAAAACGCTGGAGTAACTCAGCGGGTCAGGCTGCATCTATGGAGAGAAGGGATGGGTGATGTTTCGGGTCGAGACCCTTCTGGGTCCCCTATTAGGAACATTGACCCTTCTGGGTCTCGACCTGAAGCGTCACCCATTGCTTCTCTCCAGAGATGCTGCCCGTCCCGCTGAGTTACTCCAGGCATTTTGTGTCTATCTTCGGTTTAAACCAGCACCTGCAGTTCCTTCCTACACAAGACTGACTTCCATCCAATATCGCTGGAACGCAGACTTCCTCTAAGAGTATTTTCTCAGCTGCACACTTGAAAACCACTCCATCTGTGTTTCAAACCATTATTCTTTTCCATTTCAGCAGCTCTGCCGTGGCACCAAATCAGCTTTAACGTCAGAGAAGTTCAGATGTGAGTGGTGTGAATGAATCAGGTGGGAAATGCAGCAAGCTTCAACAGGCTTTAACTATCATCCTCAGATGTAATTCACTATATGGCGCAGTATAATGAAAACTTTAGTAAGATTCTCACTTCGTGATCATAGGTGGTGATGAATCAGTGGGCAGGAGAACACCTGCTTCAGTGGTTCACAAGTTCACAAGTTATAGGAGTAGAATTAGGCCATTCGACCCATCGAGTCTACTCCGCCATTCAACCATGGCTGATCTCTGCCTCCTAATCCCATTTTCCTGCCTTCTCCCCATAACCCTTGACAGTGACTGGTAAGATTGTTAAGGGCTTGGTCACGCTAGAGGCAGGAAACGCAGTGATATGTAGCTCTTGGTATTCTGAAAATAGAAATCATACCATGGGCTAATGTCAAACCCGATGCTCATACTAAGAGCCCCGAAGTATCCCATTGGGTGTTCTCTTGGTATGCAGCAGGAGAATATTGGCGACAAGACACGATTTGGCTGAGAATCGCCCACGAAATTCACCCAGAAAAACAGAAGGTTCTTCACTTGACCTTGACCTTGCCAGCGAGTGAATTCCTGAAAAAGGTGCAGCAATATCAGAGCTCCCGGAGAAATCCCACGCAGGTCACGGGGAGAAGGTACAAACTCCGCACATACAGCACCCGTAGTCAGGATCGAACAAGGGTCTCTTGCGCTGTGACCTTGGGGGAGTCCAGAACCAGGGGCCACAGTTTAAGAATAAGGAGTAAGCCATTTAGAACGGAGACGAGGAAACACTTTTTCTCACAGAGAGTTGTGAGTCTGTGGAATTCTCTGCCTCAGAAGGCGGTGGAGGCCGGTTCTCTGGATGCTTTCAAGAGAGAGCTAGATAGGGCTCTTAAAAATAGCGGAGTCAGGGGATATGGGGAGAAGGCAGGAACGGGGTACTGATTGGGGACGATCAGCCATGATCACATTGAATGGCGGTGCTGGCTCGAAGGGCCGAATGGCCTACTCCTGCACCTATTGTCTACTGTCTATTGTCTATTGTCTATTGACTGACTCCCGATGTCGCCTAAAAACCGTCAAGTATAACCGACAGGAATACGACACAGCCGCGTCAAGGTACAACACTCCGCGTCACCATAGGTGAGGACACACGTCACCATGCGTCGCCATAGGACGGCATGCGACAGCATAGAACAGCGCCTGTGACGGCGTTAATGTACGTCCACCCGCGACACGATACGGCAAGACACGACAGGTTGCGTCATCTGGGGCGCGTGACGGAATTTGATCACCCAGCGTCCCTATCAATCATGATGCATCGTTGTCGCATAGTGACGCACGATGACGCACAATAAATTAGCATAGGCAATGACCGCGCGTCACCCGTACGTCATCGTGCAAAAGGGCGCACAACATGATAAGACATGCAGATATCGCGCGAGGATTTTGAACATTCCAAAATCCTGGGGCGGCAGGGAGACACCGCACGTCACCCGCGCGTCACGACATATCACGACCCGACCACGACACGACAACCTCTTTTCAGGCCTAAAATGTCGCCCAAGTGGGACAGGCCCTTATCTCTGCCTTAAAAATATCCACTGACTTGGCTTCCACAGCCCTCTGTGGCAACGAGCGCCCTTTAATTCTGAGGCTGTGACCTCTGGTCCTGGACTCTCCCACCAGTGGAAACATCCTCTCCACATCCACTCCCCAACAACAACCTCTTGTTCAATGTCAACTAAAGCAAGGATACAGAAATCAGAGGGGCAAAAGGACGTGGGAGTGCTGGTGCAGGTTTCCCAGAAGGTTATTTTGCAGGTTGAATCAGAAGTGAGGAAGGCAAATGCAATGTTAGCATTCATTTCGTGGGGACTAGAAAATAAAGGCAGGGATGTAATGCTGGGGCTTTATAAGGCACAGGTCAGACCACATTTGGAGCATTAGGCCCCATATCTCACTAGGGAGGAGCTGGTATTGGAGAGATACGGAAGATTTACGAGAATGATCCTGGGGATGATTGGGTTAACGTATGATGAGCGTTTGATGGCTCTGGGCCTGTACTCGCTGGAACTTATCGAATAGTGAAATGCCTGGGTGGTGGAGTTTGGCTCGATGGGCCGAATGGCCTAATACTGCTCCTACGACGTATGAAGATATGAACGAATCATTGATTTCAGAAAGGGGAAGTCAGGAGACAATCCGCTTGTACTTTTTGAGAAAGGCTCCGCTCCTTCAACATCTGCAGCAAGATGCCGCAGATGTTCTACCAATTGGCGGTGGCCAGTGCCATCTTCTTCGCTGCCGTGCGCTGGGGCAGCAGGGCGAAGGCCGCAGACGCCAACAAGATCAACAGACTCATCAGGAGGGCTGGCTCCGTCCTGGGGGCGGAGTTGGATTCATGGGAGGATGCTCCTCAAACTGCGGAGCATCTTGGACAACACAGCTCACCTGGTCAACCTGAGGAGCGGGTGGGAGGGGGGGGGGGGGGCGCACATATCAGTCTGAAGAAGGGTTTCGGCCCGAAACGTTGCCTATTTCCTTCGCTCCATAAATACACTAAGTAAACTACTGAAAAACAATATTACAATCCTTGTCCAGGATACATTCCTCGGTGTACAACGCTCCCAGAAATCCCCCAGGGTGCCCGTGGACAGGGCGTAGTCCCTCTCTAACACCACCCAGGCGCGGACGTAACCCCGGAAAAGGGGGCAGGCAGCCGGCTCGGGCAGAGCCCTCTTCCTCCTGGCGCCATAGATGCTGCTGCACCCGCTGAGCTTCTGCAGCATTTTTGTCTACCTTCGATTCTCCTGCATCTGCATCTGCATCTCAAGATCAAGATCAAGCGAGTTTATTGTCATGTGTCCCTGATAGGACAATGAAATTCTTGCTTTGCTTCAGCACAACAGAACATAGTAGGCAGTTCCTGCTTAAATACTTAGTATATTTGTTTGGTCTTGTTCTATGGTGGTGGGTTCGGTTTTGTTTTATCGTGTTGTAAATACTATTTTAATATTTGAATATATATTTTTGGTTAAAAAAAAAAATCTGTCCTATCCATGTACCTGTTTTTAAAAACGTTTCGATAGTATTTTCTTCATCACCTGTTGTCTGCAAACAAATATATTTTCTCTCAGCTGTTATTGAATAGTGATTAAAAGCAAACAATGTCATTGATTTGTCTTTCCCTGGATCGGAGATAGAGCACCTATTGTGAACCAGTTGAGACCCATTCATTCATTACAGACCTGCCAATGAATTTGCTGCCCTCAAGAACAAACAATTTTATTGCTTAAGAAATGAAATCCTTATGGGCCTGTCCCACTTAGGCGACTTTTTAGGCGACTACAGGCGACTAGGCTGTCGCCACATGGTCCCCGGGGTGTCACCTGTTTGGTCTCCTCAGTCGCCCAAAGAGTCGTAACTTTTTTCTGGTTGCCGCAGGATTTTGAAATGTTCAAAACTTTTCGACGACAGTCGCCGCCCGTGGGCTTGACGCCAACTATTGGAGCCGGACGTAGGTTGTCGCCAGGATAACGTAGGCTGTCGCCGGTGCTGACTTCAGTGAATTCCATTGGCGACTACCTACGTCAACCGGCGACAGGTACCGGCGACTGAATTGTCTTACCTTGGCGGGTGGACGTAGGTTGTCGTAGGTGTGGTCATAGGCGAACGTCCTAATGGGTCACCGGTTGTCGGTAGCTTGCCGTAGTTTGACATCGACTATGAGGTAGGTTGCCGTAGACAGTCGCCGGCAATCGCCGAAAAAATGGCCAAAGTGGGACAGGCTGATTAGTTGCCAAAATCATCAAAGGAGTAGTGTCCATAATCAAGAAAGTCCTTTTTTTATAAAAAAAAGATACAAAATGCTGGAATAACTCTAAGATAGACACAAAAAGCTGGAGTAACTCAGCGGGACAGGCAGCATCTCTGGAGAGAAGGAATGGGTGACGTTTTGGGTCGAGACCCTTCTTTAACTCTGTCAGAAGAAGGGTCCCGACCTCAAACGTCACCTATTCATGTTGTCCAGAAATGCTACCTGACCGACTGAGTTACTCCAGCACTTTGTGTCTTTTTTTGTAACCCAGCATCTGCAGTTCCTTGTAGCTCCAAGACTTTTTATTAATAGTTTCAGTTCCTCTGAAGTAATGGACGCCATTACGGGCCTTTCCACCTGTGAGTCAGTTTAAAGATAAATATAGAATATACAGATTTTAGGTCATTTTTGTTACAGCATGGAAACAGGTCCTTCGGCCCACCGAGTCCGCGCCGACCAGTGATCACCCCGTGCACTAGCGCTACCCTACACACTAGGGACAATTTACAATTTTTATCGAAGCCAATTAACCTTCAATCCTGTACGTCTTTGGAGTGTGGGAGGAAACCGGAGCACCCGGAGAAAACCCACGCGGTCATACGGAGAACGTACACACTCTGTGCAGGCAGCACCCGTAGCCAGGATCATACCTGGGTCTCTGGCGCTGTGAGGCTGCAACCCTAACGCTGTGCCACCCCTCTGTGGATGGATGGTTAGTCTTCAAAGACACAACAGACTGTTGATCTGAGCTTATTTTTAGATAGTGTAGGGATTCTGATGAGCAGAGAGTTGTGAAGTTGGTGCAAATCCATGAGACCACTTATGAAGTTTTCAATAATAAATGGACGGTTCTCGATATAGATAGCAGCGGCCTGCAACATTATATAAGGCCAGTATCCATCACAGTCAGTAATATTCTGACAAAGCATTTTTACTTTCATGGTGAAGATGCTTGAGATCTTTTATCAATGTTAAACGAGCCTTTATCCAAACAAAAAAAAAATATCTCAGTGAGAGAGAGAAGCAATTGGTGAATAATCTACAATAAAAATGTTCTAAATAATGTACTAAATTGCAAATCTTTTATAAAGTTTGAAAATGACATTAAAAAATGAGAATTCCCACATGGATTGGACAGGTTTGGGACAAACACGGGCAGGTGGGACTAGTGTAGCTGGGACATGTTGGCCAGTGTGGGCAAGTTGGGCCGAAGGGCCTGTTTCCACGCTGTATCACTCTGTGACTAAATGGGCAAATGTTCACTGGTTTTGATGACTATGAACAGATGAATATTTAGCATGTGTGTGTGACATTGATTGATTCAGTGGGCGGAAGGGCCTGTCTCTGAGCTGTATCTCTAAAGTCTAAAGCAAAGTCTAAAGATTCAATGGATTGAAAAATGCAGCATGGAAACAGGCCTCTATGGCCCACCGGGTCCACGCCGACCATCGATCACCCGTTCACACTGGTTCTATATTATCCCCCTTTCACATACACACTAGGGGCAATTTACAAACCTACGCCTTTGGGATGTGGGGAAAAACCAGAGCATTTTATCTTGCACAAAACTTTATTCCCTTTATCCTGTATCAGCGTAGGCTCGATTGTGGACGGCTCGATTGTAGTCATGTATAGCCTTTCCACTGACTGGATAGCACGTGACAAAAAGCTTTTCATTGTACTTCGGTACACATGACAATAAACCAGGGGCGGAAATCCTGGGGGGTACAGGGGGGACATGTCCCCCCCCCCCCCCCGTGCTTTGAGAGGTGGGGGACAATCCCCCCCCCCCCCCATGTTTTGTCATCTGGACTTTATCAGCCGCTTTCTAAGGGCTGAATCGGCCCGTTCGTGGGGCCTTTCAGCGCCCGTCGCGGCTTAAAATCAAACTGCTGCATCGAGGCGATCGAGGCTCCCGATGTTGAAGCCCCCGCCGGCCGATGAAAGACCCCGTGAACGGGCCGATTCAAGCGCACGGCCGAAGCCTCGTGTGTGCGTGCATGCGCGTGTGTGTGTGCGCATGCGCGCGCGCGGCCGCCAAGAAATTGTGTCCCCCGCATGTTTTGATAGCGATTTCCGTGCCTGCAATAAACTAAACAAAATCAAACTAAACTAAATTCCACGCAGGCAGCACCCAAGGTCAGGATCGAACCCTGGACTCTTGCGCTGTGGGGCAGCAGCTCCAACCAGCTGTGCCACCGTGCCACCCTTTCATCTTCTATTTTAATTCTTCCATCTGCTATTTTAAAAGAGATAAGATGGATTAATATCTTAATTAAATTGTGGTGAAAACAGAGGCTATTCTAATATTTTTTTACGGGGTTGTACAATCAAGGGACAGAGATAAAATAGTCTCGAAAGGTCTAAAGAGAAATATCTGCAGCAAATGCACTATGGAGTAATGAGAAGGGACAGAGAGACAAATTACCACACAGAGGAGGAGAGGCATTGAATTAAGAATGGATCAGATTTACGACTGCTCACAAGGACACAGAGCTGTTAGATATCATTGAGGTCAGGAGAACTGAGACCTTGAAGGCAATTCAATAGATAGGATGACAATCTTGTAATCAATTCCTGAAGATTGGAGAGTACGGGTTCAAAGGAGAAAGTGCCGCTAGTCTTTTGAGTTTTAGTTTTAGAGATACAGCACGGAAACAGGCCCTTTGGCACAGCGGGTCCACGCCGACCATCGATCCATCGCCCGTTCTATGTTATCCCACTTTCACAGAAAGAAAGAAAGATATAGCATGAAAACAGGCCGTTCGGCCCATTGTGTCCATGCCCACCATCAATCACCTGTTCACATTAGTTCTATGTTAGCCCACTTTCTCATCCGCTCCCTACACACTAGGCAATTTACAGAGGGCCAATTAACCTACAAACCCGCACGCCTTTGGGGTGTGGGAGGAAACCAGAGCACCCGGAGGAAACCCATGCAGTCGCTGGGAGAACGTGCGAACTCCACGCAGACAGCAGCTGAGATCGGGATAAGACAGGGGGTCTCTGACGCTGTGAGGCAGCAGCTCTACCCGCTGCACCACCACCATGTGAATGAATGAATACTTTATTGTTACAAGTGACAAGTCACAGTGGAATTCTTTCCTTGCTTACCCAAGGTATGCAAATAGTCGCCCATAAAGGACACTGGCAAAGTTACAAAAGAATTGACAATACACAATAGGCGCAGGAGTAGGCCATTCAGCCCTTCGAGCCAGCACCGCCATTCACTGTGATCATGGCTGATGATCCACAGTCAGTACCCTGTTCCTGCCTTCTAGTATCCGCGCCAGGTCCCCCTTTGTTCTCCCTCCTCCTCCTCTCTCACGGTGGTCCCCCTACGCCGGGTCCTCCATTGTTCTTCCCCCCCCCCCCCATCATGGCGGTCCCCCCCATGTGAGTCCAATATCTGCAGTTAATACATGCATTTTTTTTCCAATATAAAAACAGGAGCACAGTGCTTAAACCTAGTTGATTAGTCAACAAGTACTAAACATGATCTATATAGATTCTTCATTAGTACAGGTGTCAGAGGTTATGGGGAGAAGGCAGGAGAATGGGGTTCGGAGGGAGAGATAGATCAGCTATGATTGAATGGTGGAGTAGGCTTGATGGGCCGAATGGCCTATAGGGCCTGTCTCACTTTCATGACCTAATTCACGACCTCTGCCGAGTTTTCCCTTTGACTCATACGTGCAGCATGGGCGTCATGAAGTTGTAGGAGGTCGTAGGTAGGTCGTAGCAGGCCGTGATGCTAGTCGTAGGTTCTCGTGGCATCAAGTAGGTCGGGGCGTCTTTACAACATGATGAAAAATGTCCACTAGTAAAAAAGGTCATGAATTAGGTCGTGAAAATGGGACAGGCCCTTTATTCTACTCCTATTCCTTATGACCTTACGTCCCTAAACTAGGTAATATTTGAGAGATGTAAAGGACTACAGATGTTCGAATCTTCTGTCGAGCCTGAAGAAGGGTCCTGACCCAAAATGTGATCTGTCCATTTCCCTCTACAGATGCTGCCTGACTCACTGAGCAGTTTGTTTTTTTGCTCAAGGTAACATTTAAGTTTCGCTGGTGAACTAAAGTCAAGGGCTTATCATATCATGGCCATATATCACACTTGGTTTGTAAATACTGATAACTGTGAATAGAGATGAAGGGCTGCCAGCTTAATTCTTAACGGTGAGTGAGTTTTAACTAATGATCAGTAAGCACAACTTGATTAAATTAAAGTGGATGATGCATATCTACAGTTAACAAACATTATGTTGCGGGTTTGAGTCAGGGGATACACTGGGGAAGGATCAAATTGGAGAAATGGCTTTGAAATCAGAAGTAGATCATTCAACATATCACATGTACTCCACCATTTCCTTAGGGTAGACACAAAATGCTGGAGTAACTCAGCAGGACAGGCAGCATCTCTGGATGGAAGGAATGGGTGACGTTTCGGGGTCGAGACCTTTCTTCAGACTGAGAGTCAGGGGAGAGGGAGACACAGAGAAATGGAAGGGTAAAGGGCCTGTCCCACGAGCATGCGACTGCATGCGGCAAGCATGACCTAACGTGGTCACTTGAGCCGTACGGCCTCGCGGGGCCGGTCCCACTTCGATCGCCGGAGCCGTATGGAGTTGTGCGGAGCTGGTCCCGACATCGCGCGGGGCTCCGAAAAACTGACAGTGTTCAAAAATTCCGCGCGGCAATGGCCTGCCGGCCCGCAGCTGCCTCGACGCCGTACGCAGCGTCTTGACGGCGTACGTCACGCGCGAACTTCCCGCGGACTTCGCTCGAACTTCACGTCACTCACTCGACCTCCGTGCGGCCCCCGCTTCCGGTTTGGTAGCGCTCGCCGCATACAGCCGCATGCTGGTGGGACCGGCCCTGTACGGGGATCACTCGACCTCCGCGCGGCCCCCGCTTCCGGTTTGGTCGCACTTGCCGCATGCAGTCGCATGCTCGTGGGACAGGCCCTTAAGGTGTGAAAACGTGAGATCAAAGGACACTTTCAAGAGAGAGCTCAATAGGGCTCTTGAAGATAGCGGAGTCAGGGGATATGGGGAGAAGGCTGGAACGGGGTACTGATTGTGGATGATCAGCCGTGATCACGTTGAATGGCGGTGCTGGCTCGAAGGGCCGAACGGCCTACTCCTGCACCTATTGTCTATTGTCTATTGGGACGTAGAATAGATCTTTGTATGGCTGAGAGGAAGCTGACGACGAGGCATGCAATGTAAAATTTAATCAGGACAGTCAGACTGGCCGGAGAACTAGGATGGGGGAGGGATGGAGAGAGAGGGAACGCAAGGGTTACTTGAAGTTAGAGAAGCCAACTATATCCTTAGCTTTAATCAACAGTATGTTTTAACATGGAACTTACAGTTAACAGAGATGTCACTGTTCGAGACAACTTTATTTACTCCAGGGTAGACAAAAATGCTGGAGAAACTCAGCGGGTGAGGCAGCATCTATGGAGCGAAGGAAATAGGCAACGTTTCGGGCCGAAACCCTTCTTCAGACTTTACTCCAGTCCATTTGTGCAGGTGCGAACTGTTGAACTAAATTGGGACTCATGGGACTCTATTCCTTGGAGCGCAGGAGGATGAGGGGTGATCTTATACAGGTGCACAAAATCATGAGAGGAATAGATCGGGTAATCGCACAGAATCTCTTCCCCGGAGTAGGGGAATCGAGAACCAGAGGACATAGGTTTAAGGTGAGGGGGGAAAGATTTAATAGGAACCTGAGAGGTAACTTCTTTTACACAAAGTGTGGTGGGCGCATGGAACGAGCTACCGGTGGAGGGAGTTGAGGCAGGTACTGTCGTAACGTTTAAGGAAACATTTAGACAAGTACCTGGATAGGACAGGTTTAGGGGGATAAGGGCCAAACACAGATAGGTGGGACTCGTATAGATGGAACATATTGGCCGGTGTGGGCAAGTTGGGCTGAAGGGCCTGATTCCACGCTATAAGACTCTATGACTCTATTCAATCTCTCTGCACTCACTATATTTAATTCTGAATTCATAAGTGCTTGTGGAAATAATCTCACACTCTTTAAAATCCTTCATAGGTTTAAAACCCCCTTCATTCCTGGAGCCCCATCAAAACATTGGAGAAAAGTCCCAATTGTGCTTTCTCCATCATTGTTACTCATGATTTGCACAGGGATATTGAACTGAACAAGCAAGTAAGTCAAAGGTAGATACAAATGCTGGAGAAACTCAGCGGGTGAGGCAGCATCTATGGAGCGAAAGAATAGTTGACGTTTCTGGTCGAGACCCTTCTTCAGACTGATGTGGGGGTGGTGGTGGTGGGGGGGGGGAGGGGGAGAAGAAAGGAAGAGGCGGAGACAGTAGGCTGTGGGAGCGCTGGGAAGGGGCAGGGAAAGAGGGAGAAAGCAAGGACTACTTGAAATTGGAGGTCAATGTTCATACCGCTGGGGTGTAAACTACCCAAGCGAAATATGAGGTGCTGCTCCTCCAATTTATGGTGGGGCTGGCTCTGGCCATGGAGGAGGCCCAGGACAGAAAGGTCGGATTCGGAATGGGAGGGGGAGTTGTTTTTGGAATGGGAGGGGGTAGTCAAATGGTTTGTTTCTCTATTTTGATGAATGTTATTCTCAACATTGTAGCACTACAGTTTTAAAGAATAAATCCAATGTCCGCAATGAGATAGAGGAGATACTGGAGAATCAGACCGCACCCTAGCTTGTGGAAGGCACATTCAGAAGTCTGATAACAGAGGGGGAGAAGCTGTTCCAGAGTCTGGTGGTGCATGCTTTCAAGCTTCTGTATCTTCAACCTGACGGAAATAGGGAGAAGGAGGAATAGCCACGATGGGAAAAAGCCCATGATTACGCTGGCTGCTTTCCCGAGACAAGATGAAGTGTGGATGGTTTCAATGTTGGGGAGTCTGGTCTGTGTGATGGACTGGGCTACATCCACAACTCTCTGGAATTTCCTGTGGTCTTGGGAAAAGCTGCTCCAAAGCCACGTTGTGATGCCAAAAACCGACAGTCGGCTTTCTACAGCGCATCTGTAGAAGTTGGTAAGGGACTTGCCGAATTTTCGCGGACATCATTGCTATGAGGAATCAACTCTTTCCACCCGGATCCAAAGACCTCCCATGTTTGGTTGCGCTGAGAAACCTGGGTTGTTTCTGGTGTTTGGTTGCACATTCAGAGTCCATCCCGCCATGGTGTTGGTGGGTGTCCAACTTGCTCTACATGTTCAATTAGTGGCATCCCACAACTTGAGTAAACGCAAACTCTTCCCATGTGTAGGAAGGAACTGCAGAGGCTGGTTTACCCCGAAGATAGACACAAAATGCTGGAGTAACTCAGCAGGAGAGGCAGCATCCCTGGAGAGAAGGAATGGGTTACCTATTCCCTTTCTCCAGAGATGCTGCCTGCCCCGCTGTGTTACACAAACTCGTCCTACTTTTACTATCATTAGTCCGTGCCAAAGTTAATTTAGATGGACTCTGCACCAAATTATCATCATCATGGTTGAAAACATCAACGGGCACCGTGCCTTACAACTTCTACTGAAGTGTGGATGGCCGTTGGCTCACTAGGAGCTCATCTGCCCTTTGACAGGTCTTGTTTTTGGTCCTCCTGGGGGGGGTCCACAGCCCCCTCCTCACTTGGCAAACCAGGTGGGGGGAGACGGTTTGGTCGCCGACCATCCGACCATGGAGCAGGTAGCACGGGATTACATGGTACCTGTGGCGGAGGGGAGCACCCCACCCCCGAACTGACAGCAAATTAGAGCTGCAGTTAATAGCCTGAAGAAGGACCTTGACCTGAAACATCACCCATTCTTATTCTCTAGGGATGCTGCCTGACCCGCTGAGTTACTCCAGCACTTTGTGTCTATCTGAAGTTCACATCCTTAGCGGACCAGAAAGTCATGCAAGGACATTAATTTCATCTGAATGTCCAGAGGCATTCATGTAGCATACAAGGCAACATTGACTCTCCATGTTACCTACACTGTGGTTGATGATTGTCACCACAGATCACGTTAGAAACATAGAAATATAGAAAATAGGTGCAGGAGGAGGCCATTCGGCCCTTCGAGCTGGCACCGCCATTCATTGTGATCATGGCTGATCGTCCCCAATCAATAACCCGTGCCTGCCTTCTCCCCATATCCCTTGACTCCACCAGCCCCTAGAGCTCTATCTAACCCTCTCTTAAATCCACCCAGTGATTTGGCCTCCACTGCCCTCTGTGGCAGGGAATTCCACAAATTCACAGCTCTCTGGGTGAAAACGTTTTTTCTCACCTCAGTCTTAAATGGCCTCCCCTTTATTTTAAGACTGTGGCCCCTGGTTCTGGACTCGCCCAACATTGGGAACATTCAATCACGTTCGATCCTGACCTCGTTGTGGAGTTTGCACGTACTCCCTGTGACCATGTGGGTTTTCTCCGGGTGCTCCGGTTTCCACCCAAATCCCAAAGACGTGCGGATCTGTAGGTTAATTGGCCCTCTGTAAATTGTCCCTAGTGTGGATGAGAAAGTGGGATAACATAACACTACTGTGTCGGGTGATTGATAGACGGCATGGACTCGATGGGCCGAAGGGTCCATTTCCACGCTGTATCTCTAAACTATACTAAACCCTTTATCTACTTGTACAACATTCTCTGAGCTCTTTTTAACTCGAACCTAACAGGCATAAAAAACAGAAAATGGCTTCCACTGGTTTTGACCAAACGCTTAAAGTAGAAGTCAAATGTGACAAAAATGTCATATAACAAAGGAACAATAAACATGCAAAAGAAGCATGTTCATCTATTCTAAAATGGGAGCACATGGAACAAAGAGCAACAGATCAAAAATTGTTATTGGTGTTGACTTTAGCTTGATGAGTAAACTTGTACCTACTGGACTCATGACCCAACCTTGAAACTGTGTACGTAACCTAGACAAACGTCTCAATGCGTTTTTGAAAGAATATTGCATTGTGAGATGTACTTTCTTTTGGAAGGTCAATGCAACCTTTAGTTTAGTTTAGAGATACAGCATGGACACAGGCTCTTCAGCCCACCGAGTCCTCGCCGACCAGTGATCCCCGCACATTAACACCATCCTACACACACTAGGGACAATTGACACATACACCAAGCCGATTAACCTATATACCGCTACGTCTTTGGAGTGTGGGAGGAAACCGAAGATCTCTGAGAAAACCCAAGTGGTCACGGGGAGAAGGCACGAACTCCGTACAGACGGCACCCGTAGTCGGGATTGAACCGGGGTCTCCGGCGCTGCAAGCGCTGTAAGGCAGCAACTCTACCGCTGCGCCACCGTGCCGCCCTAAACCTTAAGAAATGTTTCTCATCATTAGTTAAAGAGGAGCAAATGAGAATTTTTCGGTTCCCTCTCCAAAATGTATTCCTTAATTAGCCCAGCCTGTGACTGCGGAGCAGAACAACAGACAGCCAACCATGTCATCTCTGGGTGCCCGCTCTACCACCCACCAAATGGAGCTCAGTGCCTGGCAGACATTGACACAGAGACAACAACCTGGCTGCTCAACACCCGGCTTGAGATCTAACTATTCCTATGGTTTACGTTTCATTCGCAAGAAGAAGAACCATGACTAAACAAATTATTTCATATTTTACCTCAATGCAACCTTCTGCGTGCAAATAATCTGTTGCTTCGATCAATATTAACGTAGAAAATACACTTCCAATGGATCATAAGGCTCAGAATATCCTACGGTTTAAAATATACTATGTAAGTTTAAGTTCATATTTTCCAATTTTTCATTTAAAATAATATTGAACCAAATAGGTTTGAGGTGAGAGGGGTAAAATTGAATAGGAATCTGAGGTGCAGCTTTTTCCACACATGGTGTAGCGGGCATATGGAATGAGCTGTCTGAGGAGGTAGATGAGACAGATACTATAACAACATTTAACCTGTTCACTGCCAAGTTTTTTTGTTGCACTATTGGCCATGAACCGAGTATGCTCGGGGGTGGCACTGAACAGGTTAAAAGACATTTGGACAGGTGCATGGATGGGAAAGGTTTAGAGGGAGGTGGGCCAAATTCAGGCAGGTGGGACTAACCTAGATGGGGCACCTTAGTTGGCGAGGGCAAGTTGGGCTGAAGGGCCTGTTTTCATGCCATATGACTCCATGACTCAAAGTTTGGAGGTTCTTTGAAAGTTGCAGATGAAATGGAAATAGACAGATCAGCACTTTAGAATATTGGCGCAATACGCATAGTCTGGTAGACAATATATGTATAATTTAGTTCTCACTCGAACACTCTCTGGCACATTATTGCAAGTGCTTCTGGCGTATAAGTTCATCGAACTGGTCCTTTCACTTCAGTGTGGCAATAAAGCTGTAGAAAACCTCTCTCTCCTGGTCTTGGTCCCAATGTAATTGAGTCTCATAAGGTTCATACCCAGAGGATTGCCTGTGCTCTTCCAAGCACATAATATTTCTAAATTATGATGCATTCCAGGAAAATGACATTTATCCTGTACAGCTTGGCACATCTGTGTAGATTTACCTCCAAAATTCTGAAAAATTAAGATACCCTATTTAAATACATAATGATTACATTAGCCTAAGTGACGCATAATTCTCAGCAGTTGTTTGGATTCATAACAAAAGCAACTGAATATGGATACTTCAGAGATTATACTGTCATAGCACTATAACTATCATGATCAATAATCCAACCTCATCTATTGCATCCGCTGCTCTAGGTGTCAGCTGCTCTACATCGATGAGACCAAGCGCAGGCTTGGCGATCGCTTCGCCCAACACCTCCGCTCAGTTCGCAATAACCAACCTGATCTCCCGGTGGCCCAACACTTCAACTCCCCCTCCCATTCCAAATAACGACCTTTCTGTCCTGGGCCCCCTCCATGGCCAGAGTGAGTCCCACCGTAAATTGGAGGAGCAGCACTTCATATTTCGCTTGCGTAGATTACACCACAGCGGTATGAACATTGACTCCTCCAATTTCAGGTAGTTCCTGCTTTCTCCCTCCTTCCCCTCCCCTTCCCAGCTCTCCCACAGCCCACTGTCTTCGCCTCTTCCTTTCTTCTCCCCGCCCCCACATCAGTCTGAAGAAAGGTCTCGACCCAGAACGTTACCTATTCCTTCGCTCCATAGATGCTGCCTCACCCGCTGAGTTTCTCCAGCATTTTTGTCTACCTTCGATTTTCCAGCAACTGCAGTTCCTTCTTAAACATATCACATTTCTGCATATCGACTGGGCTTATATTCACTGGGATTTAGAAGGATGAGAGGGAATCTTATAGAAAACATACAATTCTTCAGGGATTGGACAGGCTAGATGCAGGAAAAATATTTCCAATGTTGGGGATGTCCAGAACCAGGGGTCACAGTTTAAGAATAAGTGGTAGGCCATTTGGGACTGAGATGAGGAAAAACATTTTCAGCCAGAGAGTTGTGAATCTGTGGAATTCACTGCCACAGAAGGCAGTGGAGGCCATTCACTGGATGGATTCAAAGAGAGAGTTAGATTTACGGTAGCTCTTGGGGTTAACGGAATCAAGCATATGGGCGAAAGCAGGAACGGGTACTGATTCTGGATGATGAGCCGTGATCATATTGAATGGCGGTGCTGGCTCGAAGGGCTGGATGGCCTACTCCTGCACCTACTTTCTATGTTTCCATGTTTCTAAACATTAATGACATTGTTTTGAAAGATAGTAATGGAAGCGAGAGGAGCCATTCGGTCCCTCTGCGCTTGCTTTGTCACGGTGGCGCAGCGGTAGAGTTGCTGCCTTACGGCGATAGCATCGCCGGAGACCCGGGTTCGATCCCGACTACGGGTGCTGTCTGTACGGAGTTTGTACGTTCTCCCCGTGACCTGCGTGGTTTTCTCGAGATCTCGGTTTCCTCCCACACTCTAAAGACGTGCAGGTTTGTTGGCTTGGTAAATGTAAAAATTGTCCCTCGTGGGTGTAGGATAGTGCTAATGTGCGGGGATCGTTGGTCGGCGCGGACCCGGTGAGCCGAAGGGCCTGTTCCACGCTGCATCTCTAAACTAAACAAATAAACTAATCAAGAAAATGGCTGCCCTTTTTACTTTGACACCACTTTTTGACACTGACCTGTATGTAATAATCTAATGAATTCTCGTAGAAGCATCTTGTTTCTCTATGATCAATACAGGTGACCCCAGAGGGGGTGGGGAGTGAGATCTGCAAACTGTACTGCAATTCCCAATCCTATCCAAATCCCTTGTCATCTGCCAATGCCACCAGGAAACATGATTCAAAAAGAAAAAACTCATCATTGATTTATTAATTATTTTTAAAAACACGTTTCATAAGACTGAATTTTATTCTGTAACTCAAATGTCTGGGTGGTAAGCATTGGAAATACTCCGTAGCGCTGACAGCATCTGTGGAACATGACACTGACATTTTAGGCCAAAGACCTTTCGTTGGAAGTTCTATGAGTGCGTCAGATGAAAGTTTATCAATTCTGTAAGGCCGTTGCCTTAATGCGCCTCCTTTGATTTATTGAAAATTATAGCACAGACACAGGCCATTCGGCCTACTGAGTCCATGCTGGCCGTCGAGCACCTGTTCCCACTAATTCTACGTTATCCCACTTTCCCGTCCACTCCATACACACCAGGTCAAGTCAAGTCAAGTCAACTTTATTTGTCACATACACATACAAGATGTGCAGTGAAATGAAAGTGGCAATGCCTGCGGGATTGTGCAAAAAACAACAGAACAACAGAAGAGAATAGAACAGAACCAGCATTCACGTTTTAGAACATAAAAATAAAAAAGACACAACTCAACAGTAAATGAGTCCCTGGTGAGATCAGAGTTTACAGTCCTGACGGCCTGTGGGAAGAAACTCCGTCTCATCCTCTCTGTTTTCGCAGCGTGACAGCGGAGGCGCTTGCCTGACCGTAGCAGCTGGAACAGTCCGTTGCTGGGGTGGTGGGGGTCCTTCATTCAGGGGAATATTTACTAAGGAAATTAATCTACAAATCCGCATGTCACACTTTGATTCGGACGTTATCTTGGACTGAACATTATTCCCTTTATCATGTACGTATCTGCACACTGTGTCGATGGCTCAATTGTAAACATATGCTGTCTTTCCGCTGACTGGATAGTACGTAACAAAAGCTTTTTCACCGTACCTCGGTACACGTGGCAAGAAACTAAACTAAGTAACATAGACATCCACCTGACCTGAAACGTCATCTATCCACGTTCTCCAGAGATTGCTGCCTGACCCAGGACTTTTAATTTATTTTATAGTTTAGACAGAGAAACATAGAAAATAGGTGCAGGAGTAGGCCATTCGGCCCTTCGCGCCAGCACCGCCATTCAATATGATCATGGCTGATCATCCAAAATCAGTACCTCCCGTTTCAGCTTTCTCCCCATATCCCTTGATTCCGTTAGCCCTACGAGCTAAATCTAACTCTCTCTTGAATACATCCAGTGAATTGGCCTCCACTGCCATCTGTGGCAGAGAATTCCGCAGATTCACAACTCTCTGGGTGAAAACGTTTTTCCTCATCTCAGTCCTAAATGGCCTACCCCTTATATTTTAACTGTGACTCCTGGTTCTGTTCTGGACTCCCCCAACATCGGGAACATTTCCCTGCATCTACCCTGTCCGATCCTCTAAGAATTTTATATGATAGAGCGTGGAAACGGGCCCTTCGGCCCACTGAGTCCACGCTGACCAGTGGTCACCCATTCACACTAACGCTATCCTGCACACACTATGGACAATTTACAATTTTTACCAAGCTAATTAACCTACAAACCTGTACGTCTTTGGAGTGTGGTAGGAAACCGGAGCACCCGGAGAAAAACCCACACAGGTCACGGGAGGACGTACAAACTCCGTATAGACAGCACCTGTAGTCAGGAACGAACTCCAGTCTCTGGCACTGTGAGGCAGCAACTCTACACTTGAGCCACCATGCTGCCCACTTTGTGTCTTTCTTTGCAAACCAGCATTTGCAGTTCCCTGTTTCTCCATCCTATATTGTAAATGACTTTTCAACTGATCCAACAGATAATAACGGAGCTCTTTGTTATGATCAAATAATACTGTAGTAATTGGTTTCTAGAAATTTCTGCACGGAGAAGAAACCTTCATCATTAGTCCCACTGGGGTGCAATTAAATGGGGAAAAAAAAAAAGTCAATATCTTTGGAAGAAATCAATTAAATATGTTGATGTGAAAAAAACGCATTGACCCAAATACAAATGAGTTGTTAATATAATAACCCATTTGAGATATAGGATGCCCCAGAGCTATGTAGAAGAAATCAAGACAAAAGCAATGTACTCTCGATATTTAAAACTTGTAATAAAAACAAAAAATACTGGGGCTATTTTGAGGATCAGGAATTGTCCATGAGGAGAATAAAAGAGATTGATAAACTTTCATCGGAACTAATCATGGAACTTCTAATGAAAAGTCGTGTGTCAAATAATGTTTGTTTCATTCTCCACCGAAACAGCCCACTCCATCACAGGTACTGACCTCCCCACCATCAAAGGGATCTATAGGAAGAGCTGCCTCCAAATGGCAGCAGATATCATCAAAGACCCACACCACCCTGGCCACGCTCTCATTTCACTACCACAATCGGGAAGAAGGTGCAGGGTCTGAAGAAGGTTCTCGACCCAAAACATCACCCATTCCTTCTCTCCAGAGATGCTGCCTGTCCCGCTGAGTTATTCCAGCATTTTTTGTCTACTTTCGACTTAAACCAGCATCTGCAGTTCTTTGCTACACAGGATACTGACCACTGGGACCAATAGGACCTTGACCACTACGTTCTAGACCAGGTTCTTCCTGGCAACCTTCAGGCTCTTGGTTAGTACGGGTGTCGGGGGTTATGGGGAGAAGGCAGGAGAATGGGGTTGAGAGGGGAAGATAGATTAGCCACGATCGAATGGCGGAGTAGACTGGGTGGGCCGAATGGCCGAATTCTACTCCTATTCCTTCTGACCTTATGAACCTCCTGATCCAAATAATTCTGCTCCTAGAACATATGAACTTGTGAACTCTTGAATATTGCACAACACTAACCACTGCCTCATCCACCACCTCAATCATTATCTGTTGAATCACCACCGGGTGGCGCCGAGTCGGCAGCCCCGTCCACAGCCTATGCGTTATTTCCACTTTTTTTGTTATTTTTTGTGTGTCTAAAATTTTAATGTTTCTCGGTATGTTTTTATGTGGGGGTGGGGGAATAGGGGGGAACTGTTTTAAGTCACTTACCTCGACGGAGGTGTGATCTTTCTCCCCGTTCCCCCCCTTTGCGGCCTAACAACTTGGATTGGTGCGGCCTTTCCTGGAGACCGGCCCGTTGCTTCAAGCCGTAATCGCGGCGCGGACTTTAACATCGCGGCACGGACGATCCTTTACTGAGGATCGCTGTGGATGTGCTCCGATCGCGGGGCCTGTGGACTTTAACACAGTGAAGCCGCGGTCTCTGGTAAGAAGCGGCCGACTCGGGAGCTCCATGCCGCGGAGTGTTCCGATCCGTCCCGACGCCGGAGTTTCCATCATCCCGACGAGAGGGCTTGAACAGCGGCCCTGTTCAAAGGCCCCGACCACCACGGGTGAACAAAGGAGGAAGATGACTGAACTTTATACTGCCTTCCATTACAGTGAGGAATGTGGATTCCACTGTGGTGGATGTTTATGTTACATTTATTTTGCATTGCATTTTTTTTTAACTTGTATGGCTGTATGGTAACTTGAATATCACTGTACCTTAATCGGTGCATGTGACAATAAATGTGAACTTGAACTCGAACAACTATGTGAAGGAAGGAACTGCAGATGCTGGTTCAAATCGAGATAGACACAAAATGCTGGAGTAACTCAGCGGGACAGGCAGCATCTCCGTAGAGAAAGAAGGTTTATAGGTTAATTGGCTTCTGTAAATTGTAAATTGTCCCTAGTGTGTAGGATAGTGCTATTGTACGGGGTGATCGCTGGTCGGTGCGGAATCCGTGGGTCGAAGGGCCTATTTCCCCGCTGTATCTCTAAAGTCTAAAGCCTGAGCACATGGATATGGACCATCAAGATGAGGGCTGAACATTTTTCATCCCAATCAAATTATCAATCACAAAGTGAATTTGGTTTAGTTTAGTTTAGAGACAGAGTGCGGAAACAGGCCCTTCGGCCCACCGGGTCCATGCTGACCAGCAATCCCCGCACATTAACACCATCCTATACACACTAGGGTCAATTTACACTTATACCCATCCAGTTAACCTACAAACCTGTACGTCTTTGAAGTGTGGGAGGAAATCAAAGATCTCGGAGAAAACCCACGCGGCCACGGGGAAAATGTAGAAACTCCGTACAGACAGCACCCGTAGTCAGGATCGAACCCGGGTCTCTGGCCCTGTAAGGCAGTGGCTCTACCTATCTACACCTATCTACACCTACTAAAGAATATCTACACGTTTTTGCCTACAATCACATAAACTCCATTAAGGTGTATTAAATGCTAACATATTCACATATTGCCTTGATATTAAACTCCTTTGATCACTTAAATCAAACTAAGTGAGAATATATTTAAACAGAAATATAAATGAGAAACTCCCATGATGAACTAATCTGGACTTTGTGCTATTTCCCCCTCTGATTATCCCTCATTACGTTAATAATTTTCGGAATATTTATTTATTGAAACATAATGCATTAGTTAGTTGCCGGTAAACCAAATAACTAAATAAATAGTGAGCAATTGGAGGAACAGCATCTCATATTTCGCTTGGGCAGCTTACAGCCCAGTGGTATGAATATTGATTGCTCTCACTTCAGGCAGCCCCGGCATTCCCCCTCCCTCTCTCTCTATCCCTCCCCCACCCAAGTCGCACTAGCTTCGCGTTTTGACCTTACAAACAGGGGTGGGAGATTGCAACCTTCACGTGGTCTGCCCTGTTTCGATGAATGCAATCAACCTGGCATGCCCAATCAAATAAGATCAAATAGAACAAGTTGTCCAACAACTTTAGGCTGTGCACGCCATACGCAAGAAGAAGAGGACCCTACAAACAGCTTACAATGGCCTATTTCCTTTATAGACACAAATAGCTGGAGTAACTCAGAGGGACAGGCAGCATCTCTGGAGAGAAGGAATGGGTGACGTTTCCTTTATCATCGTTACTTTTTTGCATATCTTTTATTCATTGTTCTTTTATCTCTCCACATCATCGTCTATATCTCTCTTTTCCCTTATCCCTAGCCAGTCTGAAGAAGGATCTCGACCCAAAACGTCACCCACTCCTTCTCTCCAGAGATGCTGCCTGTCCCGCCGAGTTACTCCAGCTTTTTGTGTCTATCCTCGGTGAACTATCATTCTACCATATTAAAGAACGACACCATTAATATCAATAACAGGTAATGAAGATCTATTTGGAAATTAATAACAAAAGGTTATGAATTCATTATGAACTCTGCCAAAAAATATATGGTTCTCTTCGAATGTCTAATAGAAAATTGTATCATATTATCACAGGTAAGCTATTAGTTTAAGCAATATGATATCATTTTAAAGTAAATTGGATGCAATAAAGGAAATGCATTTATATTGTGCATTTTACAATCCCAGGATATTCCAAAGTGTTTTGCAACAAATGAGGTATTTCTCAAATGTGAATGTACAGAATGAAATAGGCAATTGGACAACGGCTCCACAAACTGCAATGAAAATCGCTAAATATTTTAGACTTCTAGCAATTACATTAAGAACATTTATATAAAAGCTGTGTATTCTCAATGGGACAGGCAACACTTATGGAGAGAAAATTGCTTTTAGTGTTTCCGGCTAATGATCTTTCAGGAGAATTAAAGAGAAAGTGTTTCTCCGATGCAGGGAAAAGGGAAGGAAAGGATGAAAGGGTAGATTTGTAAGAGACAATAGACAATAGACAATAGGTGCAGGAATAGACGATTCCCCAGGCTAACTGGACTATAATTCCCTGTTTTCTCTCTCCCGCCTTTCTTAAAAAGTGGGATAACATTAGCTACCCTCCAATCCACAGGAACTGATCCTGAGTATAGAATATTGGAAAATTATCACCAATGCATCCACGATTTCTAGAGCCACTTCCTTAACACAAGAGAGGGGCGATTAGATGACAGAACAAGTGACAGAACAAGTGACGTATAGAAACCACAGTAACGCAGGTTCCAGATCCAGGTTCGATCCTGACCTCGGGTGCTGTCTTTGTGGAGTTTTCACCTTCTTCCTGTGACAATGTTGGCTTCCTCCGGTTTCCACCCACATTACACAGACGTGTGGGGTTTGTAGGTTAATTGGCCTCTGTTGCTCCCAGTGTGTAGGGAGTGGATGAGAAAGTGGGATAAGGTAGAACTAGTGTGGACGGTGATCGATGGTCGGTATGGCCTCGGTGGGCCGAAGGGCCTGTTTCCATTCTGTATCTTTCAATCAATCAATCAATCAAATAAAAGATCAGTGGTTAGAGGTAAAAATGGGATCAGCGGAATTATTCTCAACAGCTACTGTTCAGATATACAGAGACACCCAGAACTGCGATCTTCCGTTCTATCCTGCACACTCGGGACAATTTGCAGAAGCCAATTAACCAACAAACCCGCACGTCTTTGAGATGTGAGAAGAAACCGGAGCTCCCGGAGAAAACCCACGCAGTCACAGGGAGAACGTACAAACTCCTTACAGACAGCACCGTAGTCAGGATCGAACCCGGGTCTCTGGCGCTGTAAGGCAGCAACTCTACCGCTGCTCCATTGTGCCGTCTTGTGCCACAGTCTCTATGTGGCCTCCCTCATACAGACAATAGACAATAGGTGCAGGAGTAGGCCATTCGGCCCTTCGAGCCTGCACCGCCATACAATGTTATCAAGGCTGATCATCCCCAGTCAGTATCCCGTTCCTGCCTTCTCCCCATATTCCCTGACTCCGCTATCTTTAAGAGCCCTATCTAGCTCTCTCTTGAAAGTATCCAGAGAACCGGCCTCCACCGCCCTCTGAGGCAGAGAATTCCACAGACTCACAACTCTCTGTGAGAAAAAGTGTTTCCTCGTCTCCGTTCTAAATGGCTTACTCCTTATTCTTAAACTGTGGCCCCCTGGTTCTGGACTCCCCCAACATCGGGAACATGTTTCCTGCCTCTAGCGTGTCCAAACCCTTAATAATCTGATATGTTTCAATAAGATAACACAGCGGAAATTGCATTGTGAAGAGTGAATACACTATGATAAATGGAAGCAAGCACAGGTGCAATTTGACTTGTAAGGAAAGTGCGTGGCATGGGGAGTGTGTTTCAACACTGTAGACCAACAAGATCAAATCATCATTAATTGTCTGAAAAGCTTGTTATCAATGGTCATGATTCTGTTATTGCCAAATTCAATGTTCTAATTTATTTCCAATTTTCCATTAAACTGGAAAGGGTGCAGAGAAGATTTACGAGAATGTTGCTAGGACCCGAGGGCCCACGCCATATGGAGAGGCTGAGCAGGCCGGGACTTTATTCCTTGGAGCACAGGAGATTGCCGTTGTGTCCTATTTCTGTACACTGTGGATGGCTTGATTGCAATCAGAGATCGTCTTTTATTTGACTGGATAGCACTCGGGAAAACGCTTTTCACTGTACCTCGGTACACATGACAATAACAATCTTGGAGGGTGATCTTATAGAGGGTGATCTTATAGAGGTGTATAAAATCATCAGGGGAATCGTAGAGTGAATGCACAGAATCCTTTTCCCAGGGTATTGGAATGAAGAACTAGAGGGCAGAGAAACATATAAAATTATAAAAGGACTGGACAAGCTAGATGGAGGAAAAATGTTCCCAATGTTGGGCGAGTCCAGAACCAGGGGCCACACAGAATAAAGGGGAGGCCATTTAAGACTGAGGTGAGAAAAAACGTTTTCACCCAGAGAGTTGTGAATTTGTGGAATTCCCTGCCACAGAGGGCAGTGGAGGCCAAGTCACTGGATGAATTTAAGAGAGAGTTAGATAGAGCTCTAGGGGCTAGTGGAGTCAAGGGATATGGGGAGAAGTCAGGCACGGGTTATTGATTGGGGACGATCAGCCATGATCACAATGAATGGCGGTGCTGGCTCGAAGGGCCGAATGGCCTCCTTCTGTTTCTATGTTTCTATGATTATAGTGATTAGGGAAAGATTTAATAGGAACCTGAGTGGCAACTATTTCACACATATGATGGTGGGTATAAGCTGCCAAAGAAAATAGTTGAGGCAGGTACAGCAACAATGTTTATCAGCTATTTGTGAGCATTGCACACAGATATTTTACATATTTATAAAAACATAAATATGTAATGTAGCAAATTTGATTTAATACTTTACTTCAGAGATACAGCGTGGAAACAGGCCCTTCGGCCCACCGAGTCCAAGCCGACCAGCGATCATCCCGCGCTGAAGATAGACAGCTTCAGTCTGAAGAAGGGTCTCGACTCAAAACGTCACCTATTCCTTCTCTCCAGAGATGCTGTCTGACCCGCGGAGCTACTCCAGCTTTTAGTGTCCAACACTAGCATTCTCCTAAACACTAGGGATTTTATCAAGGCCAATTAACCTACAAACCTGCATGTCTTTGGAGAGTGGGAGGAAGCCGGAGCACCCGGTGAAAACCCACGCAGGCCGCGGGGAGAACTCTCTGTACAAACTCCGTACAGACAACAACCCAAAATCAGGATTAAACCCGGGTCTCTGGTGCTGTAAGGCAGCAACTCTACCGCTGCTGCCCCCTAGCAGATTTCCTTACACATATACAGCAGTGCTGCCTTGCCTTAATGCTCCTGTCCTTTCAAAACGACAGATTCTCACATGCACAGATAGTTTCCAACATAAAACTGCCAGAGCACATTCAAACAATGCATAATAATAAATGCAAAATCTCAAATTCAAAACATTGATGAATAAGTTCACAAGTGATAGCAAGAGAATTAGGCCATTCGGCCCATGAAGTCTACTCTGCCATTCAATCATGACTGATCTATCTTTCCCTCTCAAGCCCATTCTCCTGCCTTCTCCCCATAAGCTCTGACACCTGTCCTAATAAAAACATTCTATCTATCTCTGCCTTAAAAATATCCATTGACTTGGCCTTCACAGCCCTCTGTGGCAATGAATTCCACTGATTCACTGCCCTCTGACTATAGAAATTCCTCCTCATCTTCCTACAGGAATGTCCATTAATCCTGAGGCCACGGCCTCTAGTCCTAGACTCTCCCACAAGTGGAATCATCCTCTCCCGATCCACTCTATCCTGGCCTAGTGACAGAGAAGAAAGCATTAAGATGATTGGGATGGGATAAATTCAGTTTCAAAGATCAAATCGAATCCACTAAGATAGATACAAAATGCTGGAGTAACTCAGTGGGTCAGGCAGCATCACTGGAGAAAAGGAATAGCTACCCATTCCTCCTCGTCTCCTTCCTAAAGGGACGTCCTTTAATTCTGAGGCTGACCTCTGGTCCTAGACTCTCTCACTAGTGGAAACATCCAGAGATGCTGCCTGACCCGTATTAGTTACTCCAGCTTTTTGTGTCTATCGTCGGTTTAAACCAGCATCTGCAGTTCCTTCGTCCAAATCAAATCCACTGTGTTGATCTCTGGGCTGGGCCTACTTGATTTCTGAAGTGATTAAAAGTAGACCACAGCAGTTAAAAACGTAGAAAGTAGGACAATATTATTGCAGATTTAACAAGGCACAGCTGCAAACTAATTAACGCATGTTCCAGCTTCCCGACACACTGAAATAAGTCTATTACTTTAAATGAATGTGGAATGGAAGATATATTTTGTGGGATGGTTTTTCATAGATTGAAATCCCCAAAACAGCTCCTCAAACGTCAAACGGAGAGAGCATCTTTTTTCAGGCTTCATGCTGTCTCTGTTTGTTGATGATAATAATCGAAATTTAGAAAATAAAATAATCTTATTGGCCACCCATGGTGTCATCACTTAAACTCTGATGTATCTCAATGAAAGTAAGATGATTAACCTGTGAATTTGGATTTTTGTCTGTCTAAGCAGCTTTAAGGAATTAACAGAGCTACTTCAATCACAGTCATATGCCACACATCTCTTGAAATGCTATTTCCAGAACCAAAGGCTTTGACATGAGGAGAAGGGAGCTTCAGAAGCCTTTTTTTTTGCGGTGGGAATTGGGAAACCAAGGAACTTCAGATGCTGGTTCACCGAAGAAAATACACAAAGTGCTGGAGTAACTCAGCAGGTCAGGCAACGCCCCTGGAGAACACGGATAAGGTGACGTTTCGGGGTCGAGACCCTTTTCCAATGCCAGTGTATCACTGAAGAAGGGTCCTGACCCAAACAACACCTATCCACTGTGCAATTCAAAAGTGGGGAAGAAATGAAATGTTTAAGAAGGAACTGCAGATGCTGGAAAATAGAAGGTAGATTAAAATGCTGGAGAAACTCAGCGGGTGAGGCAGCATCTATGGAGCGAAGGAAATAGTCATCGTTTCTGGTCGAAACCATTCTTCAGTCTGAAGAAGGGTTTCGACCCGAAACGTTGCCTATTTCCTTCGCTCCATAGATGCTGCTGCACCCGCTGAGTTTCTCCAGCATTTTTGTGTACCTGGGATTTTCCAGCATCTGCAGTTCCTTCTTAAACATGAAATTGTCCCTAGTGTGTAAGTAGTGGATGAGAAAGTGGAATAACGTACAATTAGGCGGACACGGTGGCGCAGCGCAGCGGTAGAGTTGCTGCCTTACAGCGAATGCAGCGCCGGAGACCCGGGTTCAATCCCGACTACGGGTGCTGTCTGTATGGAGTTTTTACGTTCTCCCCGTGAACTGCGTGGGTTTTCTCCGAGATCTTCGGATCCCTCCCACTTTCCAAAGACGCACAAGTTTGTAGGTTAATTGGCTTGGTATAAATGTAAAAGTTGTCCCCAGTGGGCGTAGGATGGTGTTAATGTGCTGGGATCGCTGGTTGGCGCGGACCCGGTGGGCCGAAGGGCCTGTTTCCGCGCCGTATCTCTAAACTAAACTAAACTTAACTTATGTTAACGGGTGATCGATGGTTAGTGGGAACTCGGTGAGATCAGGGTCAAACCTGGGTCTTTGTGAGGCAGCAGCTCTACCCGCTGCACCACAGTGGCGCTCAAACGGTGCCACAGACTGTCCGGGGAATGAAAGATTACCCAGACTGCATCAGTTTGTGAGTTGTTTTAAAAATATGTGTGTATATATAAGAATAAGGGGTAAGCCATTTAGAACGGAGGCGAGGATTCTCTGAGAATTCTCTGCCTCAGAGGGCAGTGGAGGCCGGTTCTCTGGATACTTTCAAGAGAGAGCTAGATAGGGCTCTTAAAGATAGTGGCATCAGGGGATATGGGGAGAAGGCAGGAACGGTGTACTGATTGGGGATGATCAGCCATGATCACATTGAATGGCGGTGCTGGCTCGAAGGGCCGAATGGCCCACTCCTGCACCTATTGTCTATTGTCTATTAATCCTCTGACAGTTTTCTGGCAAAGTTTGTTCTATGGGCCACTGTTCCATGTCACTAGGCAAAACCCAGCGTGATAGATTCACAGAGTCATAGGCCCCATAGCAGAAGTGTCCACGTCGCATGGTTGGGAACTGGAAGTATCCTGAGCTAATTCTGCTACCACCATAGAAACATAGAAAATAGGTGCAGAAGTAGGCCATTCGACCCTTCGAGCCTGCACCGCCATTCAATATGATCATGGCTGATCATCCAACTCAGTATCCTGTACCTGCTTTCTCTCCATACCCCCTGATCTTAATATTAATGATCTGGATGAGGGAATTGAATGCAACATCTCCAAGTTTGCGGATGACACGAAGCTGGGGGGCAGTGTTAGCTGTGAGGAGGATGCTAGGAGGCTGCAAGGTGACTTGGATAGGTTGGGTGAGTGGGCAAAGGCATGGCAGATGCAGTATAATGTGGATAAATGTGAGGTTATCCACTTTGGTGGCTAAAACAGGAAAGTAGACTATTATCTGAATGGTGGCCGATTAGGAAAAGGGGAGATGCAACGAGACCTGGGTGTCATGGTACACCAGTCATTGAAAGTAGGAATGCAGGTGCAGCAGGCAGTGAAGAAAGCAAATGGTATGTTAGCATTCATAGCAAAAGGATTTGAGTATAAGAGCAGGGAGGTTCTACTGCAGTTGTACAGGGTCTTGGTGAGACCACACCTGGAGTATTGCGTACAGTTTTGGTCTCCTAATCTGAGGAAAGACATTCTTGCCATAGAGTGAGTACAGAGAAGGTTCACCAGACTGATTCCTGGGATGGCAGGACTTTCATATGAGGAAAGACTGGATAGACTCGGCTTGTACACGTTGGAATTCAGAAGACTGAGGGGGGATCTTATAGAAACTTACAAAATTCTTAAGGGGTTGGACAGGCTAGATGCAGGAAAATTATTCCCGATGTTGGGGAAGTCCAGAACTAGGGGTCACAGTTTAAGGATAAGAGGGAAGACTTTTAGGACCGAGATGAGGAAATCATTTTTTTACACAGAGAGTGATGAATCTGTGGAATTCTCTGCCACAGAAGGTAGTTGAGGCCAGTTCATTGGCTATATTTAAGAGGGAGTTAGATGTGGCCCTTGTGGCTAAAGGGATCAGGGGGTATGGAGACAAGGCAGGGATGGGATACTGAGTTGGATGATCAGCCATGATCATATCAAATGACAGTGCAGGCTCGAAGGGCCGAATAGCCTACTCCTGCACCTATTTTCTATGTTTCTATGTTTCTATCCCTTTAGCCACAAGGGCCACATCTAACTCCCTCTTAAATATAGCCAATGAACTGGCCTCAACTACATTCTTTGGCAGAGAATTCCAGAGATTCACCACTCTCTGTGTAAAAAATGTTTTTCTCATCTCAGTCCTAAAAGATTTCCCCTTTATCCTTAAACTGTGACCCCTTGTTCTGGACTTCCCCAACATCGGGAACAATCTTCCTGCATCTAGCCTGTCGAACCCCTTAAGAATTTTGTAAGTTTCTATAAGATCCTCCCTCAATCTTCTAAATTCTAGCGAGTACAAGCCGAGTCTATCCAGTATTTCTTCATATGAAAGTCCTGACATCCCAGGAATCAGTCTGGTGAACCTTCTCTGTACTCCCTCAATGGCAAGAATGTCCTTCCTCAGATTAGGAGACCAAAACTGTACGCAATACTCCAGGTGTGGTCTCACCAAGACCCTGTACAACTGCAGTAGAATCTCCCTGCTCCTATACTCAAATCCTTTTGCTATGAATGCTAACATACCATTCGCTTTCTTCACTGCCTGCTGCACCTGAATAGACTTGGCTTATACTCGCTAGAATTTAGGAGATTGAGAGGGGATCTTATAGAAACGTACAAAATTCTTATGGGTTGGACAGGCTAGATGCAGGAAGATTGTTCCCGATGTTGGGGAAGTCCAGGACAAGGGGTCACAGCTTAAGGATAAGGGGGAAATCCTTTAAGACCGAGATGAGAAAAAACTTTTTCACACAGAGAGTGGTGAATCTCTGGAACTCTCTGCCACAGAGGGTAGTTGAGGCCAGTTCATTGGCTATATTTAAGAGGGAGTTAGATGTGGCCCTTGTGGCTAAAGGGATCAGGGGATATATGGAGAGAAGGCAAGTACGGGATACTGAGTTGGATGATCAGCCATGATCATATTGAATGGCGGTGCAGGCTCGATGGGCCGAATGGCCTACTCCTGCACCTATTTTCTATGTATCTATGTATCTATGTACCTGCATGCCTACTTTCAATGACTGGTATACCATGACACCCAGGTCTCGTTGCATCTCCCCTTTTCCTAATCGGCCACCATTCAGGTAATAGTCTACTTTCCTGTTTTTGCCACCAAAGTGGATAACCTCACATTTATCCACATTATACTGCATCTGCCATGCATTTGCCCACTCACCCAGCCTATCCAAGTCATCTTGCAGCCTCCTAGCACCCTCCTCACAGCTAACTGCCCCCCAGCTTCGTGTCATCCGCAAACTTGGAGATGTTGCATTCAATTCCCTCGTCCAAATCATTAATATATATTGTAAATAGCTGGGGTCCCAGCACTGAGCCTTGCGGTACCCCACTAGTCACTGCCTGCCATTCTGAAAAGGACCCGTTAACTCCTACTCTTTGCTTCCTGTCAGCCAGCCAGTTCTCTATCCACATCAATACTGAACCCCCAATACCGTGTGCTTTAAGTTTGTATACTAATCTCTTATGTGGGACCTTGTCGAAAGCCTTCTGAAAGTCCAGATATAATACATCCACTGGTTCTCCCTTATCCACTCTACTAGTTACATCCTCGAAAAATTCTATAAGATTCGTCAGACATGATTTACCTTTCATAAATCCATGCTGACTTTGTCCAATGATTTCACCACTTTCCAAATGTGCTGCTATCCCATCTTTAATAACTGACTCTAGCAGTTTCCCACTGCCGATGTTAGACTAACTGGTCTGTAATTCCCCGTTTTCTCTCTCCCTCCCTTTTTAAAAAGTGGGGTTACATTAGCTACCCTCCAATCCTCAGGAACTACTCCAGAATCTAAAGAGTTTTGAAAAATTATCACTAATGCATCCACTATTTCTGGGGCTACTTCCTTAAGTACTCTGGGATGCAGCCTATCTGGCCCTGGGGATTTATCGGCCTTTAATCCATTCAATTTACCTAACACCACTTCCCGGCTAACCTGGATTTCACTCAGTTCCTCCATCTCATTTGACCCCCGGTCCCCTGCTATTTCCGGCAGATCAATTAAGTCTTCCTCAGTGAAGACAGAACCAAAGTAGTTATTCAATTGGTCTGCCATGTCCTTGTTCCCCATGATCAATTCACCTGTTTCTGACTACAAGGGACCTACATTTGTTTTAACTAATCATCATCTATTGAGACAAGTGATGGCTTCCACTGATTGTCGCCCTTTTCAGAACGGACGATGGCAGCGAGGTCAACATTTGTAACAAGATGGACACAAAAAGAAGAAGATAGAGTCATACAGCATGGAAACTGGCTTGGCCACACTGACCAACATGCCCCATCTATACTAATCCGACCGATCAAGATCCTGCTGCAATTTTTGACTACCATCTTCACTATCTACAGTACCACCCACTTTTACTAATTTACTAATTTACTAATCATGCCTTGTACGTTCTCATCCAAATCATTGATGTAGATGACAAACAGTGATTATATGTAAAGGTGGGACCTACAAGGAATCTGGTGAAAAAACTGGTCATTGTTGGTGAGTTGATGGATTATTTTTCCTTGATACTGCCATATTAGCCATATTATACGATTGTGAATGATCATGAGATGGTTTACATTAGCCCGGCAGATGACCAGTTTAATTTGGATGCAAACATTACTGGCAGAGAGAGTCAGTCTCATCCTTCAGTAGATATAATAAATATAATCGAAAGTAATGGCCCCACACATTGTTCTCTGCCGACTCCACACTTTCCCCACAGCTACTATACCATGGAGCGAAGGAGGCTGAGGGGATTTAGTTTAGTTTAGAGATACAGCGCGGAAACAGGCCCTTCGGCCCACCGAGTACCAGTGATCCCCGCACACCAACGCTATCCAACACACTCTGGGGACAATTTTACAATTATACCAAGCCAATTAACCTACAAACCTGTACGTCTTTGGAGTGTGGGAGGAAACCGGAGCACCCGGAGAAAACCCACGCAGGTACTGGGAGATGGTACAAACTCCGTACAGACAGCACCCGTAGTCAGGATCGAACCCGGGCCTCTGGCGCTGTAAGGCAGCAACTCTACCGTGCCGCCCAGTATGATCTTAAAGAGGTGCATAAAATCATGAGGGGAATAGATAGTCTTTTGGATCTGGACCAACCGATGATTAGCTGGAGGAGCGCATTGGGCTGAGCAGCATCTGTGGTGGGTGGAGGGAAGTGGGAGGGGGGATGAAAATGTCAGCGATTCCGATTGAAAACGTGCATCTTTAAATATCCCAATTACATGTTAGTCTGAAGGGGTGTCCCGACCCAAAACGTCACCTATCCATGTTCTCCAGAGATGCAAACCAGCACCTACACTTCCTTGTCTCCACATTTGTTCTGCTCCACTTCGAAATCTCCTCAAGGTATGCCCACTCCTTCTCTGTCCCATGGGAGTTCAGTCTGAAGAAAGGTCTCGATCCGAAATGTCATCTATCCACCTGCTCCAGAGATGCTGCTTGACCCACTGAGTTACTCCAGCACTTTGTGACTTTTTCCTGTAAACCAGCATCTGCAGTTCCTTGTTTCTACAAATATCCCAGGAACTATTCCCAAACCCATGTGACCTTGTGGTGGCCATTTTGAACATTCAGTGTTAACCTACCATTTTGGGGGCGAGTCTTCTACTATCTTAACCCTTCAAAGTTCTTTGATCTCTCATCTCTCTCTTGCATCAAAACCCTATTTTCTTTCTTTGCTTCTGCTGCTGGTTTTCTTTTCCGCATTTTTCTTTTCACCCTAACATGCTTGAAACTATTGGTCTGATGGAGGGATAATTTAGTTTAGTTTAGTTCAGAGATACAGCGTGGAAACAGGCCCTTCGGCCCACCGAGTCCACGCCGGCCAGCGATCCCCGCACACTAGTACTATCTGACACAGACTAGGGGAAATGTTTTACATTCATACCAAGCCAATTAACCTACAAACCTGTACACCTTTGGAGAGTGGGAGGAAACTGGAGCTCCTGGAGAAAACCCACGCAGGTCAGGGGGTGAACGTACAAACTCCGTACAGACAGCACCCGTAGTCAAGATCGAACCAGGGTCCCTGGTGCTGTGAGGCAGCGACTCTATCACTGCGCCACTGTGTTGCCCGGGTAATGTGATAAGGAAAGTCCTTTTGGCTTGGTTAATTGGCTTGGTATTATAGTATTGAAGTAAACCAAAAATTGTATCAGACAATGAAAGAGCTGACAACTAAAGAGCAGAATGACATTACATTGGCAATAAATGTTAAGGAGTTGATTACATTGCAATTACATTTTAATGAGGGACCCATTTGATGATAGAATTTAAAATGTCTGACCATTATGCTGGGAATTTATTTTAAGCAATAATTCTGGCGGTAGTTAGGGACTAGTATGAAGTCATTTACTCTTATGTTTTGCCTTTCGGTCTACATTCCTGGACAGAGGCATCCAAAAAAATGGTTGTCCGGTTAATGCCGGCAACATGAAAGATATTGAAAGTTTCAGCATTCCGAGCTTTGCTCTCAAATAAAATTGCAGTCAGCAACTCTATGCATGTACAGATATAAAATTATGAGAGGCATTGATAGGGCTTGTATACTCTGGAATTTAGAAGGATGAGAGGGTATCTTATTGAAACATTTAAGATTACTAAGGGTTTGGACACTCTGGAGACAGGAAACATGTTCCCGATGTTGGGGGAGTCCAGAACCAGGGGCCACAGTTTAAGAATAAGGGGTAAGCCATTTAGAACGGAGATGAGGATTTTTTTTTTCATGCAGAGAGTTGTGAGTGTGTGGAATGCTCTGCCTCAGAGGTCGGTGGAGGCTGGTTCTCTGGATGCTTTCAAGAGAGAGTTAGATAGATCTCTTAGGGATAGCGGAGTTAAGGGATATGGAGAGAAGGCAGGAACGGGGTACTGATTGTGGATGATCAGCCATGATCACATTGAATGGCGGTGCTGGCTCAAAGGGCCGAATGGCCTACTCCTGCACCTATTGTCTATTGTCTATGGCATTCCGAACCTATTTCCCAGGATGGAAATAGTAAATACCAGAGAACATAGCTTTAATCGTAATCCATATCCCTCAATTGTCTGCATATCCATGAGCTTATCCAAAAGTCATTTAAGTTCCTCCAACCATCATCTCCAGGGACCTTAAATGGGGGGCCACCATCGACTCCACAGTCAAAAAGGCCCAACAGAGCATGTACTTCCTGCGGCAGCTGAGAAAACGCAACCTGCCACAGGCAATGATGGTCCAATTCTACACGGCCATCATAGAGTCTGTCCTCACCTTCTCCATCATGGCCTGGTTTGGCTCAGCCACCAAGCACAACATCCGGAGGCTGCAGCGAATCGTCCGATCAGCTGAGAAGGTTATTGGCTGCAACCTTCCCCCCCATTGACGAACTGTACACTGCAAGGGCCAGGAAGCGAGCGGGCAAGATCATCTCTGACCCCTCTCACCCTGGCCACGAACTCTTTGAATCACTTGCCTCTGGAAGGCGACTCCGGACTGTCAAAGCCGCCACAGCCAGACATAAAAACAGCTGCTTCCCACGAGCAGTGGCTCTACGCAGCAGCCAAAAGTCTGTAGCCTCGTTTAACTCTGGTACTTTATTTTCACATGTTTAAATTATAATGTTTTAATTTTAATTGTCTGCTGTATATCGTGTTTTTACCCTCTGCGAGCAAAGCGCCAAGTCAAATTCCTCGTATATATACAAACTTGTCAAGTAAAATGATATTCTGATTCTGATTTAAGGTGAGAGGGGCAAAGTTTAAAGGAGATGTGCGGGGCAAGGTTTGTGTATAGAGGGCGGTGGGTGCCTGGAACACACTGTTGGGACGGGGGTGGAGGCGGACAGGAGAGTGTCAAACAAGAGATATTTGGATTAGCACATGGTTATGCAGAAAATGGAGGGATATTGGTTATGTACAGAGACTTAGTTTTAGTTTAGAGATACAATGCAGAAACAGGCCCTTTGGTCATAGAAACATAGAAAAATAGTTGCAGAAGTTGGCCATTCGGCCCTGCACCGCCATGCAATATGATCATGGCTGATCATCCGAAATCAGTACCCCGTTCCTGCTTATTCCCCATATCCCTTGATTCCGTTAGCCCTAAGAGGTAAATCTTAGCCGGCCCACTGAGTCCACGTCAACTAGCGATCTCCGCACACTAACACTATCCTACACACCACACCAGGGACAACTTTACATTTATACCAAGCCAATCAACTGACAAACTTTAGAGTGCGGGAGGAAACTGGAGCATCTGGTGAAAACTCACAGAGGTTACAGGGAGAAAGAACAAATTCCCTACGGACAAGCACCATAGTCAGGATCGAACCCGGGTCTATGGCGCTGTGAGGCAGCAACTCTATCGCTGTGCCACCGTGCCGCTCTAGATAAGAGCTAGCATCTACTTCTTCTTGCGTATGGCGTGCACAGCCTAAAGTTGTAGGACAACTTGTTCTATTTGATCTTATTTGATTGTGCACGCCAGGTTGGTTGGATTCATCGAAGCAGGGCGGACCACATGAAGGTTGCAATCTCCCACCGCAGAGCCAGCATCATGTTCAGCATAGGCATTGTGGGCAGAAGGGCCTGTCTTGTGCTGTACTGTTTCTATGTTCTAGATAGACAGAGACTCAATAACATACTGGGTGAAATAGACCATTCATGTTGATCTATGTTAGTCTCCATTTTACCAATTGTTACATAATGAAAATATTCGAATTTTTTAATTGAAAATGATTTGAATAAACTAACGAGTTGCGTTATGGAGACAATAGACAATAGACAATAGACAATAGGTGCAGGAGTAGGCCATTTGGCCCTTCGAACCAGCATCGCCATTCAATGTGATCATGGCTGATCATCCCCAATCAGTACCCCTTTCCTGCCTTCTCCCCATATCCCCTGACTCCCCTAAGACACAAGGAACAGCAGGTACTGGAATCCTGAGCAAAATGACAAGTGCTGAAATAACTCGGCCCGTCAGGCAGCATCTGTGGAGGGAATGGACAGGCGATGATTCGGGTTAGGATTCTTCTTCACACTGGAGTAATACAATCAAATAAAAAAAAAACACATGGCAGACTTCAGACTTCAATGGTTCTACATAGGCAAGATATATTAATGAACCTTACTAAATATTTGCACACTCTGCTTTTTACAACATTGATCTCTCGTTTTCACACCTTACCCTTCCATATCTCTCGTTTCCCTCTCCCCTGACTCTCAGTCTGAAGAAAGGTCTCGACCTGAAATGTCACAAATTCCTTCTATCCGGAGATGCTGCCTGTCCCGTTGAGTTACTCCAGCATTTTGTGTCTATCTTCGGTGTAAACCAGCATCTGCAGTTCTTTCCTATACACACATGTATATAATTCAATGGACCAAACCTCGTAAATGGATTAGAATGCATCGGGGCAAGTGTGACTAGGGTTGCCAATTGTTAGATGGGACATCCTGTATTTTGGGCTAAATTGGTTTGTCCCGTACAGGACTGCCCTTGTCTCGTATTTGACTGCTACTACTCGGGTCGAGGGGACTGTCGGGCCGGAGCGCCTGTTTACGGGACTAGTGTTGTTCGGCGCGGGCAAGTTGGGCCGAAGTGCCTGTTTCCACGCTGTATGACTCTATTAGCCAGAGAACAATATTAGCCAACCGTGGGCGGCAGGGTGGCGCAGCGGCAGAGTTTCCCCCTTGCAGCGCTGGACACCGCGATCATTCCTGACTACGGGCGCTGTCTGTACAGAGTTGGTACGTTCTAAGTCATGACCTGCATGGATTTTCTCCGAGATGTTCGTTTTTTTCCACCACTCCAAAGACGTACAAGTTTGTAGGTTAATTGGGTTGGTAAATGTAAGCAAAAATTGTCCCTAGTGGGTGCAGGATGGTGTTAATGTGCGGGGATCGCTGGTCGGCGCTGACCCGGTGGGCCGTAGGGCCTGTTTCCGAGGTGTATCTCCAAACAAAACTAAACAGGTAGTGCTGCATCATAGAAACAATGCAGGTTGCATGTAGGGTTGCTGTACATTTTATAGTTGTTGTCCAAAATTCCAACGATGTTCTATGTTCATGTGCATGTTTAACAAATAACTGGTGCCAAAAGTTAGTTCATTTCTCAAAAAAAAAACTCTCACTTTGGCAGAAGCACAGATGTTATCAGTGTATTTCACATGGGTTTAAAAAAAATCATTCCATATATTCACAATGAAATCTTCAGCTTTCAATTTTCACAAGTGAATTGCTTCAGGGATCTGTAACCAGCAGCAATGGAAGCCAATTAACACTGTGTCGTTTTCAAAAGGAACAACAATTGAGAAGCTAAGTCACGCGATGTGAAATGCTTCACGCTTAAATTACTAGTCAATACTAGTCGAGATTTAGTAGAAATCTGAGGGGTAACTTTTTCACACAAAGGGTGGTGGGTGTATGGAACGAGCTGCCAGAGGAGGTAGTTGAGGCTGGGACTATCCCAACGTTTAAGAAACAGTTAGACTGGTACATGGATAGGGCAGGTTTGGAGGGATATGGACCAAACACGGGCAGGTGGGACAAGTGAAGCTGGGACATGTTGGCGGGTGTGGGCAAGTGGGCCGTAGGGCCTGTTTCCAAACTGAATGGGCAGCACGGAGGTGCAGCGGTAGAGTTGCTGCCTTACAGCGTCGGAGACCCTTGTTCGATCCTGACTACGGGTGCTGACTGTACAGGGTTTGTACGTTCTCCCCATGACCCGCATGGGTTTTCCCCGGGTGCTCCGGTTTACTCCCACACTCCAAAGACGTACAGGTTTGTAGGTTAATTGGCTTTGGTAAAGATTGTAAATTGTCTCTGGTGTGTAAGATAGGGCTAGTGTATGGGGTGATCGTAGACCCGGTGGGCCGAAGGGCCAGTTTCTGCACTGTATCTCTAAACTAAAATGCCTTGCAAGATGCTATGTCATTAAAATGGGAGCAATTCCAGTTCCTCGTGCTGGCGAGAGCAGAAAAGGGAGATACGGGACCTGAATGTGTGGCTGAGGAACTGGTGCACGGGGCAGGGATTTAGATTCTTAGATCACTGGGATCTGTTTTGGAGTAAAAGGGAACTGTACAAAAGGGACGGATTGCATCTTAACAGGTGGGGGACCAGCATTCTGGCAGGCAGGTTTGCCACTGCTACACGGGTGGTTTTAAACTGAATAAGGGGGGTGGGGTGTCGAATGGGATAGTGGAGGATGGAGTTAAAGGGAAAGGGTTTCTTAAATGTGTGAGCGTAGAGACAGAGGGGTGTAAAATGAGGGTAGGAGCAATAGGTAGCAAGGTGAAAAGTAAAAGTGGCAGGCAGACAAATCCAGGGCAAAAATCAAAAAGGGCCACTTTTCAACATAATTGTATAAGGGGTAAGAGTGTTGTAAAAACAAGCCTGAAGGCTTTGTGTCTCAATGCAAGGAGCATTTGTAATAAGGTGGATGAGTTGAATGTGCTGATAGCTATTAATGACTATGATATAGTTGGGATCACAGAGACATGGCTCCAGGGTGACCAAGGCTGGGAGCTGAACATCCAGGGATATTCAATATTCAGGAGGGATAGACAGAAAGGGAAAGGAGGTGGGGTAGCGTTGCTGGTTAGAGAGCAGATTAACGCAATAGAAAGGAAGGACATTAGCTTGGAGGATGTGGAATCGATATGGGTAGAGCTGCGAAACACTAAGGGGCAGAAAACACTAGTGGGAGTTGTGTACAGGCCACCTAACAGTAGTAGTGGAGTTGGAGATGGCCTCAGACTGGCCCCGACCTCGGGTGGACTAGGAGGAGGAGGAGGACTGGACATTTTAGTGCCTTCCCTCACAGTGGAGAGTGTAGATTCTACTGTGGGGGGATGTTCGTGTTTGTGTAAAATCTCTTATAGTGTGTTGTCATTTTTTCTATCTCTTTTTATTATTTGTATGGTTAGTTAACTGTAAAGCACTTTGGCTTTTGATTTAATTCAATTGGAAAATGTGCTATATAAATAAACTTATTATTATTATTATCAAACAGGAAATTAGAAATGCGTGCAACAAAGGTAAAACAGTTATAATGGGTGACTTCAATCTACATATAGATTGGGTGAATCAAATTGGCAAGGGTGCTGAGGAAGAGGATTTCTTGGAATGTATGCGGGATAGTTTTCTAAACCAACATGTAGAGGAACCAACGAGAGAGCAGGCTAGATTGGGTATTGAGTAATGAGGAAGGGTTAGTTAGCAGTCTTGTTGTGCGTGGCCCCTTGGGCAAGAGTGACCATAATATGGTTGAGTTCTTCATTAGGATGGAGAGTGACATTGTTAATTCAGAAACAAGGGTCCTGAACTTAAAGAAAGGTAACTTTGAGGGTATGAGAAGTGAATTGGTCAAGATAGACTGGCAATTGATTCTTAATGGGTTGACGGTAGATATGCAATGGAAGGCATTTAAAGACTGCATGGATGAACTACAACAATTGTTCATCCCAGTTTGGCAAAAAAATAAATCAGGGAAGGTAGTGCATCCATGGATAACAAGGGAAATCAGGGATAGTATCAAAAGCGTATAAATTAGCCAGAAAAAGCAGCCTACCAGAGGACTGGGAGAAATTCAGAGTCCAGCAGAGGAGGACAAAGGGCTTAATTAGGAAAGGGAAAATAGATTATGAAAGAAAACTGGCAGGGAACATAAAAACTGACTGCAAAAGCTTTTATAGATATGTGAAGAGAAAAAGATTAGTTAAAACAAATGTAGGTCCCTTGCAGTGAGAAACAGGTGAATTGATCATGGGGAACAAGGACATGGCAGACCAATTGAATAACTACTTTGGTTCTGTCTTCACTAAGGAAGACATAAATAATCTGCCGGAAATAGCAGGGGACCGGGGGTCAAATGAGATGGAGGAACTGAGTGAAATCCAGGTTAGCCGGGAAGTGGTGTTGGGTAAATTGAATGGATTAAAGGCCGATAAATCCCCAGGGCCAGATAGGATGCATCCCAGAGTACTTAAGGAAGTAGCCCCAGAAATAGTGGATGCATTAGTGATAATTTTTTTAAACTCTTTAGATTCTGGAGTAGTTCCTGAGGATTGGAGGGTAGCTAATGTAACCCCACTTTTTAAAAAGGGAGGGAGAGAGAAAACGGGGAATTACAGACTAGTTAGTCTAACGTCGGTAGTGGGGAAACTGCTAGAATCAGTTATTAAAGATGGGATAGCAGCACATTTGGAAAGTGGTGAAATCATTGGACAAGGTCAGCATGGATTTATGAAAGGTAAATCATGTCTGACGAATCTTATAAAAATTTTCGAGGATGTAACTAGTAGAGTGGATAGGGGAGAACCAGTGGATGTGTTATATCTGGACTTTCAGAAGGCTTTCGACAAGGTCCCACATAAGAGATTAGTATACAAACTTAAAGCACACGGTATTGGGGGTTCAGTATTGATGTGGATAGAGAACTGGCTGGCAGACAGGAAGCAAAGAGTAGGAGTAAACGGGTCCTTTTCACAATGGCAGGCAGTGACTAGTGGGGTACCGCAAGGCTCAGTGCTGGGACACCAGCTATTTACGATATATATTAATGATTTGGACGAGGGAATTGAATGCAACATCTCCAAGTTTGCGGATGACACGAAGCTGGGGGGCAGTGTTAGCTGTGAGGAGGATGCTCGGAGGCTGCAAGGTGACTTGGATAGGCTGGGTGAGTGGGCAAATGCATGGCAGATGCAGTATAATGTGGATAAATGTGAGGTTATCCACTTTGGTGGCAAAAACAGGAAAGTAGACTATTATCTGAATGGTAGCTGATTAGGAAAAGGGGAGATGCAACGAGACCTGGGTGTCATGGTACACCAGTCATTAAAAGTAGGCATGAAGGTGCAGCAGGCAGTGAAGAAGGCGAATGGTATGTTAGCATTCATAGCAAAAGGATTTGAGTATAGGAGCAGAAAGGTTCTACTGCAGTTGTACAGGGTCTTGGTGAGACCACACCTGGAGTATTGCGTACAGTTTTGGTCTCCTTATCTGAGGAAAGATATTCTTGCCATAGAGGGAGTACAGAGAAGGTTCACCAGACTGATTCCTGGGATGTCAGGACTTTCATATGAAGAAAGACTGGATAGGCTCGGTTTGTACTTGCTAGAATTTAGAAGATTGAGAGGGGATCTTATAGAAACGTACAAAATTCTTAAGGGGTTGGACAGGCTAGATGCAGGTGGATTGTTCCCGATGTTGGGGAAGTCCAGAACAAGAGGTCACAGTTTAAGGATAAGGGGGAAATATTTTAGGACCGAGATGAGGAAAACATTTTTCACACAGAGAGTGGTGAATCTCTGGAATTCTCTGCCACAGAAGGTAGTTGAGGCCAGTTCATTGGCTATATTTAAGAGGGAGTTAGATGTGGCCCTTGTGGCTAAAGGGATCAGGGGTATGGAGAGAAAGCAGGCACATGATACTGAGTTGGATGATCAGCCATGATCATATCGAATGGCGGTGCAGGCTCGAAGGGCCGAATGGCCTACTCCTGCACCTATTTTCTATGTTTCTATGAACAAGCTCTCTTTGTGTGGCACTTAATTATATGGTTCCATTATTGGGATGTCTTTGACTGAAGGAAAGGCATTCGGCAGGGACGATGAAAAAACATTAATATTGGTCCATGTGCCTGTTAATTTGATGGAATATATTGGACCTTTTTTTTTTACTAAAATAAAAATGTTATTTAGAGATACAGCATGGAAACAATCCCTTCGGCCCACCGAGTCAGCACCAAACAGCGATCACCCCATACATAAACACTAGGGACAGTTTTACCATTTACCAAAGCCAATTAACCTACAAACATTTACGTCTTTGGAATGTGGGGGGTCGTACAACGGGAGAATGTACAAAACTCCACACAGACAGGACCTGCAGTCAGGATCAAACCCAGATCTCTGCCACTGCAAGGCAGCAACTCTACCGTTACACCGCCGTGCCATTGAAATCCCATTTTCAATGACTTTCAATACCCCATTCTACTGCATTGGGGAAGACGCCAGGATTATATTTAAATTCATTTCAAACACTTATCCAATGATACTTACAGTATTTTCAATAAATATTGATTTTACTTCGGAGTCATGTGAGTGACTACGTGAAGAGCCCGCCAGCCCGCATGCGCGTCATTATCGTCTAACGCATTGCGCAACGGCTGGCTGGCAGGCGCGCTGATCCTCCAGCGGTAAGTTTAAACCTGCAGGTAAGTTTTGAACTTATTTCCAGGTTCTGTTTTGCTTGCAGGAATCTCTTTTACAGAGTTTCCTGCTGGATATATATAGGGGGCGAAGTCCGCGGGGGAATCTCGGTAACGGACCACGGGAAACCGGGACCGCGGGTAACCGGCTACGGAGACCGCGGAAGTGCGAGTAGCCGGCGGCCGTCGGGTTCGCCACCCGTGCGGTCAGCGACTTCCAGACCGCTGTGGTTCCCCAGAAAGGGGGTAAGGCCAAGAGTAAGTCGGTTAGGCCTGTGGACTCGGACGAGTCAGGCCAGGAGGATTCCCCTCCGACATGGGTATGTTCTCGGATGTTTAATCCAGATGGAGCATGGATAGCGCCCGTTGGCGTTTATTCCACAAATGTGATGCTCCATCCTGATATGGTCCATGGAACGTGGCCATATCAGCGCAGGTATCCTCGGGGGCCTGCGGCAGCACCTGTTTCAGGGCTGCTTACAAATCTCCCTCTCTGTGGAGGGGAGTGCGAGTGGTCAGTGTGTAACTGACTGCAAACTAGGAAGTATGTCCGGGGAACATACTGGAGTACATGCGTGAGGTTCCAAAAATGTCTGTCATGGCATCAAGGGTTGCGATATCCTCGCAAACGAAGGAGCCGCTGCAGGAAGAGTTGGCTTCCAGCCATTGGCAGAAAACCCGGAGGGGCCAGAGTTCCCCTCACGTTACAAGCTTTGCAAGCATCACCTACTTCTCGTCACATCATTACAGGAACAGGTGCCGGCTGTAAGATACCATGCACCTGTAAATTGTTCCTGAAAGTGCCGGCAGTGAACAGCGCTATCTGGGGTGACATCGGAGGGGGCATGAAAACCCAGGAAATGAAACTCCAACAAAATTTAAAGATTACTGGCCTGGTGTTGATGTGCAATGCACACTTCAAAATGAACTGCTTTCAGAAGAACGCCATCGTACCTGCCTTAAATTCCAAATTTGCAGGCTCATGTAAGGCCAGCAATGTCCAGCCGCCGAATCTTCTCTTCGGGGAAGACCTATCCAACAGGTAAGACCTGGATGAGGAAGCAAAAGCTGTCGGACTAATCAAGGTACCAACGACGAGCAAAGCTTCATCGTTTCGGCGACAACACACCCCACGTCTCCATCAGCAGTAAGCGGGTTCACTGAAGCTCGTGACAGCTTGAAAGCTGGGCAAAGGTCTTTCAGGCCAAGGCCCAAGCCGGTCCTCAGGGAAAATATGGAATCCACGCACCCCAGCAGTCCTACTCTCCAAATCAAGGACGGAAATAGAACCCGCATCAGGGGCCTTTGGGCTTACCATAAGACCACCGGTAACCATGGAGGTAGTGTGTCTGGTTCTTTCCGAAACATGGGGTATGAGGACCATTTACAAGTTGCTAATATTTACACTTGTTTTTTGTACAAATGACAATGATAACATGAGATTCACATCCGTTTATAAACTAAAATGCTAACATCAGATTAGTTTATACTGCACAGTATACAAGGGTTTCGAGGCAGGCTCAGAATTATGGCCGGAGTTGCCTTACGAGGCAGGCTCAGTATTATGGCCAGGATTGCCTCTCGAAACAGGCTCAGAAATATGGCCAGAGTTGTCTTTCGAGGCAGGCTCGGAATTATGGCAGGCGTGGCCTGATCATTGTGAAAGATGGAGGATGTCGGTTCATCCTTGATTTAACTCGCATGTGCAGTATAGACAATTCAGCATAGGAAACGTCGTTACTGTCTAACAACTGATTTCCCATTCACTGGGATCACCAGAGATATTTGAAATTTAGCTGGATGGGGCAATGATAACAGTTAAAGCGTTGCAAAATGGGCTAACTTCAGCTCCCAGGTTATTTACCAAATTACTAAAACCGGTGCTTGGGCTGCTCAGAGCTCAAAAACACTTGTTATGGCCTAACTGGATGATATTCTAAAATGCTGTATTTTGCTAAAATTAACAGCTTCAGCCGCAAACTACATTTGAGGAATTGGGGTTTCTCATCCATCCAGTTAAATGTAAGTTGATACCAACTAGAGTTATTGGTTATTGGGATTTACTCTATTAATTTGTCTGTGACTCCGCCCTGATGCAAGAGATTGGAATTAATAGAAGCCTGTAACAACTTTGTTGTTATAAAGCAGCCTTCTATTCATCAAGAGTAATTGGCAATATAGTGGCTGTGTTTCAGCTGTGCAATTTGTACCTTTGCATCATCAGAACTTACAACGTGCAAAGGAGTAACCTCTCAAGTACCATGTAGGTCATTATTAACAGACCTATGCTATTACCAGCTGAAGCTATCAAAGTCACAATGGTGGATGAACAGTATTCAGCATTGCTCCAGTAACTTTTGGTCAGTAAATCTTCAGTTATATTACAAACTGATGCTAGTGCTCAAAGATGGAAAATGACAAATACCATCTCTAGTTACGGAGGCGGATGGGATTTGCATGAGTTACCAGTTCTTCAGTTATATGGTATCAACTACCTGTAGACTCTAGGTGTATTCTATGGGTTAAAGGTTTTGTGCGATTATGCATAATCTGCATGCTCAACTCCAGGTTGATACACTATGGTGGTGGCATATGTTAATCACACGGGTGCAATCAAGTCAAAGTATCCTGTCGCTGGTGTATCATCTCGTCAAATAAATGACACAGAATGGTTGTTGGATTACAAAGTATTTAATGACATTGTGGCTCAATGGAACACCGAATATCGATATGTTTGCATCCAGGCTCACTCACCAGTTGCAAAATATGTGGCATAACAGTGGCGATAGATGCATTCTCGCTACACTGGGGAAGAATGTTCTTTTATGTCTTTCCTCCATTTTGCTTCATCAGTCGGGTCTTGCAAAAAATTCAGCAAGATCCCGCTTCAGGCATTTTTCGTAGTGCCTGACTGGCCTATGCAGCCATGGTTCCCGCTGATGTTGGGAATAATTATAGAACCTTATATGGTTATTTCTAAACACAAAATTGCTGGTTCAGCCCGTGACTCGGGCAACCATCCAATGCATGATAAAATCAATTCATTGACTTGCACACTCTGAAAAGACCGTTCCTGCGGCTCGGTTGTCAGACCGAACCATGGACGTGCTCACTGCAGATTGCAGGGATAGCACCAGATAAGCAGTACATTTCCTCATCAGGAGATGGGAAGTATTTTGTTTAAATGCTAATATTACATATAATACGGCACGGATAAATGACGTCTTGAAGTTCATTTTCGAATGGGTCTTTGACAAAAATTAAGTTATAGTGCCATTAACTGTGCCAAACGTGCCTTCTCATCATATTTGCTGCAGGGAGCGGGACCCACTCTGTCGGGTCTCACCCTCTGATATCCAGATTTATGAAGGGTATCTTCAACTCAAAACCTCCCAGGCCCAGGTACGCAGAGATATGGGATGTTAACATTGTGATGACGCCGCTTCGCCGGTGGGCTCCAGCTACATCCCTGTCCTTGGTCAAACTCACTTACAAAGTGGTTATGCTCATGGCGCTGGTTTCAGCGCAACGGGTCCAGTCGTTGCATAAGCTGCGACTGGACAGGATGGTTACATCTGCAGGCAAAATAACATTTTATGTTTATGACTTAGTCAAGCAGAGTAGACCAGGGGCATCAGGTCTCAAACTAGATTTTTTGGCATATCCCATGGACCTTCGGTTGTGTGTGGTCACACATGTACTACAGTATGTTAAGGTAACTAAGAGCCTTAGGGGCTCTGAACTAGCAATGTTTGTTAATTACATAAAACCTCATAAGAAGGTATCAGTACAGACCATCTCCAGGTGGTTAAAACGGGTTCTGGCTTGTGCAGGAGTGAACACTGACATTTTCAAATCTCACTCCACCAGGGCTGCAACAACATCAGCAGCAGGGTTATGGACCACATCCTAGCGGCTGCAGGATGGTCAAACGAACGATCTTTCCAAACATTTTATAATAAACCCATTGCCAGACCAGGGGTATTTGCCAACTCTATTTGCCAACTCTATTTTAGGTTCTGTTTTATAGTTTCCTCCCGGATGAGAGGGGTTACTATTATTATTATTTGTTCATTAAAAAGCATCAGCATGTCTAAATCCATGTCATGTCTGAATGCATTATTAATGTTCACTCATCCTTGGTCAACTGATGCAGTGTGTAACGCATGGACTCGTGTGCACGGCATGAAATCACAGAGCTTTGAAATCTTCACGTAGTCACTCACGTGACTCCGAAGTAAAATAGTAAGATTAAATGAGAACTTACCAGTTTGAAGTTTGATCTTTATTTTATGAGTTATGATGAGGGATTACATGCCCACCGCTCCCTGCCCTCTCTCATAAAGGTCAGCTGGTAGTTCTAGTTTCTCAAATCTTCCTATATTCAGTTCAACAACTGTTATCTGTGATTTCACACCGCTGCTTTGAAGATTGACGCGCATGTGGGCTGGCGGGCTCTTCACGTAATCCCTCATCGTAATTCCTCATAAAATAAAGATCAAACTTCAAACTGGCAAGTTCTCTTTTAATCTTACTATTTATTTCTATGGAAAACCACCACTATTTTTTAAAATCTCATTTCACCAGCTATAAAATTCTGCCTGAGTCAATAGAAGAAATGTCTGATTTGGAACGTGGTAAAGCACTTTGGTAAATAATAGAAACACATCCCATCACACAGAATTTTGTGGTACGCTGAATCAGTATCATTGGTCGTTAATCAAGAACGTCGGTTTTTTTCTGAAAATCAACAAGCTTGCTGCTCAGGCATCGGTTCAGTGGTAAATCTCGGGAGCATGATGGTAAACAACAATCTATTGATCTCATACTTCGTGCAGAGGCAGAGAATTTCAATGCATTTCAGTTCTTTAGTTTTAGTGCCATATAGCACGGAAACAGACCCTTTAGGCCTTCCAGTCCATCAGGCGCTATTTACTGTAATCCGACAGTCAGAGGGTGGTGAATCTGCGGAGTTCATTGCCACAGACGGCTGTGGAGGCCAAGTCGTTGGGTATTTTTTAAGGTGGAGATGGACAGATTCTCGAACAGTAAAGGTGTCAGGGGTTGTGGGGGGAGGCAGGAGAATGGGGTTGAGAGGGAAAGATGGATCAGCCAGGATTGAATGGTGGAGTAGACTCGATGGGCTGAATGGCCCAATTCTGCTCCTATGACTTGTGAATTATGAATTTATGAACATGAATCCTATTGTAATTCTCTCCACATTTTCATAAATGTCCCCATATTCGACCACTAACACACGAGAGGGCAAGTCACAGTGGACAAATAATCTACTGACCTGCGCATCATTGGGATATGTGAGCACACCAGAACATGTGGAGGAAATTCGTGCAGTTACCCTGCGAACTCCACTGAGACAGCACCCAAGGTTGTGATTGAACCTGGGTCTTTGGTGCAATGGGGCCGTGGCACTACCAGCTGCTCCATTGGCTGCCACCCTCCCCATTTTGTGTTTCGAGTCAGAGAGACTTACAGTGGAAACATGCCCTTCGGCCCAACTTGCCCACACCGACCAATATGTCCCATCGCACCTACACTAGTCCCACCTGCCTGCGTTTGGTCCAGATCCCTCTAAACCTGTCCTATCCATGTTCCTGTCTAAATGTTTCTTAAACGTTGTGAGTGCACGTGCCTCAACTACCTTCTCCGGCAGCTCGTTCCATACACCCACCACCCTTTGCGTTAAAAAGTGAAAAGTTTGTTAAACTTATATAGGAACAAGTCATATTCCTGAGAACATAGGGGCCACAGTTTAATAATAAGGAGTAGGCCATTTAGAATAGAGATGAGGAAACACTTTTTCTCACAGAGAGTGGTGAGTCTGTGGAATTCTCTGCCTCAGAGGGCAGTGGAGGCAGGTTCTCTGGATACTTTCAAGAGAGAGCTAGATATGGCTCTTAAAAATAGCGGAGTCAGGGGATATGGGGAGAAGGCAGGAACGGGGTACTGATTGGGGATGATCAGCCATGATCACATTGAATGGCAGTGCTGGCTCGAAGGGCCGAATGGCCTACTGCACCTATTGTCTATTGTCTATTGTCTATAACATAGAACAAAACAGCACAGGAAAAGGCCCCTTGGTCAATAGACAATAGACAATAGGTGCAGGAGTAGGCCATTCGTCCCTTCGATCCAGCACCGCCATTCACTGTGATCATGGCTCATTATCACCAATCAGTACCCCGTTCCTGCCTTCTCACCATATCCCCTGACTCCGCTATCTTTAAGAGCCCTATCTAACTCTCTTTTGAAAGGATCCAGAGAATTGTCCGCTACTGCCTTCTGAGGCAGAGAATTCCACAGATTCACAACTCTCTGGGTGAAATGCCCACTCTGCCCACGCTGAACGTGATACGAAGTTAGACTAATCTCCTCCGCCTGCTCGCGAATCCATATCCCTCCTTCCCCTACATGTCCACGTGCCAATTCAAACGCCACTATCGTATCTGCCTCCACCACCACCACCCCTGGCAGCTTGTTCCAGGCACCCACCACTCTGTGTGGAAAAAAACAGACGCCCCGGCACTTCTCCTTTAAACTTTGCCCATCTCATCTAAGAACTACGCCTTCTCGTCTTTGATACTTCCATTCAAGGATTTCCACCTTGAATAAGGCAAAACAGAGTCAATTTTCTATTCACATTTCAACCATGCTATTGGAGGCTGAAGGAGAGTAATATTTTCCTTAATGTTTCATAATAATTATTGTTATATCTTGTCCTTTGGCGTTATGCCCTGGATGTTAAGATTAATACTGTGATTGAGTTAGTGGAACAGATTCTGATTTTGCTGGTTGTGATATAAATCTTAGTGCTCTAGATGTTACGACTGCAATAATGGTACAACCTTTGCTCTACGCCATTCTTGTAACCATGAAACCTACAGCAGCTTCAGAAATATGTGCGGGTGCAATACCACGTGGAAATGAGAAGTGGCCGCCAAGTTTCACAGTCTTCCATAAGGGACGTCCTTATATATAACTGTAATACATGGGCAAGACCTACACAGTGAATGGTAGGGCTCTGTGGAGTGTTGCAGTGCCGAGGGATCTAGGAATGAATGGATGAATGAATGAATAAGTTTATTGGCCAAGTATTCACATACAAGGAATTTGCCTTGGTGCTCCGCCCGCAAGTGACAACGACATACAGTGACATAGGAGTGCGGGCACTTGTTCCTTGAAAATGACGTCAGAGGTAGATAGTGTTCAAGAAGGAACTGCAGATGCTGGGAAAAATCGAAGGTAGATAAAAATGCTGGAGAAACTCAGCGGGTGAGGCAGCATCTATGGAGCGCAGGAATAGGTGACGTTTTGGGTCGAGACCCTTCTTCAGTCACCTATTCCATCGCTCCATAGATGCTGCCTCACCCGCTGAGTTTCTCCAGCATTTTTATCTACCTCAGAGGTAGATAGGGTGGTCAAAACGGCTTTTGGCACATTGGCCTTCATCAGTCAGAGTATTGAGTATAGATGTTGGGAGGTCATGTTACAGTTGTGTAGGGAGTTGGAGAGGCCACATTTAGAGTATTGTGTTCAGTTTTGATCACCATGTTATTGGAAAGATGTTGTCAAGCTGGAAAGGATGCAGAGAAGATTTACGAGGATGTTGCCAGGACTCGAGGGCCTGAGTTTTCGGGAGAGGTTGATGCTGAATCACATCAGATTACAATCACTGTCAGTAAAATGGACCAGGAGTTATCTTCTAACCCCAGTGGAGATATTACTATATTTATAATAAAAAGTGCGTGTGACCTTTTTCATTATTTAAGCCACGTTTATGGATCCAACTTTGCAAGGCAGCAGAGATGGCTCAGAACAGAATTCAATAATCCAAGATGAGGAGAAATTTCTTTAGCCAGAGGGTGATGAATCTGTGGAATTCATTGCCACAGATGGCTGCGGAGGCCAAGTAAATAGATTGACTGATTCTTGATTAGTACAGGTGTCGGAGATTATGGGGAGAGGGCAGGAGAATGGGGTTGAGAGGGAAAGCCATGATTGAATGGTGGAGTAGACTTGATGGGCTAAATGGCCTAATTCTGCTCCTATCACTTATGAACAAACAAAAAATCCCTCTAATAGTCCTTTTGCCAAATGATGAAATGGAGGACCAGAGATTCAGACACGTCATATATTTATTTCCAACACTTTACAAATGAATACGTTATAGGTGGGAAACGGTTAATGGGTCTGTCCCACTTAAGGCAATTTTTTCTGCGACTGCCGTCAACTGTCATAGTCGTACCAAGGTCGCCGAAAAACCAGCGACTGGACCCCCCCTACGACAATGTCTACGACAAGCTACAACAACCAACCACCTAGTCGACGTCAAGCTACCGACAACCGGCGACCCATTAGGACGTCCACCTACGACCACACCTACGCCAACCTACGACCTCACAGGCAACAACCGAAGTCAACCTATGTCCACCCGTTACAAGCTACGACCCTGTCGGCGACAACTAAAGACAACTGACGCCAATGGAATTCACCGAAGTCAGCACCGGCGACCACCTACGTCATCCTAGCGACAACCTTCGACAGCACCTACGTCAGGAGAAGTCAAGCTACGCTCATTGGCGTCAAGCCGACTGTCGCCGACTGTCGATGAAATTTTTTGAACATTTCAAAATCCAGCGGGGGCCAGAAAAAAGCTACGATTCTTTGGGCGACTGAGGAGACAACTCACGACCATACAGGCGTCACCCCGGCGACCATGTGGCCTGTTGTCACCTAAAAAATCTCTAAAGTGGGACAGGCGTCAGATTTGGAGTCACATTGTATTACGCCAAACATTTGCCGGAGGGTCTTCCCGGCACAAATATTGATTGTACAAGTAATTAAATTTCCATATCCTTCACTCTGCAGATCCCAATCAGACCTCTGGACAATCAGACTTGTTCTGGACCACCCAGATCGAAGCAACAGTCAAGAAAGCACACCAACGCCTCTACTTCCTTGGAAGGCTTAGGAAGATCGGCATGTCCCCAACAACTCTCACCAACTTCCACAGGTGCGCCGTAGAAAGCATTTTATCGGCATGCATCACAGCTTGGTTTGGGAACAGCTCCGTCCAAGACCCGCAAGAAAATTGCAGAGAATTGTGGACATAGCCCAGACCAAATAACCACTCAAACCAACCGCCCGTCCAATGACACAAAAAGCTAGAGTAACTCAGCGTGACAGGTAGCATCACTGGAGAGAAGGAATGGGTGACGTTTCGGGGTCATAGAAACATAGAAACATAGAAAATAGGTGCAGGAGGAGGCCATTCAGCCCTTCGAGCCAGCACCGCCATTCTTTGTGATCATGGCTGATCGTCCCCTATCAATAACCCGTGCCTGCCTTCTCCCCATATCCCTTCACTCCACTAGTCCCTAGAGCTCTATCTAACTCTCTCTTAAATCCATCCAGTGACTTGGCCTCCACTGCCCTCTGTGGCAGGGAATTCCACAAATTCACAAATCTCTGGGTGAAACGTTTTTTCTCACCTCAGTCTTAAATGACCTCCCCTTTATTCTAAGACTGTGGCCCCTGGTTCAGGTCTCGCCCCACATTGGGAACATTTTTCCTGCATCTAGCTTGTCCAGTCCTTTTATAATTTTACATGTTTCTATAAGGTCAAGACCCTTCCTCAGACTGATCTCTCCCATTGACTCCATTTACAGTCACGCTGCCTCGGTGAACATTTTATTCAGACATTGTGTTGTTTACAGCGTACTTTATTTACATATTCTGTGGTGCTGCTGCAAGTACGAATATCATTGTTCTGTCTGTGACATATGACGATGATACTCTTCCACAGAGGACTAGTCTCACTAGGTTGTGCATTATCCATATCCCTCCATTCCCTGCATATCCACATGTGCATCAAAAAGCATCTTCAACGTCGCTTTCATATCTGCAGCCACCACCCCCCTCGACAGCGCGTTCCAGGCACCCAAAACCTGCTCAGCAAAGCTACAGTACATTCCTACATTGTTTGGATCAGGAGGTTCATAAGGTCATAAGGAATAGGAGTAGAAGTAGGCCATTCAGCCCCATCAAGTCTACTCTGCCATTCAATCATGGCTGATCTATCTCTCCTTCCCAACCCCATTCTCCTGCCTTCTCCCCATAACATCCGACACCCGTACTAATGAAGAAACTATCTATCTCTGCCTTAAAAATATCCACTGATTTGGCTTCCACTGTGGCAAAGAATTCCACTGATTCACCACCCTCTGACTAAACAAAATTTCTCCTCATCTCCTTCCTAAAAGAACGTCCTTTAATTCTGAGGGTATGGGCTCTAGTCCTCGACTCTCCCACTAGTGGAAACATCCTCTCTACATCCACAGTAGACAAAAGTGCTGGAGAAACCCAGCGGGTGCAGCAGCATCTATGGAGCGAAGGAAATAGGCAACGTTTCGGGCCGAAACCCTTTTTCAGTCTGAAGAAGGGTTTCGGACCGAAACGTTGCCTATTTCCTTCGCTCCATAGATGCTGCCGCACCCGCTGAGTTTCTCCAGCACTTTTGTCTACCTTCGATTTTCCAGCATCTGCAGTTCCTTCTCAAACTCTCCACATTCACTCTATCCAAGCCTTTCACTATTCTGTCTGTTTCAATGAGGTCTCCCCCCCTCATTCTTCTAGACTCCAGCAAGTACAGGCCCAGTGCCGACAAACGCTCATCATTGGTTAACCCACTCATGCCTGGGATCATTCTTGTAAACCTCCTCTGGACCCTCTCCAGAGCCAGCACATCCTTCCTCAGATACGGTGCCCAACATTGATCACGATAAGCCATAAAAGGTGACTTTGTCCTATTTTCCACAGTGTAGATGCTGCACAATCGCAACAGATTCACGCTTTTACGATGAAATTCCTGGCTGAAGAGCAGTCTTCGAAGCTTTTCACTGTGCCTCGGTACTTGTGACAATAAACTAAACTAAAATAAACTAAACTGAACTAAAAGGGGGTGGGGGGGGGGCGGGAAGAAGAAAGGAAGAGGCGGAGACAATAGGCTGTGGGAGAGCTGGGAAGGGGAGGGGAAGGAGGGAGAAAGCAAGGACTACCTGAAATCGGAGAAGTCAATGTTCATACCGCTGGGGTATAAACTACCCAAGCAAAATATGAGGTGCTGCTCCTCCAAAACTAAAAGAGAGAGACCTGCGAATTTGGCCCTTCTACATTCAGGGGAGAAGCCCAAATTTGGTGCCACCTCCACTGCGGCATGTTGGCAGCCTGCTGAGGAGCAGTTGGCATTTTGCGAGTTGTGCGATTTAATTACCGAAACACCACTGCTGTTTTATGCTTTTAATTGAGTCGGCCCAAACGCACAGACGTAATCAAGGCCTGCTGCATAATGAATATTCCTCGCCCGCTATCCCTGCCTCTCATCTACCAGCGCGTGGCTAGTGTAAAATGTAACTTGTTTTAAGTACCCCTGTCAGATACATGGAGCAGGTTTGAACACTTACGACAGTTTATTGATAGTAAGACTGCCTTTTGCCAATGGAATTAAGCCTGGAATAATGATTTCAAGCAGTGAAGATTATACCTCGATACATCATCCCAGGCTAGAATAGCAGAGGTTTTCTTTGTATGCATGTTGTGCTTTGCTCATGACACTGTAATGTTGCTGGTAGACAAAAATACTGGAGAAACTCAGCGGGTGAGGCAGCATCCACGGAGCGAAGGAATAGGTGACGTTTCGGGTCGAGACCCTTCTTCAGACTGATGTGGAGGTGGGGGGGGAGGCGGGGGGGTGAAGAAGAAAGGAAGAGGCGGAGACAGTGGGCTGTGGGAGAACCTGGACGGGGAGGGGAAAGAAGGAGAAAGCAAGGACGAGCTGAAATTGGAGAAGTCAATGTTCATACCGCTGGGGGTAAACTACCCAAGCGAAATATGAGGTGCTGCTCCTCCAATTTACGGTGGGACTCACTCTGGCCATGGAGGAGGCCCAGGACAGAAAGGTCGGATTCGGAATGGGAGGGGGAGTTGAAGTGCTGGGCCACCGGGAGATCAGGTTGGTTAGTGCGAACCGAGCGGAGGATTGTAATATTGCTGAATGTCTCAATAATATTTTGTGCGATTAATTCCTTCCAAGCCAAACCTGAAATCCTAATCAACGCAAAATCCAACAATTTGCTTTAATCTTTTTTTTCTTTCTGTAGAATTAGTTTCCAGAGCTAAATTTGGATGCATCCATGTTCGAATCATGTTTTGTTTAGAGTTTTCAGATACAGAGCAGAAACAGGCCCACCGAGTCCACGCCTACCAGCGATTCCTGTACACCAGCACTGGGGACAATTTACAACTTACAAGAAGTCAATCGTCCAACAAACCTGTACGTCTTTGGTGTGTGGGAGGGAACCGGAGCACCCGGAGAAAACCCACGTGGTCACAGGGGGAATGTACAAACTCCGTCAGGCAGCAACTCTACCGCTGCGCCACTGTGCTGCCCCAGAGAGTTATAGAGTAGAAAGAAACAAAGAATTTCAGATGCTGGTTAATACACAAAAAGATACAAAGTGTTGGAGGAATTCAGCAGGTCAGGCAGCAGCTCTGAAGAACAACACAATGGCATGAACTTTGAATTTTCCAATTTAAGATAATCTTCCAAAACGTACCTGCAACCCCCCTCCTACTTTCACCCCCACATACCCCATATCTCCCTCCCTCTCTCTCTCTCCTCCCCTGTGCTCCACATAACCCCCCACCTATTTCTCCCCTCCCCCCTCCCCCCTCCCCTCCTGTTACTTTCCATCCTCTAGCTTCGCAATTTGCAAATCGTCAAACCTGCCTCACACCTTCTGTTCTTATCTCTGGCCTTTGTACCACCACCTGCCCATCAAACCACCCCCTCACCTGTGTCCAGCTATTACCTGCTGCCCTTCATCCTTTGTCCTGCCTCTCCCCTTCTCTAGCTTTTTTCTTCCCCCCCCCCCAATCAGTCTGAAGAAGGGTCGTGACCTGAAACATCACCAATCCATGTTCTCCAGAGATGCTGCCTGACCCGCTGGGTCACTCCAGCATCTTGCGTCCTTTAGCTAATCATGTTACAGCTGTGTATGTTTGCATATGTTAGGGTAAAAATTGTAATAGGACATCGGTGGGCGGCGCGACTCTCGTTTGCAGCGGCCTCTGCAGTCCGTCTGTCTTTTTATTATTTTTGTCTCGTTTTTATGTAGTTTTTTTTTGTTTTTTTTGTCGGGGTATGTGTGTGGGGGGGTGGGGGGGGGGGGGAAACTTTGAAATCTTTCCCCTGCACGGGAGACCTGACCTTTTCTTTGTCGGGTCTCCGTTGTCGTTGGGGCTGGGCAACGTGGAGCGGCCTCCAGCAGGAACGACCTGGGGCTCCAGTTGCAGAGCTGCGGACTACTCACCGTCACGGGGCTTGCCGAGTCCGGAGCGGGTGGAAACAATCGCTGCTGCGACCCGACCCCCGGAGATTCGGAGGCTACAACCGCGGGTCTGGCGGACGGCAACTCCAAGTGGGAGACCGATTTTCGGGGCTTCCGCAGCGGCGACTTCTCCCGCCCGAGTTGCGGGGTTGAAGAGCACCTGGAGCGGGGCTTTATCCCCCCGCGCGGCTTGGAATGGCCGCCGGACTTTGCGAGCGCGCGCCGGGGCTCTAACACCAAGACCCGGTGCGCGACCTTGCATTAACCGGCGTGGATTTAATGGCCGCGGGATAATCACCATCGCCCGCCGGGGGCTTTGACTTTGACTCTGACATGGGGGGGGAGTGCAGTGGAGAGATAAGTGTTTTTGCCTTCCATCACAGCGCTGTGATGGATGTATGTGTAAATTGTGTTGTGTCTCGGGTCTTCTTCGTTTTGTATTGTATGGCTGCAGAAACGACATTTCGTTTGGACCTCAAGGGGTCCAAACGACAAATTTGTCCAAAAGACAAATAAACAAATTGAATTGTAATCAAAGCACTTTGAAATTCTTTCTTTGGTGTGTCAAATGTGGCAGCACGGTGACGCAGCGGTAGAGTCGCTGCTTAAAGCCCCTGTCCCACTTTCCCGAGTTACTCACGAATTCTTCCGAGATTTCCCCTTGATTCAAACTCGGAGAATGTCCGTAGTGAGTCCGTAGTGAGTCCGTAGATATATCGTAGCGGCTCGTTATGCCAGCCGTAGGTATTCGGGGCATCAGGTAAGTCGGGACGGTTTTTCAGCATGTTGAAAAATGTCCACGAGTAAAAAAAATAGCCCCGAGTACCTACGGCTGGAATCTCCGAGTTTGAATCAAGGGGAAAACTCGGGAGAATTCGGGAAAGTGGGATAGGGGCTTTACAAAGCTTACAGCACCAGAGACCCAGGTTCCATCCCGACTACGGGTGCTGTCTGTACGGAGTTTGTACCTTCCCCCCGTGACCTACCGGGGTTTTCTCCGAGATCTTCCTCCCCCACTCCAAAGACGTACTCCCAATTCTGCTAGCCCTTGCTGTCCCCTCCCCTTCATCAGCCCTCTGGTTGTCTCCTCCCCCCCCCCAGCCCTCGGGCTCCTCCTCCGCCTTTTTTCCTTTCTTCTCCCCACCCCCTATCAGTCTGAAGAAGGGTTTCGGCCCGAAACGTTGCCTGTTTCCTTCGCTCCATAGATGCTGCTGCACCCGCTGAGTTTCTCCAGCATTTTTGTGTACCTTCGATTTTCCAGCATCTGCAGTTCCTTCTTTAACAGGTTTGTAGGTTAATTGGCTTGGTATAAGTGTAAATTGTCTCTAGTTTGTGTAGGGTAGTGTTAATGCGTGGGGATAGCTGGTTGGTGCGGACTAAGTGGGCCGATGCTGTTCCATGCTGTATCTCTAAATAATAATAAGAATAAGAATAATCTCTAAACTAAGCCAAACAATAAACCACGTTTAACACTGCTCATCTTTAATATACAACAACAAAAATAAACAAAATAATCATCTAATGCCTTTTGTCGATGAATGTCAGAGGATGTTTGATAGAGGAGGGAAAATTGACACATTAATTCTTCCTTCACAAGTATTTGTATTTCAGTTTGTAAGTTTCGATGAGTTCTCCACTTGAGCAGCTCGAAGGATATGGAATTCTTAGCCAGAGGATATAATTGAGGCAAGGACAATTCTATCTTTGCAGAGAAGGTAATGCAGATAAAATTGAATGAATCAGTCAACTGATTTTCAAAGGTTTGACAATAAAAGGCCTGTCCCACTTATGTGTCCTTGGCTCGCAAATTACGCGACCTCGTGGTTGCGTTGTGCCGCGATGGTCCCGCGAAGGTCGGGCGCGATTACATGCGTACGCACAGCTGTCTGGAGCGCGTGACGTCATTTGAAGATGGACACAAAGCTGGAGTAACTCAGCGGGACCGGCAGCATCTCTGGAGAGAAACAATGGGTGACGTTTCGTGTCGAGACTCTTCTTCAGTCTGAAAAGAAGGGTCTTGACCCGAAACGTCACCCATTGCTTCTCTCCAGAGATGCTGCCGGTCCCACTGAGTTACTCCAGCATTTTGTGTCTATCTTCAATTTTCTTGGCCCCGCTCTGGGAGTAGAAGGGGGGGCGGATCGGGATCCGCAACGGCCGTGAGCCCCAGGCCGAGTTCAGCGATCGTTTGCCTGCTTCTGCTGCTGTTGGAGGTGAGACGTTGCATCGTGCCAGGGTCTTGGGCCTGTCCCACTTTGGCCGTCAGTTACGCGACAGGCCGGTGGCGCGCGAAGATTTCGTCCGGCACAAAAATTTCGGAGCCCCGCGCGATGTCGCTCACAACTACATACCCCTCCGCGGTTCTAAGTGGGACGATGCCCGTGCGCCTCAACGCGACGACGAGGTCGCGTAATTTGCGTGCCAAGGACATGTAAGTGGGACAGGCCCTTAAGGATATGTTGTTATTTGATCTATAAAATATGGGAAGCTCTCGGCACATCAGGCAACATTTAGGCTCAACATTTCCTATTGATCATGTGTGTCGTGTATTGTTGATACCATTAGCTTGCAATATAGATGATTAAGATAAAGCCAACCAACTGAAAGCAGTGCCCAAGGATTATCAAATATTATCCGAATGTTATTATGCCGTCATTATTATGGGGTGAAATACTGCAGGTGCTAGAAATGCTAAAATAAAACAAAATGCTGGAAGCACTTCGCAATTCTAGTCATAGACTTATACAGCACGGAAACAGGCCCTTTGGCCCAACTTGCCCATGCTGACCAAGATGCCCCATCTACATTAAGGGCAGCACGGTGGCGCAGCGGTAGAGTTGCTGTCTTACCAGCGATCCGGGTTCGATCCTGACTCCAGGTGCTGCCTGTATGGAGTTTGTCCGTTCTCTCCGTGACCTGGGTGGGTTTCCACCGGGTACTGCAGTTCCCTCCCACATTCCAAAGGCATACAGATTTATAGGTTCATTGGCTACGGAAAAATTGTAAATTGTCCCTAGAGTGTGTAGGATAGTGCTAATGTGCGGGGATCGCAGGTCGGCATGGACTCGGTGGGCTGAAAGGCCTGTTTCCGCTCTGTATCTCTAAACTAAACTAAACTGAACCAATCTACACTCATCCCCCATGCACGTGTTTGGCCCATATCCGTCTAAACCTTTCCTATCCATGTATCCGCCCAAATGTTGTTATAGTACGTATTGTCTAAGCTACGGTGTGTTTTAGGCAACGTGCTGTAGACGGCATGTTGGCCTTCATAACAAGAGGAGTTGAGTATAGGAGCAAAGAAGTCCTTCTACAGTTATACAGGGCCCTAGTGAGACCACTTCTGATGTATTGTGTGCAGTTTTGGTCTCCAAATTTGAGGAAGGACATTCTTACTATTGCGGGAGTGCAGCGTAGACACAAGGTTAATTCCCGGGATGGCGGGACTGTCATATGTTGAAAGAATGGAACAAATGGGCTTGTATACACTGGAATTTAGAAGGATGAGAGGGAATCTTATTGAAACATCTAAGATTATTAAGGGATTGGACATGCTGGAGGCAGGAAACATGTTCCCGATGTTGGGGGAGCCCAGAAACAGGGGCCACAGTTTAAGAATAAGGGGTAAGCCATTTAGAACGGAGATGAGGATAAACCTTTTCACCCAGAGAGTTGTGAATCTGTGGAATTCTCTGCCTCAGAAGGCAGTGGAGACCAATTCTCTAGATGCTTTCAAGAGAGAGTTAGATAGAGCTCTTAAAGATAGCGGAGTCAAGGGATATGGGGAGAAGGCAGGAAGGGGGTACTGATTGTGGATGATCAGCCATGATCACAGTGAATGATGGTGCTGGCTCAAAGGGCCGAATGGCCTACTCCTGAACCTATTGTCTATTGATGTGTTTTACTCCATCAAAGCATCAGGTCCCCAACTGTGGTGTGGATGTGTCACTGTACGTATAAAATGGACCGCTAGGGTTTCTCCACAATTTGAGGTATTTTGGAACAATTTCCCCATTCTGGAAACTGATCCAAAGGGCAAGAGTTTAAAACCTCGACTATTAGAGATTTTTGGTATACTCAGTTATCCCACTGGCTTCAACTGGGTTTAATCTGGTCTGGAGTTATGGAAATTCCCAGCCGAAGTCAGGAGACCATTGGAACAGTTCAATGGTGCTTTTATGGTCACATGTGCCAAGTACCCAACACAGTGAGATTATTTTCCAAACAAACAGTCCAGTAGAATATTGGCATCACCCCGAACCTCGATTAGCAAGTGTATGGAAATGGTCTACCGAGCCTGTATACAAGAGGTGCCATGCTTTGGCACTATTTTCAAAGTCCACGCTCTGGTTCTGATGAGCGGTGCCTGTTCCAGGCGAGTCCCAGGCTGTTGCCGGGCCTCCAGCCATCTCCTTCCTTGGACACCACACGTCCCTCTCCTCACCCGCCCACCTCTGTTCCCTGGGGTGTG
>CM075982.1:67317401-67406075 GCA_038087875.1 Malacoraja senta
TCAGACCACAGTCTGTTCGTATTGGTGGGAATGTGTCAGACTCGATAACAATCAGCACGGGAGCACCTCAAGGCTGCGTGCTCAGCCCCCTGCTGTACTCACTCTATACTCATGACTGCGTAGCCAGACATAGTGCGAACTCCATCATCAAGTTCGCTGATGACACCACTGTTGTGGGACGTATCACTGATGGGGATGAGTCAGAGTATAGAAGAGAGATCGAGCAACTGTCCATATGGTGCCAGCACAATAACCTGGCCCTCAACACCAGCAAAACCAAGGAACTGATTGTGGACTTTGGAAGGAGTAGGATGGGGACCCACAGTCCCGTTTATATCATGGTTGAAAGGGTCAAGAGCTTCAAATTCCTGGGCGTGCACATCTCTGAAGATCTTTCCTGGTCCGAGAACAATGATGCCATTATTAAGAAAGCACATCAGCGCCTCTACTTCCTGAGAAGATTACGGAGAGTCGGTTTGTCAAGGAGGACTCTCTCTAACTTCTACAGGTGCACAGTAGAGAGCATGCTGACCGGTTGCATCGTGGCTTGGTTCGGCAACTTGAGCGCCCTGGAGAGGAAAAGACTACAAAAAGTAGTAAACACTGCCCAGTCCATCATCGGCTCTGACCTCCCTTCCATCGAGGGGATCTACCACAGTCGCTGCCTCAAAAAGGCTGGCAGCATCATCAAGGACCCACACCATCCTGGCCACACACTCATCTCCCTACTACCTTCAGGTAGAAGGTACAGGAGCCTGAAGACGGCAACGACCAGGTTCAGGAACAGCTACTTCCCCACAGCCATCAGGCTATTAAACCTGGCTCGGACATAACACTGAACTTTACTAGCCAATACTGTTATTTGCACTTTATCAGTATATTGACCATTGTGTATATATTTATAGAATGCCTTGTAGTAAATGCCTACTATGTTCTGTTGTGCTCAAGCAAAGCAAGAATTTCATTGTCCTACCAGGGACACATGACAATAAACTCACTTGACTTGACTTGACTTGTATCTGTACACTGTGGATGGTTTGATTGTAATCATTATGTTTAAGTCTTAAACTGAAGACTTAAGTTGGAGTCTGAAGAAGGGTCTCGACCCGAAACATCGCCAATTCCTTCTCTCCATAGATGCTGCCTCACCCGCTGAGTTTCTCCAGCATTTTGTGTCTACCTTTGATTGTAATCATGTTTCGTCCTTTTGCCGACCGGTTAGCACGCAATAAAAAGGCTTTTCACTGCACATGGCAATAAACTCATCTAAACTAAACTAACCAGGGAGTATTCACATCACACCATCGTTTCTTCAGCTGTTGTTTCTGATTATTACTTATTTTATTAAATGATTTGCAAATAAAATTGCAATATTAAATCTCATTCTGTCATGCTAGGTTTAGTTTTCCTTTCAGACTTGGTTGGTCAGAAGGCTTAGGCTGGATAACTTCCTGCAAGTTTTATTGCAAGTTCCTGCGTAAAGGTTATTCTTTGCTATTCCAGCAGTCTAGCCTGCTTGAAGCTTCCATCATATCTCATATTCCTAATCTTTTAATAAACATAAACAAAACCAGCAGAGAACTCTGTGGAATATTCCGCGGATCACCCTGCTGACGGGTGTTCTTGTTTATTTTTGTTTAGAGATACAGCGCGGAAAAAGGCTCTTCAGCCCACGTCGACCAGCAACCACCCGTACACTAGTTCTATCCTACACATTGAGGACAATTTACAGAAGCCAATTAACCTACAAACCTGCACGTCTTTGGAATGTGCGAGGAAACCGGAGAACCTGGAGAAAACCCACCTGGTCACAGGGAGAACGTGCAAACTTCACACAGACAGCACCCGGCGTCAGGATCGAACCCGGGTCACTGGAGCTGCAAGGGAGCAGCTCTACCACTGTGCCACCCCATAATAGAAACATGGAAACATACAAAATAGGTGCAGGAGTAGGCCATTCGGCCCTTCGAGCCAGCACCACCATTCAATACGATCATGGCTGATCATTCAAAATCAGTACCCTATTCCTGCTTTTTCCCCATATCCCTTGATTCCTAGCCCTAAGAGCTAAATCTCTCTCTTGAATATATCCAGTGAATTGGCCGCCATTGCCTTCTGTGGCAGAGGATTCCACAGATTCACAACTCTCTGGGTGAAAAAGATTTTCCTCATCTCAGTCCCAAAAAAGGTCTACCCCTTATTCCTAAACTGTGACCCCCTGGCTCTGGACTCCCCCCCCCCCAACATCGGGAACATTTTTCCTGCATCTAGTCTGTCCAATCCCTTAAGAATTTTATATGTTTCTATAAGATCAATGTTTAATTACGCCATTCGGATCAGTCAAAGTTGACGACAATCAAAGTGTAACTACACAAAGGCATGGACTCACTTATAAAAGGAGTTAGGCTTAGATAAGGAATACAGTTATATGCTGAAGCAAGTTGGAACGAAAAGCTAAGCAACGAGCTTCGATCTTCAATTGACACTTGAGTGTTTAGCTCATGAAAAATCTTTCACTTACATACCCTGAATATTTTCTTCTTTATACGGTACAAACTTATGTACATCATTATACCATGTGGTTGTTGAAAAGGGCTTTCCTTACAAGTGCTTACCATATACAGTAGCGATCTCTGGGAGAGTTGTATTATTCTTAAAGTTGTAAAACCTATTATGGAATTGTTTCGATACTTGCAATCAAAGACTTTCCCACAGACAGACTATTGCACGGGAAATCAAATTCATGTCCAACACAATTCATTATTGTGTTATTCCTTTTGCTATGCAGGCTCTTGGGTATTAAAGCAGAAAGTCATTCATTATTTTTGATAAGATACAGCATGGAAGCAGGCCCTTCGGCCCGCCAAGTCTATGCTGACCATTGATCACCTATTCACACTACTTCTATGTCGTCCACTTCCCACATGTCAGGGACGATTTACAGAGGCCAATAAACCGTTATTTGTGTGATGTTTTTTAATACCTGAAATTTGCAATTTGCAATATTTTTAAAAAATAAAATCTTTTTTTTTGGGATGTTGGAAATGGAAAATTAAAGAAAAATACTGGGAGCGACAGGCCAGGCAAAAATCTGTAGAGGGTAACAGCTAATGTTTTAATTCTGAGCATTTATGTAGTTTAGAGATACAGCTTGGAAACTGGCCCTTCGGCCATCAATCACCCATCCACGCTGGTTCTATGCTATCCCACTTTCCCACTCCCCACAAGCTACGGCAATTTAACCGACGAACCTGCACGTCTCTGGGACGTAGGAGAACGTGCAAACTCCATACAGACAGCACCCGAAGAGGGGATCGAACCCGGGTCTCTGGCGGTGTGAGGCAGCAGCTCTACCCGCTGCGCCACATGGCCGATAATTACAGGTACATGTCTGCTTTGTAATATTTATGACGGCCATGAAGCTGAACAGTGACTGCATTTACAATCTATAATTGAAATCTGTTCAGTTGAAGTTTTCCAGAATTTAATACTGGAATTATAGATAACTAATTTTCACCTGCATCATGTAATTATTAATTATTCAACAATTATTCTACATTTACGAAGGAAAGTCTAGTCTTTGACTTGAGGTCAGACTTGAGGTCAGCTTTTTGAAGTAAAATCATAATTTAGTTGTACATGTTTTGTTTTTTTAAATTATTTTAATAATTGTACAAAGATAAAATATTCGGCATCTAAGATGATACAATTATTGTACAGCGTTTTTAACCTTATTACCTGAAAATGAAAGAAGAAGAGAAAGAGAACGAGAGAGGGAAAAAGTGAGAAGTGAAAAGATAGCTCGAGAAAACACAAAAGAAAAGACCCCCTAAACTACCAAAGTAGTGTGGCCGGAAAAAATAAAGATCAAAGAAAAAAACAACCAAACAAAAAAAACACATTGTGGGTTATATTTAAAGAAGGCAAAAGAGAAGTTATTTTTTACTGTTTTAATTGTGTGGCATGGTGGTGCCGTGGTAGAGTTGCTGCCTTACAGCTCCAGAGACCCGGGTTTGATCTTGACTACGGGTGCTGTCTGTACGGAGTTTGTACGTTCTCCCCGTGACCTGCGTGCGTTTTCTCCGAGATCTTCGGTTTCCTCCCACACTCCAAAGACGTACAGGTTTGTAGGTTAATTGGCTTTGGTATAAATGTATAAATGTAAATTTGTCCCTAGTGTGCGCTGGGTTGTGTTAATGTGTGGGGATCGCTGGTCGGTGCGGACTTGGTGGGCCGAAGGGCCTGTTTCTGCGCTGTATCTCTAAACTAAACTAAACTAAAACAAAATGTTAATTTTGTTCTGAATCAATTTTCAATTATCTTAATCATAAGGGCCTTCGTGATATTCAGATATCACATTTAGCGCATTAACTAATTGGATGGACATTATTCTTGCAAGTTTGAATTCCTAAATTGATCAAATTTCATTGTTTGATTTTTACAGTTCAAATGAAGTTGTACTTGGCAGTTTTAGAAGAATACATCTGATTTAATGGATCTTAGTGTGGATATGTAGAGTCATTATTCCCCTCACCTAACACGGAATTACCATTCGGCCCATCGAGTCTACTCCGCCATTCAGTCATGGCTGATCTATCTTTCCCTCTCAATCCCATTCTCTTGCCTTCTGCCAATGACCCTTGGCACCCTTACCAATCAAGTATCTTACAGTTTAGTTTATTGCCACGAGTTACAGCGAAAAGCTTTCTGTTGCATGCTAACCAGTCAGCGGAAAGACAATACGTGATTACAATCGAGCCATTTACAGTGTACAGATACATGATAAGGGAATAATGTCTAGTGCAAGGTATAGCCAGCAAAATCCGATCAAGGACAGTCCGAGGGTAACCAATTCCGTGGAATTGTCTGTGGAATGTCTGTGGAATTCTCTGCCTCAGAGGATGGTGGAGGCCGGTTCTCTGGATACTTTCAAGAGAGAGCTAGATAGGACTCTTAAAGACAGCGGAGTCAGGGGATATGGGGAGAAGGCAGGGACGGGGTACTGATTGGGGATGATCAGCCATGAAGGGCCGAATGGCCTACTCCTGCACCTATTACCTATTGTTTATTGTCTATTGTCAATGAGGTAGATAGTAGTTCAAGACTGCTCTCAGGTGCAGGAGCTGATTGCCCCGATGCGGAGGGCCCAAACGCCGCCGGCTATGGGAGTCAAGATCGTCCCGATGGAGTCAAGATGGAGGCCAAAGAAGGGAAGAGATTGAACTTTTTTTTCGCCTTCCATCACAGTGAGGAATGTGGAGGAGTCACTGTGGTGGATGTTTATGTTAAAATGTATTTCGTGTGTTCCGTTGCTTTATATTTGTATGTCTGACTTGGCAAATGAAAATCCTCGTATGTTGCAAAACATACTTGTGATTGTGACTGATTAGTTCGGTCTTGTTGGGCCGAGGGGCCTGTTTCCACGCTGCATCTCTAAACTAACCAAAACTAACATTATTTTCTTTATTCCAGCATGTTTTATACATTACCCTTTTAACTGTCTGCATTGAGAAGCGCATAAAAAATTGTGGAAAACTAGTTACGTACTTCATTAGAGTGCACTGATAAATATTCCTATAAATCTTGACGTCTTCCCTCACTGCTTTTCCAAGTGGTTGATAAACTAATGGTGGTTTGTGCTATAAACCATTATTTACATGATTTTTTAATACTTGATATTTGTAAAGGAATTTTTAAAATATAAAATGTGCTGACTGTTAGACAATAGACAATAGGTGCAGGAGTAGGCCATTCGGCCCTTCGGGCCAGCACCGCCATTCAATGTGATCATGGCTGATCATCCCCAATCAGTACCCCGTTCCTGCCTTCTCCCCATATCCCCTGACTCCGCTATCTTTAAGAGCCCTATCTAGCTCTCTCTTGAAAGCATCCAGAGAACCGGCCTCCACCGCCCTCTGAGGCAGAGATTTCCACAGACTCACAACTCTCTGTGAGAAAAAGTGTTTCCTCGTCTCCGTTCTAAATGGTTTACCCCTTATTCCTAAACTGTGGCCCCTGGTTCTGGACTCCCCCAAAACAAAAAATTAAAAGGACAGGGATCACGCAGAAATCTGTGGAGGGTATCAGAGCGAAGGTTTTAAGTCTGAGCATTTAGTTTAGTTTGCATGTAAACGGGCCCTTCAGCTGACCATCGGACACCCGTCCACACCAGCAGTTCTATGTAATCCCACTATGTCACCTGCCCCCGACACAATTTACAGAAGCCAATTAATCTACAAACCCGCACGTCTTTGGAATGTGGGAGGAAACCGGAGCACTCTGAGAAAACCCACTCGGTCACAGGGAGAACGTGCAAACTCCGCCCAGACAGAGCACCCGAGGTCAGGATCGAACCTGGGTCTCTGGCGCTGTGAGGCAGCAACTCTCCTGCGCATTATTTTTTAATGAATAGTCACTAAGTTGTCAGCTCCATTTTCCTCACAGATGCTGCCGTCATGCTATGTATTTTTTAATTCAATTTCTTATCTTGTTGCTTTTATACTATGTATTTAAAAGAAAGAAAAAGCAATGTTAGCAAAATACTTTCAAAATATCTGCGAATCCAATCATATTACACCATTCTCATGGTGAGTAATGAATATGTTAGTTCGAGGTATATAATCCTTTGTGTTAAAGTTTGATAAGTAAAACAAAACATTTGATTTTAAATAGAGTAAGAGCACTTCATAGTTGAGCAATGCAGTCTACAAGCCAATGGCATGAACATTGAATCCTCCACTAGTTTGTACGTTCTTCCTGTGACCGTGTGGGTTTTGTCCGAGATCTTCGGTTTCCTCCCACACTCCAAAGATGTGCAGGTTTGTAGGTTAATTGGCTTGGTGTAAATGTAGATTGTCCCTAATGTGTGTAGGATAGTGTTAGTGTGCGGGGATCGCTGGTCGGTGCGGACACGATGGGCTGAAGGGCCTGTTTCTGCACTGTATCGTTGAACTAAACTAAACGATATCAGGTCACTTTGCCCCTTTATTCCGTCCACTTGCGTTCAGAGGTTGAACGGCGGAGACCTGATAGAGTTGTGTACTATTCTTCATTGGAGTGCACAGATAAAGATTCCTATAAATCTTGTCATCTTTCCTCATTGCTTTTCCTTTATTCCTTGGAGCGCGTGAGGCTGATGGTCTTATAGAGGTTTTACAAAATAATGTGGAGAAAGGGGCGGCTCAGTGACGCAGCGGTTGGGTTGCTGCCTTATAGCGCCAAAGACCCGGCTTCGATCGTGACCACTGTTGCTGCCTGTACAGAGTTTGCACGTTCTCCCTGTGACCTGCGTGGGTTTTCTCCGGGTGCTCCGGTTTCCTCCCACGCTCCAGTGACGTACAGGTTTGTTGTTGGCTTTGGTAAAGATTGCAAATTGTCCCTCGTGTGTAGGATAGTGCCCGAGTGCGGGGTGATCACTGGCCGGCGCGAGACTCGGTGGGCCGAAGGGCCTGTTTCAGCACTGTATCTCTAAACAAAACTGGCAATAGGGTGAATCTAGAGTGGGGGAATCGAGAGCCAGAGGACGTGGGTTTAAGTGAGTGGGGAAAGATTTAATAGAAATCTATGGGTCAACTTCCCTTTTGGTGAATTTCCGGCATTTATATTTCTTAGTTTAGTTTAGTTTAGTTTATTGTCACGTGTACCGAGGTACAGTGAAAAGGTTTTTGTTGCGTGCTAACCAGTCAGCGGTATGACTATACGATCGAGCCGTCCACAGTGTACAGATACATGATAAATTGAATAACATGTCATGAAAATGCTCAGTAAAGGCCGATTAAAGATGGTGTGAGAGTCTCCGATGAGGTAATAGTAGGTCAGGACCACTTTCTAGTTGGTGATAGGATGGTTCAGTTGCCTGATAACAGCTGGGAAGAAACTGTCCCTGAATCTGGAGGTGTGCGTTTTCACACTTCTGTACCTCTTGCCTGATGGGAGAGGGGAGAAGAGGGAGTGACCGGGGGTGAGACTGGTCCTTGATTATGCTGCTGGCCTTGCCGAGCAGGCGTGAAGTGTAGCTGGAGTCAATGGAAGGGAGGTTGGTTTGTGTGATGGTCTGGGCTGCGCTCTCTGCAATACGGTCTTGGATGGAGCCTTTCCCAAACCGTGCTGTGATGAATTGTGATAAATTCGGTGGAATTCTTTGCCACAGAAGGCTGTGGAGGGCAAATCAATGGATATTTTTAAGGCAAAGATAGATAGATTCTTGATTAGTACAGGTGACAGGGGTTATGGGGAGAAGGCAGGAGAATTTGGTTAGGTGGGAGAGATAGATCAGCAATGATTGAATGGGGGAGTGGACTTAATGGGTCGAATGGCCTAATTCTGCTCCTATCACTTATGACCTATGATAAAATGCTGTGACAAGGTATCTGTAGAAGTTGGTGAGTTGTTAGGGACTTCCTGATGGGCCTGTCCAACGTAGGCGATTTTTCAGGTGACTGCCAGGCATGCACGCACGCACGCACGCACACACACACACACACACACACACACACACACACACACACACACACACACACACACACACACACACACACACACACACACACACACACACACACACACACACACACACACACACACACACACACATTGCTTCCTTCACCAGCCTGTTATGCAGGCGGGGGACAGGGCAAGCGGGGGGGAGCGCTGTCTGAGTGAAATTCACACGGTGCAAAGCCAATGTGATACAGACACACACCGCGATGAACAGGAAGGTTGGCGCTGTAATTAAGTCGGTGAAAGCACAGTTTACTGGAAGGGTCACGGAAGTCCTTTAAAAGAGGGGGGGAGCGGGTGGGGGAGAGTGGGTGGGAGAAGGGGGAGAAGGGGGGAGAAGGAGGAGAATGGGGGGGAGAAGGAGTGGAGACCTTACCGGTCGGCTATTCTTGCTTCGAAAAACTACTGCTTATGTTTGTTTTCCCCCCAATGAGCCAATGAAATTCACCGGTCAAAACCGGCTACAACCTACGAGAACCTTCGACCTCCTGGCAACCCACCGAGACCTCCTGGTGACCCACATACGGCACGAGAATTCTCGCTACTCTCCATGGCGGCTTCATTCTGGTCGCCGCTAATTTTTCACCATGTTGAAAAATTCACGGCGACCATAATGAGGCCGCGACCAGGTCCCAGAGTGTGGGAACTCCTCACGACCATGAAGGCGACTCCCCGGCAACCACCTGCGAACATGTGGCGACCATGTGGCGACCGCATAGTCTCCTGCAGTCGCCTGAAAAGTCGCCTAAGAGGGACAGGCCCCTGAGCCTTATTTGTCATTGCCAAGGTGACCTTGGCGTAAAAAGAAAATATATTCCTGATTCATTTCTGCGTGTGTTTTATGCTGCCATCTTCTTCAAAGCTATCAATATATATATATATATATATCAAATTTCAATTCTAGTGAAGCAAGGACTAGCCAAGCAGGGAGTCATTCTTTCTTCAAAAATGCAATTACATTCTTGCCTCCTGGGTGCACAGGCACAGCTGGTGGTGATAACATTGAATGATAAATGACTATTTATGAGTTTTAATCTGACCAGAATATTTCTTATTTGAACATAATCATGTGTAGACTTGAAATCAATCAGGTATTTTATAGAAGAGTCCCACAAAAAGAATAACTAAGTAATCAGTGTAATATAAGAATTAGATACATTTTCATTTTAATGTAGAAACCGGATGCAGTTCGTCTTCTGACATCACTGTAAACTTCTTAAATAAAGTGCATCTATTTTTTTCACAAAGTATCCACCTGATTTTGTTTTTATCAGTTATTTTTTACCATTAACGTGTACACATGTTGAAAGTCAAACTGAAGTACTGCGGGATACAGTAGGATATAATTCAGCTATGAAGCTAGAGAGTCTAGAACCAGAGGCCGTGGCATCAGAATTAAAGGACGTTCCTTTAGGAAGGAGATGAGGAGGAATTTCTTTGGTCAGAGGCTGGTGAATCGGTGGAATTCTTTGCCACAGACGGCTGTGGAAGCCAAGGCAATGGCAGAGATAGATTCTTGATTAGTACGGGTGTCAGGGGTTATGGAGAGCAGGCAGGAGAATGGGGTTAGGAGGAAGAGATAGATAAGCCATGATTGGAAGGGGGAGTCGACTTGATGGGCCAAATGGCCTAATTCTGCTCCTATCACATGAATTTACGAGCTTATGAAACTGTCACAGCAACCACACCACTTATTTTGCACTAGTCACTCTTGCTTTTCTAATAATGACAATACTGCTAGATGCAGAAGTTCTGCATGGAAACAGGCTCTTCGGCCCACTGAGTCCGTGCCGACCAACGATCACCCTTTCATTAGTTCTTTGTTATTCCACTTTTGGATCCTACACACTAGGGGGTAATTTACAGAGGCCAATTAACCTACAAACCTGCACGGCTTTGGAGCGTGGGAGGAAACCGGAGCGCCCGGAGAAAGCCCACACGGCCACGGGGAGAAGGCACAAACTCTGTACAGACAGCACCCGTAGTCAGGATCGAACCCGTGAGGCAGCAACTCCACCCACTGCGCCACTGTGCCGCCCTTTTGATCCGATGAAACGTATTTAAAGATTTTTAAAAATTTGACGGGGAAGATTCCGTTTTTCATTGATGTTTCATTTCAGTACTTGCTTTCTATCGCAATGTTTAGGAGAATGATTCAAATGAAAATTAAGGAAATATTAATTTTACATTTAAAAGACTACACTTTCATTCATTACTCCTTGGAAATGCACACCCAATTTAGAGGCAGAACAGCGGGGCTGGAGAGCTAAGATCTGCCCGGTAGAAGTTGGATGTCGAGGATTCGTGGCAACATCGACCGTAAGACTGATGAAGGACCTGGGGATCAGCGGACAAGCCCTACGCCAGGCCATCAAAGAAACATCACGTGTGGCAGAGCGGAGTAGCCAGTGGCTCTGGCTGAAGAGGAAAGACCCCATTTGGTCTCCCAAATAACCGACTAGACAGATGCAGAGGGGGGTGGTTCTGGGACGCCAGAATGCACCGCTGAGCCTACTGGAGACGGCGTGGGTTCAATCAGCGAAACGTCGATGAAAGTAGGAATAAAAGACTACACTTTCATTCATTACTCCTTGGAAATGCATACCCAATTTAGGTGCATTCATTGACACAACTGTTTGCAAATCGTTAAGATTTGAACAGTTTTGGGAACAGAATTTGTATGCAAGAACATGCAGGTACCTGTCTGATATACTTAATTAATCAGAAAACCTAAAGGTCTCATCATCACTGAATATTCCATTGGGGAGGTCTTTAGACACGAGATGTCTTGAGAAACAACACCTGGACTTTTGTGAAAATTGTGGCAGTCCTAGTCCTAGAGTGATACAGTGTGGAAACAGGCCCTTCGGCCCAACTTGCCCACACCGGCCAACAATGTCCCAGCTACACTAGTCCCACTTGCCTGCGCTTGGTCCATATCCCTCCAAACCTGTCCTATCCATGTACCTGTCTGACTGTTTCTTAAACGATGGGATAGTCCCAGCCTCAACTACCTCCTCTGGCAACTTGTTCATACACCCACCACCCTCTGTGTGAAAAAGTTACCCTTCGAATTCCTATTAAATGTTTTCACCTTCACCTTGAACCTATGTCCTCTGGTCCTTGATTTCCCTACTCTGGGCAAGAGACTCTGTGCATCTACCCGATCTATTCCCCTCATGATTTTGTACACCTCTATAAGATCTCCCCTCATCCTCCATGGATTAGAGACCCAGCCTACTCAACCTCACCGTGTAGCTTGCACCCTCTAGTCCTGGCAACATCCTCGTAAATCTTTTCTGAATTCTTTCAAGCTTGACAATATCTTTCCTATAACATGGTGCCCAGAACTGAACACAATATTCTAAATGCGGTCTCACCAACGTCTTATACAACTGCAACATGACCCCCCAACTTCTATACTCAATACTCTGGCTGATGAAGGCCAAAGTCCCAAAAGCCTTTTTGACCACCTTATCAAACTGCGACTCAACCTTCAAGGAACCATGCACCTGTACTCTTACATCCCTCTGCCTACACACTACCCAGAGGCGTACCATCTGTATAGATCCTGCCCTTGTTTTACGTTCCAAAATGCAACACCTCACACTTCTCTGTATTAAATTCCATCAACCATTCCTCTGCCCACCTGGCCAATCGATCCAGATCTTGCTGCAATCGTTCACAACCATCTTCGCTATCTGCAAAACCACTAACTTCTGTATCATCAGCAAACTTGCTAATCTTGCCCTGTATGTTCTCATCCAAATCATTGATGTAGATGACAAACAGTAACGGGCCCAGCACCGAACCCTGAGACACACCACTAGTCACAAGCCTCCAGTCCAAGAAGCAACCTTCCACCATCACCCTCTGCTTCCTTCCATGAAGCCAATTTGCTATCCATTCAGCTATCACTCCTTAGATCCCATGCGATCTAACCTTCCAAAGCAGCCTACCATGCAGCACCTTGTCAAACGCCTTACTAAAGTCCATGTACACAACATCTACAGCTCTGCCCTCATCAACCTTTTTGGTCACGTCTTCAAAAAAGTCAATCAGATTTATGAGACACGACCTCCCATGTACAAAACCATGCTGACTGTCCCTAATCAGCCCTTGCCCATCCAAATGCCTGTATATCCTATCCCTCAGAATATTCTCTAGTAACTTTCCAACTACAGATGTTAAGCTCACCGGCCTATAGTTCCCAGCATTTTCCCTGCAGCCCTTCTTGAAAAGAGGCACAACATTTGCCACCCTCCAATCTTCTGGCACCTCTCCTGTATTTAACGACTACTCATAAATTTCAACCAGGGCTCCCGCAATTTCCTCTCAAGTTTCCCGCAATGTTCTCGGATATATCTGATCAGGACCCGGAGATTTGTCTACCTTCAAACATGACAGTACCTTCAGTACTTCTTCGACGGTAACACTGACTGCTCTCATGACACTTCCAGTCACTGCTCCAATTTCCTCCGTCCTACTGTCTTTCTCCTTGGTAAATACAGAGGAGAAATACCCATTAGGACCTTGCCCATCTCCTGTGGCTCCACACAGAGGTGACCGCTTTGATTCCTGAGAGGCCCCACTCTCTCTCTAGTTACCCTTTTTCCCCTTATGTATTTATAACATCTTTTGGGATTGTCCTTAATGCTACCCACCAGAGCTATCTCCTGGCCCCTTTTTGCCCTTCTGATCTCATTTTTCAGTTTACTCTTTTGTTCCCAAAACTCCTCCAGGGATACACTTGATCCCAGCTACCTATACCTTTCCCATGCATCCTTTTTGTTTTTGACTAACGTCTCAATTTCCCTCGTCAGCCAAGCTTCCTTACGTTTGCCTGCTTTGCCCTTCACTCTAACGGGGACGTACACATCCTGAGCTTTCTTCAGCACACTTTTAAAAACATCCCACTTGGCCGCTGTTCCTTTCCCCTCAAATAACCTGCTCCAGTCAACTTGAGCGAGACCTTCTCTCATACCCTCAAAGTTGGCCTTACCCCAACTGAGCATTTTAGTCTGAAGAAGGGTCTCGACCTGAAACGTCACCCATTCCTTCTCTCCAGAGATGCTGCCTGTCCCGCTGAGTTACTCCAGCATTTTGTGTCTACCTTTGATTTAAACCAGCATCTGCAGTTCCTTCCTAAAGCAGTACTCTGATCTCTTCCATCGTCTTGACACAAACCTTTAAGTTCTTTGTTGCTAACGGGGCTCTTTCACTGATGTCTCTGTCCTAGTTATCCATCTCTGATGGTGGCTCGTCCCATTGCCTGCCCTGTGATCTAGCCACCACCCAGAAGCAGAAATGTCCCAGTGTAGCCCCAGTAACTAAAGCAACATTGCTGCTTACAGCCTCCTCCCCTGGTAATAGATCATAGAGCAAACTTTCATGAGTAGCTCTGGTTTAAATGCATGATTTATGGGTGATTAGGCAACGATGCCTCAGGACTCATGTTTTAGTGTATAAGACGCATTACACGTCAGACACATTAGAATATCATTTGCTTTGGCCTTGACCTGAATCAGTTCTCCGTTAAAGTGGTGGGAGAGCAATATTATAATGTGCTGTAGAATCTCTACCACTTTTGGCCCCCTCTATTGAATGGAAAAAGTGAGATGGCGCAGTTACTAGTCTAACACGTTGGAATTACCGTCAACCTTTTAATTGCTTCGATGTACCCATGTGATGCGAGTTTGTTATTGAAGCCTCTTTATTATATGTCAGCCTTCTGTGATAACTCACCGCTCTGGAATAACGAGAAATTGTAGGGAAAAAAATATATATTTTGCCACAGGTGCTTTTGCAAATGTTATTTGATATTCAGTCTCGTCAAGAGTGCACCAGTCTCAGAAACCTTGCTGAGAAACTTGCAGCTGTTTAAGTTAGATAGACACAACTGGAGTAACTCAGCGGGACAGGCAGCATCTCTGGAGAGAAGGAATGGGTGACGTTTCGGGTCGCGACCCTTCAATTTAGTTTAGATTAGATTAGTTTAGAGATGCAGCGCAGAAACAGGCCCTTGGGCCCACCGAGTTCGTGCCAACCAGCGATCACCCCGTACACTAGCACTATCCCACACACTAGGGACAATTTACGATTTTTACCGAAGCCAATTAAGCTAAAAACCTGTGCGTCTTTGGAGTGTGGGAGGAAACCCGAGCACCCGGAGAAAACCCACTCGGTCACAGGGAGAACGTACAAACTCTGTACAAAGGCAGCAGCTGTGGTCAGGATCGAACCCGGGTGTCTGGTGCTGTAAGGCAGCAACTCAACCGCTGCGCCACCGTGCCGCCCATTTCTGGCTTTCCCTTTCTGCTGTTGTTGAAGCTGTTACTCAGAATCGTACAAGACTGTGGTTATATATTTATGTTTTGTTAAAAGCGAACGGCATTTTCATACTGCAAGTTTCACATAGTGATAATTATTGAAATATATTCCGAGTTTACTCCGGGATCTACAGAGCGCAGACCAAACCACCAAAATTGCTGACTCGGAGGCACCTGGTGCCAAAATTCCATATTTATTCCATGCTTTGAAAGGCAAACAAGGAGACCATTTTATTAACTGTGCTTCAAAGGCTCTTAAGCAAACTTACAGAAAGTCGACAGCCATGCGGTCAAAATCAAACAGTGTATTTATCATGAGGAGCCCAGAATTTGTTACAGAATCAAGTGCCTTTTACTCAAAGGTCCGAGGTGTTGGAAGAAAACAATTACTAGAGGTCATAGCTTTTCAGGTGAGAGGGGCAAAGTTTAAAGGAGATGATGGGGTACCTCATTGAAACGTAACAAATAGCGAAAGGCCTGGATAGAGTTGATGTGAAGAGGATGTTTCCACCAGTGGGAGAGTCTGGGACCAGAGGCCGTAGACTTTGATTAAAAGGAGGAACCTTTAGGAAGGAGTCGAGGAGGAATTTATTTAGTCAGAGGGTGGTGAATCTGTGGAACTCATTGCCACAGACGGCTGTGGAGGCCAAGTCATTGGGTATTTTTAAGGCGGAGATTGATTAGTACGGGTGTCGGGGGTTATGGGGAGAAGGCAGGAGAATGGGGTTGAGAGGGAAAGGTAGATCAGCTAAGATTGAATGGCAGAATAGCCTGGATGGGCTGCATGGCCTAATTCTGGTCCTGTGACTGATGACCTTATGAGATGTGCTGGGGGTGGCCAGTGCCTGGAACACCATGATGGTGTTTTAATTCATCACTAATCATTTTGGAGGAGGCAGATATACTCACCATGGTGGAGGCAGATACGATAGTGGCGTTGAAGAGGGCGGTCACGGTGGCGCAGCGGTAGAGTCGCTACCTTACAGCGCTTGCAGCACCGGAGACCCGGGTTCGATCCCGACTACAGGTGCTGTCTGTATGGAGTTTGTACGTTCTCCCCGTGACCTGCGTGGGTTTTCTCCGAGATCTTCGGTTTCCTCCCACACTCCAAAAACATACAGGTTTGTAGGTTAATTGGCTTGGTGTATGTGTAAACTGTCCCTCATGTGTGTAGAATAGTGTTAATGTGCGGTGATCGCTGGTCGGTGCGGGCTCGATGGGCCAAAGGGCCTGTTTCCGCGCTGTATCTTTAAACTAAACTAAACTAAAGAGACTTTTGGATAGACGTATGGATATGAAAGGAATGGAGGGATATGGATTATGTGCAGGTAGAAAAATATGGTGTTGGCATCATATTTGGCACAGATACAGTGGGCTGAAGGGCCTGTTCTTGTGCTGTACTGTTCGAGATTCTATGTTCTAATTCTATTTTTTTAAAATTAAAACAAGCTGCGACTCATTTTCTTCTCTAGTCTGTTAAATCCTTTTAAAGAACTTTAAACGCAAGGCAAAGAATGTTAAGATTGAGCTTGCAGCATGTTCTATTTCAGGCTCTCGCTGTTGCGATTAGCCGCTTTCAGACCACACAGAGCTTGGACAGCAGCTTTATGTATGTCAAGGTAACATTTCTACACATCCTGCTATGACATTCATTATGGCTTTGGGTTAAAAATGATTAGTGATGAATTAAAAGCACTTCTACGCTTCGACACCTGGGAAGAACAGGTTGAGACGAGGGACAGGGAACTGCAGATGGTGGTTTGCAAAAGAAGACACAGTGTGCTGGAGTGGCTCAGTGGGTCATGGAGAACATGGATAGGTGACACGTTACATGTTGGGAACCTTATCCAGAGCCTGAAGATGGGTCTCAGCCCAAATTGATTAGTAATGCCCCTGTCCCACTTAGGAAACCTGAACGGAAACCTCTGGTGACCTTGCGCCCCACTCAAAGTTTCCGTGAGTCGCCAGAGGTTTTGGTCACTCGCCTGGAAAGCCTCGACGAAGCGTGAGCTGCATCTACTGACCAAAGATCCTACAGGATCGTTGCTACCGACCGCACACACAGACAAACACATCGCGAAGGTGGGGGCCAGGGACAGCGGAGGAGTGCTGTCTGCGCGATGAAGAGGAAGGTAAACGGCTGCCACAGAGCACGGTAAGTCCTTTAGAGAGCGCGGGGGGGGGGGGGGAGAGAAGGGGAGAGAAGGGGGGAGAAGGGGGAGAAGGGCAGAGAGAAGGGGAGAGAAGGGGGGAGAAGGGGGAGAAGGGCAGAGAGAAGGGGAGAGAAGGGCAGAGAGAAGGGGAGAGAAGGGGAGAGTAGGGGAGAGAAGGGGGGAGAAGGGGAGAGAAGGGGAGAGAAGGGGAGAGAAGGGGGGAGATGGGGGAAGAAGGGGAGAGAAGGGGGGAGAAAGGGGGAGAAGGGGAGAGAAGGGGGGGGGGAGAAGGAGTGGAGACACTTTCGACCATTAGGGAGAGTGACCAAAACCTCCTGGAACCTCATGGAAACCTTGGGTGGGGCGCAAGATCACCAGAGGTTTACGTTCAGGTTTCCTAAGTGGGACAGGGTGTCAGGAGTTTTCTGTGGAGAAGGGAGGAGAGAATGGGGTTGAGCGGGAAAGATAGATTAGCACATGATTGAATGGCTGAGTAGACCTGATGGGCCGAATGGCCTAATTCTTCTCCTATAACTAATGAAAGCATTGCCTATCCATGTTCTCCTGAGATGCTGCCTGACCCACTGATCCAGCACTCTGTGCCACCTTCTGGTTCCGAGTAATCTCTTCAATTAGATATTTTACAGAGCGGAAAATAAACATGACCGGGATTCCACAGCCCCGTTGAAATTCAACAGGGTAAGTCCCTTTGACCATCACAAATGTACCCTTGAAGAGATTTCCTTATCAGGGTGCATGTTTAGCTTTAGGTTTCTTATTGTCCCGTGTACCGAGGAACAGTGGAAACCTTTGTTTAGCAAGCTATCAAATCATATAATACTACGCATAAATACGATCAGTTTAGTTTACATAGAAACATAGAAAATAGGTGCAGGAGTAGGCCATTCGGCCCTTCTAGCCAGTACCGCCATTCAATATGATCATGGCTGATCATCCACAATCAGTACCCCGTTCCTGCTTTCACCCCATATCCCTTGATTCCATTAGCCCGATGAGCTATATCTAACTCTCTTTTGAATACTTACAATAGACAATAGACAATAGACAATAGGTGCAGGAGTAGGCCATTCGGCCCTTCGAGCCAGCACCGCCATTCAATATGATCATGGCTGATCATCCACAATCAGTAACCTGTTCCTGCCTTCACCCCATATCCCATGACTCCGCTATCTTCAAGAGCCCTATCTAGCTATCCAGTGAATTGGCCTCCACTGTCTTCTGTGGAGGCCAATTCACAACTCTCTGGTTGAAAACGTTTTTCCTCATCTCAGTCCTAAATGGCCTACCCCTTATTCTTAAAACTGTGACCCCTGGTTCTGGACTTTCCCAACATGGGGAACATTTTTCAGGCATCCTAGCCTGTCCAATCCCTTAAGAATTTTATATGTTTCTGTAAGATCCCCTCTCATCCTTCTAAGTTGAGTTTATTATTGTGATGTGTAAGTCTAACGTTCGGAATGAGGTGGAGGTGAATCAGACAGTACCCTAGCCGATGGTAGGACCGTTCAGAAGCCTGATAACAGAGGGGAAGAAGCTGTTCCTGAGTAATAACATCGCCGTTCCTTGCAACACTCTCTTTGAAGTACTGAAGGGCAAGTTGGACTAGGTTGCTTGGTTGGTGCCCAGATTCCAACATCGTCTTCCTAGTGCTCTCTACTACTCTGCTTTAGATGACTAAAAGAGAAGTGCTTGGATGGAGTAAAATGTACAATGAAGTCAGTGAGATAGATTACAAGTACTTAATGGAAATCTATTTATTTAAAGAGATAGATTTTTGTTAATGTTATCTCTTCAAAGTCAGAAACTCTGGGTGAATTGTGCCGGCTTATCCAAGTTGCAGGAGTGAAATAACAGTTCTGTTAAAAAAAAAATCATCATTGATCGCAAATGGTAAATGCACGATATAATAACATATCCACGTAATAATGTTTACAAAACTCACTGATGTTGAGCTCGATGGATCTGAATTTAGACTGCTGTACAATACACTCACATACTTTTGACATATTCAGCTGAGGATATCTGAATTGATCATACTCAGAGAGTGTGGAAACAGGCCCTTCGGCCCGACTTGCCTTTGCCAGCTATGCTGCCCTCGTTTGGTCCATATCCCTCTAAACCTTTTCTTTCCCGTCTGTGACATTTCCATCTTTTCCATCTAAAAAATGTTCTGATTGTTCATCCTAAGCTTAATCATATTTTGAATCTTTATGTCATAAAGTCACCGAGGCTGGAAACAGGCCCTTCAGCCCAACATGCCCCATCTACACTAGTCCCACCTACACATGCTTGGCCCATATCCCTCTAAACCTGGCCTATTCATGTACAGTATATGTCTAAATGTCTCTTAAATGTTCTGATAGTGCCTGCCTCAAATGCCTCCTCCAGCAGCTCGTTCCATGGGGTCAAGGAAAGAGCGTTCACGTCGCGGCCCCTGTTTCCGCCAATCTATCCACCGCCATGCTCAAGAAGCACAAGAAGCGACAAGACAGACACCATTGCGTGCAGATGCGGAGAAGTGCGTTCAGCTCTGGCTGAACAACTTCTAATCTTGTGTGTGGACTCGATAAGAAGAAGAAGCATGTACCCATTACACTTTGTATAAAAAGGTTATCCTCAGGTTCCGATTAAATCTTTCCCCCCCTCACCTTAAATTCTACCATCTAATTTTGCTCCGATAAAACTCATTGAAATGCAGTACAGTAGCAATGAGTTACTGTATGTCTGAAGGCATACGTTTTGCTCAGTTATTACACCATGTCAGTGAATGCACACCAAGTTGGGGGGAGATTGTGTTGTCTTTAATTGTGGTACCTCATTGTGGTGCTTCATGATGACAAAACGGTACCCTGTGTTTGAGCCCAAACCGTATTTTGCCCAGTGTATGTAAGAAATTCATAAGTGCATAAATTCATAAGTGGTAGGAGCAGAATTAGGCCATTTGGCCCATCAAGTCTACTCTGCCATTTAATCATGGCTGATCTATCTCTCCCTCCGAACCCAATTCTCTTGCCTTCTCCCCATAACCCCTGACACCCATACTCATCAAGAATCTATCTATCTCTGCCTTAAAAATGTCCATTGACTTGGCCTCCACAGCCCTCTGTGGCAAAGAATTCCACAGATTCACCACCCTCTGACTAAAGAAATTCTTCCTCATCTCCTTCTTAAAGGAACGTCCTTTAATTCTGAGGCTATGACCTCTGGTCCTAGACTCTCCCACTAGTGGAAACATCCTTTCCACATCCACTCTATCCGGGCCTTGATAAATTTACTGTGCATGGTACAGTTTGGTGGAATCTACAGCTCGCTATCAGAAGAAATGTGTCAGAACACCCAGGAATGAAGTAGTGGTAGACTTAAGGGGCTGTCCCACTGCGGCGACCTAATCCGCGAGTTCTGGCGAGTTTGCCCTCGACTCATACTCGCAGCATGGTCGACACGAGGTCCTAGGAGGTCTTTATAACTCTCCTTCATGCTCGAGAGTAGTCCCCGCATCATCGAAGCCTCAGCTATGTCGCGGCGTATTTTTCAACATGCTGAAAAATGCCCGCGAGTAAAAAAAGGTCGCCATGGAAAAAAATCGATACTTTTTTTACTCGTGTGTTTAGTCGAAGTAGGTCGTAGTAGGTCGGCATGTTAGTCGTAGGTAATCGAGGGTAGTCGAAGGTAGTCGAAGGTAGTCGTAGATAGTCTTCAAAATAGTCGAAGGGAGGTCGAAGGAGATCGAAGGAGATCGAAGGAGGTCGTCTTCACTCTCCACTATTCGGTGTCCAATTTTCCCGAAGTTAGTTGTAGCTAGTCTTCAACATAGTCGAAGGAGGTCTTCAACATGTCATTTTTTCAAACTCTCCTAAACTCGCCAATTAGGTCGCCCAAGTGGGACAGCCACTTTAGCCCGGTCCATCTTAGATACTGACCTCTCCACCATCGAAGGGATCTATAGTTGCCTCAGAAATGCACCGATATCATCGTAGGCCCACACCAGCCTGGCCACGCTGTCATTTCGCTATTACCATTGGGAAGAAGGTACAGGAGCCTGAAAACCATGATCAGCAGATTCACAAGCAGCTTCTTCTTAGTGATTGTCAGGTTGTATGAACACAATGCAGCAATAATCTCAACTACGATCTTCTATGGACTGTATTTAGACTTTGGAGAAAGACAAGAAACAGCGTGGACACAGGCCCTTCGGCCCACCGAGTCCATGCCGACCAGCGATTACACTAGCATTATCCTACACTCTGGGGAAAATTTACAATTTTTACTGAAGCCAATTAACCTGTAAACCTGCACGTCTTTGGAGTGTGGGAGGAAACCGGAGCACCCAGAGAAAAACCCACACGGTTCCAGGGAGAACGTGCAAACTCCGTACAGACAGCACCCATAGTAGTCAGGATCGAACCCAGATCTCTGGCGCCGAGAGGCAGCAACATTACCGCTGCGCCACCGTGCCGCCCTCTATCAAGATGTGAATCCGGAAACCAATGAGCTTCAAAACTGAAGAAACAAAACGTGCCGGCATCATTGACATCGGCAAGACCGAGCGTAGACCAGGCAACCCTTTCACCCAACTCTGCCAAAGCCTGCAGATCTCCCTGTCGATGACCATTTCAACTCCAATTCCCGTTCCCATAATGAGCCTACTGTTCTGGGCCAGAGCGAGGTCACGTGCAAACTGGACGAACAGCACCTCATATTCCACTTGGGTAGTTTCCAACCCAATGCTGTGAACATTGAATTCTCTGTATTCAAGTATACTCACCTATCGTCTCTCTCTCCCCCTTGCCCACCACTCCAGTCCACACCCACTTCGCCCACTCTTCACATTATTCTACTTCTTTCCCATCCTTCATAGACCCATCCCCCATTCCCCCAATAGACAACAGACAATAGGTGCAGTAGGCCATTCGGCCCTTCGAGTCAGCACCGCCATTCAATGTGATCATGGCTGATCATCCACATTCAGTACCCCGTTCCTGCCTTCTCCCCATATCCCTTGAATCCGCTATCTTTATCTAACTCTCTCTTGAAAGCATCCAGAGAACCGGCCTCCACTGCCCTCTGAGGCAGAGAATTCCACAGACTCACAACTCTCTGTGTGAAAAAGTATTTCCTCATCTCCGTTCTAAATGGCTTACCCCTCATTCTTAAACCGTGTCCCCTGGTTCTGAACTCCCCCAACAACGGGACCATGTTTCCTGCCTCTAACGTGTCCAAACCCTTAATAATCTTATATGTTTCAATAAGATACCCTCTCATCCTAAATTCCAGAGTATACAAGCCCAACCGCTCCATTCTATCAACATATGACAGTCCCGCCATCCCGGCAATTAACCTCATGAACCTACGCTGCACTCCCACAATCTTATGCTTGTCTGCCCTCTTTTCCTCCACCTTTATCCCTCCATCTGGCTATGCACTTCACTCCTCTTAGTTTAGTTTAGAGATGCAGCGCAGAAACAGGCCCTTTGGCCCATCAAGTCCACGCCGACCAGCAATCCCCGCACATTAACACTACCTTATACACACACTGCGGACAATTTACATTTAGACCAAGCTAATTAATCTACAAACGACAATTGTACAACTTTGGAGTGCGAGAGGACACTGAAGATCTCGCAGGAAACCCACGCAGGTCACGGGGACAACGTACAAACTCCGTAGACACAGCACCGGTAGTCAGGATCGAACCCGGGTCTCTGGCGCTGTGAGGCAGCAACTCTACCCGCTGCGCCACCGTGCCTCTTCTCTAAATGGCTTCTGTAAATTTTCCCAAGTGTGTAGGGTGGAATAAGTGTACAGGCGATCGTTGGATGGCGTGTATTTGGTGGGCCGAAGGGCCTGTTTCCACTCTGTATCTCTAATTATTCTGCAGTTTGACATTGAATGTAAACCTCAGGCTTGCCTCAAACTGGTTACAATGTATTTCAAGAGCTAAGGAGTTTGAAATTGGATAAATCTCCACGGACCAATATAAAATAAGAACATCTATTTTAAAAAATCCAGTTACTATAGAAACCACTACTCTCTCTACAAGCACAGTAAATATTTAAGCAAATTTCTATTTGTTTTCAAATATATTATAGTGTCATGAAATGAAATCAAAATTAATTTAGATTAAACCTTCTGTGTGAATGTGCTGATGTAGTTAACAGCCCCAAATGTCACAGATAGTCAGCATTTGTGAATACTAATCCTTTGATGCATCTATGCTATCAGTTTCTACTATCTAGAGGGATATGGGCCAAACACAGGCAGCTGGGACTGGTGTAGATGGGGCATGTTGGTCGGCGTGGGCAAGTTGGGCCAAAGGGCCTGTTTCCACGCTGTATTACTTGATGACATGCTTCGTATGCATGCATTTTAGCAAAACCGGGATTTATAGTGCATAGCATTGGGCAGGCTGCATCTGGAGTATTGTGAGCAGTTTTGGGCCCCATATTTGACGAAGGGTCCAGAGGAGGTTTATGAGAATGATCCCAGGAATGTGTGGGTTAACATATGATGAATGTTTGATGGCACTGGGCCTGTACTCGCTGGAATTAACAAGGATGAGGGGGTGGGGGGGGGGGGGGGGGGAATCTCATTGAAACATACCGAATAGTGAAAGGCTTGGATAGAGTGGATGTGGACAGGATGTTTCCACCAAAGATCCTATAGCAAGCAAGATAGTCCACTTGACGAAAAAGACGTAGTACGGTCATGGGCAGATTCATGGGTAATTTTCGGCCCCATTTCCGTAACCGGCTTCCGTCTCCGCACCAAAGATCCCGTAGCGGAGCAAAGATAACTAGTGCGGAGACGGAAGCCGGTTACGGAAACATCCTCGTAAAAATAAAAGTTCTTTGGTAAAAATCTTCTCCTCATCTTCAGAATTATAATTTATTAACACAAACTGTTCCCCCGCAACGTTGATTACACTGCGAGTCGAGTCGTGTTGGGTCGGGTTACGGAAATTAATGAAAAAAAAGCCCACGTTCCGTTCCGTTGCGTACTACACGTCAGCCCATTGCATTTAGCAGGAGTGGTCTATCTTGCTCCGCTATAGGTTCTTTGGTTTCCACTAGTGTGAGAGTCTAGGACCAGAGTGCTTAGCCTCAGAATAAAAGGATGTAGCTTTAGAAAGATCAGGAGGAATTTCTTTAGTCAGAGGGTGGTGAATCTGTGGAATTAATTGCCACAGAAGGCTGTGGAGGCCAAGTCAATGGATATATTTAAGGCAGAGGTAGATTCTTGATTAGTATGGATGTCAGGGGTTATGGGGAGAAGGCAGGAGAATGGCTGTTAGGAGGGAGAGATAGATCAGTCATGTTTGAATGGTGGAGTAGACTTGTATTGTATTGTATATCTTTCTTGTCATTTCCTGAGTATTCGCATACCCAGAGGAAACAAAAAAATGTTCCTCAACCAGTGTCCATTTCAGTGTGTGCAGTAAAAAATAAATAGAAGTAAAAATACATATATCATGAACAAATTAACACTCTACTCTACTAAACATCAACAGGCGTTCCGATCGGCAGCGGCACGACAGTGGCTCTGCTGCAGTGTGTCCAGGTTGGTGGTTGGTGCACGATACTTTGGCAGGGGGCAAAGTCCGTTTATCAGTCTTATAACCTGCGGGAAGAAGCTGAGGAGCATCCTGCTGGTTTTGCACCTAATGCTCCGGTACCTCTTCCCAGATAGGGCCGAATGGCCTAATTCTGCTCCTATCACATTAACTAATGAACTTATCCCAATATTATTTTCTCAAACTGCTCTCACATGCTGGTAGATGGTGTAGCTGAGGGATTGGTACAAAAATAGCTACTAGGACAGAGAACTGTATTCCATGCAGCGAATTGATACGACTAAATGATTTATGAGATCTCCTTAAAGGTTAGTTTAAAGTCAACCATGCTGATTTGATAAACAGAAACACTCTTCATGAGAAGAAATCATTTGTGAAGCCCCATATTGCTAGACTCACATATCACACATCATTTATGTGATGCTCCAATATGCATGATCCCAAACAGACCAGACAACTCCAGCAACCTCATCCAGTGCTTTCAGCTCAGGCAGTGACAAGCACTGGATTTGAACTTAACTCAGAAACAATGCTCATTCATTGAAACATAGAAACATAGAAAATCGGTGCAGGAGGAGGCCATTCGGCCCTTCAAGCCAGCATTGCCATTCATTGTGATCATGGCTGATCGTCCCCAATCAATAACCCGTGCCTGCCTTCTCCGCATATCCCTTGATTCCCCTATTCCACAGAGCTCTATCTAACTCTCTCTTCAATCCATCCAGTGATTTGGCCTCCACTGCCCTCTGTGGCAGGGAATTCCACAAATTCACAACTCTCTGGGTGAAAACGTTTTTTCTCACCCCAGTCTTAAATGGCCTCCCCTTTATTCTAAGACTGCAGCCCCTGGTTCTGGACTCGCCCAACATTGGGAACATTTTCCTGCATCTAGCTTGCCCAGTCCCTTTTATAATTTTACATGTTTCCACAAGATCCTTTTCACTAGACAACACTAAATCCAGAATTGCCTTTTCTCTGGTCGGCTCCATTACAAGCTGCTCTAAGAATCCAGGGTAATTCCAAGGTATCCTTCCAAGATATCAACGCCTGAACCGTGGTCACTCCCCTCTTCTCCGCTCTCCCATCAGGCACGAGGTACAGAAGGGTGAAAACGCACACCTCTGCATTCAGGGACAGTTTCTTCCCAGCTGTTATCATCCTATCAACAACCAGAGAGCAGTCCTGAGCTACTATCTACCTCATAGGAGACCCTCAGGCTATCTTTGATCGGACTTTGCTGGACTTTACCTTGCACTAAACGTTATTCCCTTTATTATGTATCTGTACACTGTGAATGGCTCGATTGTAATCATGTATTGTCTTTCCGCTGACTGGTTAGCACGCAACAAAGGCTTTTCACTGTACCTCGGTACACGTGACAATAAACTAAACTGAACTGAACTAAAACTTTTAATATATTTATGTAAAGATAGGAAGAGAATTATACAACAAAACATTACTGATCCTGAAAATCTAAAAAGCAAAAGTAATCCAAAAAGCAGAAGTACTCAGTGATGTTACAAGGCTTGGGACCATTATTCAAACATTTCTCATTTTGCTCTCCTGATTTATTTATATTAAATTGTTTTGGTTTTCCCTTTCCTGTTGCCTCTAAAGCACAATTTGTGATTATTATTCCACTCTCTTCATTTTTATTCGTTGTACAACTACCGGAGAAAATCTCCCATAGATCATAGGCCGTAGAACATAGAACGGCACAGTGCTGCTGGTCAATCCTCCAACTTCACAATTTGCAACTCTCTAATCCTTTTGTCTCATGCCTTGTGCAATCTGCAATTGCAGCACGGTGGCCCAGCGGTAGAGTTACTGCCCTACAGCGCTTGCAGCGCCGGAGACCCGGGTTCGATCCCGACTACGGGTGCTGTCTGTACGGAGTGTGTACGTTCACCCCCGTGATCACAATCACAGAAATGTATTCACTAAAACTATACTAATACTAAACTAAGGGGCAGCACAGTGGTGCAGTGGTAGAGCTACTGTCTTACAGCGCCAGAGACCCGGGTTCGATCTCGACTACGGGTGCTGTCAATACACAATAGACAATAGGTGCAGGAGTAGGCCATTCTGCCCTTCGAGCCAGCACCGCCATTCAATGTGATCATGGCTGATCATCCCCAATCAGTATCCCGTTCCTGCCTTCTCCCCATATCCCCTGACTCCGCTTTCTTTAAGCTCTAAGAAACCTATCTAGCTCTCTCTTGAAAGTATCCAGAGAACCGGCCTCCACCGGACAGAGAGTGGTGAGTCTGTGGAATTCTCTGAGGCAGAGAATTCCACAGACTCACAACTCTCTGTCCGTACGGATTGTGTACCTTCTCCCCGTGCCCCTCGTGGGTTTTCTCCAAGATCTTCGGTTTCCTCCCGCACTCCAAAGACGTACAAGTTTGTGGGTAAATTGGCTTGGTATAAGTGTGAATTGTCACTAGTGTGTGTCGGCTGGCATTAATGTGCAGGGATCGCTGGTCGGTGTGGACTTGTTGGGCCAAAGGGCCCGTTTCCATGCTGTGTCTCTAAGCTAAACTAAACGCTAAACTAAAGGGGGGGGGGGGGTGGGGAGAAACATAAAACTCTCTGCGTATATTTACAGAGAAACACTGTTTAATATACATAATGGCTAAACCTCGATATCAGTCATGAATCACCATATAGCATTAGTGGCTTTCACATGCTACAGTGCTGTTGGCCATTTTTGGTAGTTTAAGCAAGAAATATGCGCGAGATGTAAATAATTCCATTTTAGAGCTTGGTCAAAAGGACACGGCAGAAAATGTTGCCGGTTTGTATTACGAGCCTGAACTTATAACTCAATGAGTTAAGCAAAGTTGTTCAAATGAATACAGCGTTGTATAACAACCGCTAACTAAAGATGAAATACACTCCCTGACAGTTCATAGCCATCAGGTTATAAAATTGCCAATTTCTGGAGACACAGCGGGGAAACAGGCCCTTCGGCCCACCAAGTCCGCACTAACAAACTGTTAGACAGGTACATGGATATGACAGGTTTGGAGGGATATGGACCAAGCGCAAGCAGGTGGGACTAGTGTAGCTGGAACATGTTGGCCAGTGTGGGCAAGTTGGGCTGAAGGGCCTGTTTCCACACTGTATCACTCTATGACTGTATGACCAGTGATCACCCTCTACAATAGCACTATCTTTACAACATGCACACCTGTACATCTTTGGAGTATGCGAGGAAACCGGAGCAACTGGAGAAAACCCATTTGATCACAGGGAGAATGTGCAGACTCTACACGGACAGCACCGGTAGTCAGGATCGAACCCGGGTCTCCGGTGCTGTAAGGCAGCAACTCTACCGCTGCGCCACTCTGCTGCCGCCTTGGACAACGGGAGGATGAGTCAGTGAAAATAAACACACGTTGTAAGCATTGAAAGAAAGATGTGAAGGTAGACAAAAATGCTGGAGAAACTCAGCGGGTGAGGCAGCATCTATGGAGCGATGGAAATAGGCGTAGCAACAGGACATTCCAAAAAGAGCAGAAAATAGTAGATGAGAATCGGATTGGAGGCAACAATCTAGGTGATATAATAAGGTAGACAAAAATGCTGGAGAAACTCAGTGGGTGCAGCAGCATGTATGGAGCGAAGGACATAGGCAACGTTTCGGCCCGAAACCCTTCGGGTTTCGACCCGAAACGTTGCCTATTTCCTTTGGGTTTCGGCCCGAAACGTTGCCTATTTCCTTTGGGTTTCGGCCCCAAACGTTGCCTATTTCCTTCGCTCCATAGATGCTGCTGCACCCGCTGAGTTTCTCCAGCATTTTTAGTCTACCTTCGATTTTCCAGCATCTGCAGTTCCTTCTTAAACGAAAGAAAGATGCAGTCTTTTGATTGATTGATTGATTGAACAATTGATAGATACAGCATAGAAACAGCCTCTTCGGCCCAACCGAGTCCACACCAACCAGAGATTTATCCAATCAAACCAGTTCTATGTCATCTCTCTTTCGCATCCACACCCTACACATGGTGGGGCAATTTACAGAAGGGAACCAGAGCACCCAGGAGAAGCCTGCGTGGACACAGAGAGAACGTGCAAACTCCACACAGACAGCATCCAAGGTCAGGATCGAACCCAGGTCTCTGGACTCTGTGAGGCAGCAGCTCTACCAGCTGTGCCACCGTGCTGCCACGTTTATGAGGACTTTTTTTTTTTTCCGTTTCGTGCAACTGAATTACAATCTGTAGAAACAGTTATTGAAAAATGTGCAATAAAATATGTGATTACTGCCAAAGTAAGACATTTACAACCCATAAGTACGGGAACTTCCTCGAAACCACCTTTTCAGTGAATGAACCGAAGACTATTTGAAAACGGAGAACTCAAAGTGGAATCTGATCCTGGCCCCCAATTGGAATCTGAATGCATGCATCTTCTCACGGTGCTGACTCATGAGAGATAAGGAATGGGGATTCCTGATACCTTACATCCGTGGTTCTTAACCTGGGGGTCATTTGGGGCTTTGCCGGGGGTCATGAAGGGGACACAAATAACATATCAATTTGTTGAGCCCATGTTTAGGAACCCAACAAAGGCACATACCACATACAGTATTGTTTTTTGCGTATGCGCGTACTGGTGCCAAAAAGGTTAAGAACCACTGCCTTACGTCTTATTAACAGAATTATAGCATTGTGGATATTGTTCAGCCTGACATTATTTAATACATCAATGGTTGGTAATGGAAGATGGAAAATGAAGCTCAGCATTATATACCAGCGATAAACTCGGCACAGTTACTCACTGAAGCCAATTGGAGTTTAGTACTAAAGGCAGTAACTGCAAGATGCTAACCCACGAACAAAAGCCCCCATCCCCCCCCTCCCCCCATCTTCCCTGTGCCCCACCGAGATGCGCTCCCATCTCCCCCTTTCCCCCTTCATCCACCTATATTCCTTCATATGGGGAGAAAAAGCAGGAACGGGGTACTGATTGGGGATGATCAGCCATGATCACATTGAATGGCGGTGCTGGCTTGAAGGGCCGAATGGCCTACTCCTTCACCTATTGTCTATGTATCCATGTATCTGGCTTCACATTTCGTGTCTCTTCCATCCCCTATCTCCTAACCTCAGACATTTTGTCGTTTCATCTCTGGGCTTTGTCCAAACATCTGACAATTAAAATCCCCCCCCCTCCCTCCCCCATCCCACCTATCACTTACCAGGTTTTGTCCCACCCCCACCTCTCACCCATTACAATTAGTCTGAAGAAGGGTCCTGACCTGAAGCATAGAAACATAGATAATAGGTGCAGGAGTAGGCCATTCGAACCAGCACCGCCATTCAATATGATCATGGCTGATCATCCAGAATCAGTACCCCGTTTCTGCTTTCTCCCCATATCCCTTGATTCCGTTAGCCCGAGGAGCTATAATCTAACTGTCTCTTGAAGACAATCAGTGAATTGGCCTCCACTGGCTTCTGTGGCAGAGAATTCCACAGATTCACAACTCACTGGGTGAAAAAAACATTTCCTCATCTCAGTCCTAAATGGCCTACCCCTGATTCTTAACGTCACTTATCCATGTTCTCCAGGACCCTCCAGAAGGGTACTGATGTAGCGGCACCTAGTGGTGGGGCAGGGAAGTCAGAACCCTCGTCATTGGTCGGTACGGTCACGCGGGGGTTTCGTTTCGCGGGCTTTTAGTTATCAGCGCTCCTCGCCAGCGACAGGAGCTGCGTACTTGAGCACGACTAGGCACGCGTATTTAAAGGTTTCTGTTTGTTTTTTGTGAATTAAAAACAATTTCACTCAACCTGCCTGGTCTTGCTTCACTGACATGAAACATCAGTCCACAGTTGTTGCCTGACAATGCTGAGTTAAGGGCCTGTCCCACTTGGCCGTCATTTGCGCCTCATTTACGCATCATATGTACAATAGGTCGACGCATCGTGATGCGCGATGTCATGCGCAAATCACACGTCAGCACAGCCGTCTGGTGCGCGTGATGTCATTAGAATACCCTGCGGCGCACGGTGGTGCATGGTTACTGACGTTGACGCACGGTGACGTAACCATGCGTCACCACGCGATACACGTGAGACGTCGGGACGGCAGCGTGTGTAGCCAATACGTCAGCGTGCGTACGCGATACGTCACGCAGGTGGCGGGCGAGGATTTCGTTACACTACGAAATCATGGAGCGCCGCGCGATACCGCGCGCCACAGCATGCAATTTCACGCTTCACCATGCGCAATGCGTGCGTCACCCACGCGTCACGACGCATCAACCTATTTTACATATGACGCGTAAATGAGGCGCAAATGACGGCCTAGTGGGACAGGCCCTTAACTGAGCACTTTTGTTCTTTCGTTACTGCAAAATGCTAATTTTGTTCTGTTCCCTGAAATTGATTCCATTAGCCCTAAGAGCTAAATCTAACTCTCTCTTGAATACATCCAGTGAATCGGCCTCCATTGCCTTCTGTGGCAGAGAATTCCACAGATTCACAACTCTCTGGATGAAAAGGTTTTTCTTTTCTCAGTCCTAAATGGCCTACCCCTTATTCTTAAACTGTGACCCCTGGTTCAGGACTCCCCCAACATGGGGAGCATTTTGCCTGCATCTAGCCCTTAAGAATTTAATATGTTTCAAAAAGATGCCCTCTCATCCTTCCAAATTCCAGTGAATATAAGCCCGGTTGATCCATTCCATCTTTCATCATGTGTCATCTTTTTTATCCCCAGAAGTCAATTAGTTATTTTGAATGAATTCCAAAGTCAGAGTACCAAGCTGTTGAAGTGAGACCAGGTGTATCTCTGTCATATCCCCGTGACTGTCCCTCTGTCACCCACAATGTACTGCAATGTGATACGCCACCCCTGATATCACGAGCATCAGAGCCACTTCTGACAATCAGTCTTTGTTCGTTCATCTTCACTACAGATCAGTACATGGATATTTGAGGCTTTTCTCAATGTCAGACAATACTTGTTGGTGTTCAGTTCATAAATTAAACATAAATGAAGGTGTAGGAATGATCTTCATTGTTGACTGTATTTGATGCTGGGATAGTATCACCTTTAATCTGTTCCACCGGCCTCTCTGTACCTGACTCCTTCCTTATAATCCCATTGCCCCAACTTACAAATACACTCCAAACCACATCGACTGTTTTTAATTTTTTAAACTCTCTATCTATATATTTTATATATATATTATATATATACAGTATACAGGTTTTGATGTAGTTTGCATCATGTTTGTGTAAATAGTAATAAATTATTAATTAAGAAGCTATGTTTTTGTTGTGTCAGGTATTGTATTGTCATAAGTCCCAAAACAGAATGATAAAATTATAGAAATATATATATATATATAAAATAGACACAAAAGCTGGAGTAACTCAGCGGGTCAGGCAGCATCTCTGGAGAGAAGGAATGGGTGGCGTTTCGGGTCGAGACCCTTTTTCAGACTGAGTCAGGGGAAAGGGAAATGAGAGATATGGACGGTGATGTAGAGAGATAGAGAACACATGAATGAAAGATAAGCAAAAAAGTAACAATGATAATGGAAACAGGCCAATGTTAGCTGTGGGCTAGATGAAAATGAGTCACAGACAATGAGACTCAACAAGATATAAAATTCTCTATAAATGAAATTTTCTCTCTCCCTCTTTTATATACATATATATATATATATGCCCCTTACACACACACATGGAATACCGTTTTGGGATCCCACTTTTTTTAGGAAAAATATACTTGGCTTCTGAATCTGCAATTTTTCATCTAGTGCATGACAGAAGATATCAGTCCAGGCTAGGAGTTGCCAGTGGTAATGGATAGATGGACATTACGCCAATATTCTGTTTTGTTAATGCAGATAATATAGAAGCATTTGTAAAATAAATCATGAGACAGCGCAACCCTCTTCCAAATGATGCTGCTTATTTTCTTCACGGCTGAGTTAAACAACTCTGCTTGATCCGGGGTTGCTGTTTTTGATGTGCAACTGCAGCTTCATTGTCTACACGGAGAGAGTTTAGAGATACAGCGTGGAAACAGGCCCTTCGGAACACTGACCCCGTGTTGACCAGCCATCACCCGTACACTAGTTCTCTGCTACACACTGGGAACAATTTACAGAAGCCAATTAACCTACAAACCCTGCACGTCTTTGGAGTGTGGGGGGGAACCAGAGCACCCGGAGAAAACCCACATGGTCACAGGGAGAAAGTACAAACTCCATACAGACAGCACCCGTAGTCAGGATTGAACCCCGGGTCTTTAGCACTGTAAGGCAGCAACTCTACCGCTGCGCCACCGTGCTACCCAGAGGAGATAAATTAGAAAACTATGGAACTGTCTACGACAGAGAAGTCATTGGATTCTAAGGACAAGATGGCCGAGCATTTTGAGATGGAGACTCAAAAGCTGGAACTGCAGATGCCAGAACCTTGAGCAAAACACAAAGTGTTGGAGGAACTCAGCAGATCAGGCAGCATCTGTGAAAGGAATGAGGGCAGTACATTGGGCACAGCGGTAGAGTTGCTGCCTTACAGCGCCAGACACCTGGGTTCGATCCCGACTGCGGGTGCTGTCTGTACAGAGTTTGTACGTTCTCCCCATGGTTTTCTCCGGGTGCTCCGGTTTCCTCCAACAACTACAAAGACGTAAAGGTTCGTAGGTTAATCGGCTCCGGATATAAATTGTAAATTGTCCCTAGTGTGTAGGATAATGCTAGTGTACGGGGTGATCGCTGGTCGGCGCGGGCTCAGTGGGCCGAAGGGTTTGATTCTGCGCTGAATGTCGGAAATGAAAAGAATGGACAGATGATGTTTCAGGACTGAACATGTTGATATATTTGTTTTTAAAGTGGAGGTAACATAGATCTGTAAAGGCAAATTATTTGCTTGGTTAGGGTATTGATCAATCTGTGGAACACTAGATGTGGGCAGGAATATATACTCAATTTGTGAAGATATGACTACTGATGTCACACACGATCTCTGCTGGTCCTCAATTAGTCACCAATTTTATTACTGACTTAGTAAGCCATATATTTAAGTTGTCTGGTGACATAAAATAAGTAGCACAGACAAAAATGTAAAGAGCTTCTGTATATTACTAATGGACATTAATGGATCATTCTGAGGGCAAAATTGTGTCAGATGAATGTTAATCGAGTGATAGAAGAGGAACTTAATTAAGTTTTCCTTAAAGTGGGGAAATGGCTGAAAGAAAGTAAGTCCAAAAAAACTCATGGATCAATGCATCCAGGTCGTTAAAATGTGGTGGCCAAGTCTAAAGAAATAATCAAAATGCTTCATGAGGTAGAGAGAGGTTGGGCTGAAGGGCCTGTTTCTGTGCTGTATGACTATGACTCTAAATGTTAGCTTTTATATTTAGACAGTAAAGGGCCTGTCCCACCTAGGCGATTTTTTTTGGCGACAGCTGGAAAATAGGCTGTCGACCACATGGTCACGGGGTGACGCCTGTATTGTCGTGAGTTGTCTCCTCAAGGGTCGTGCCATTTTTCTTGTCGCCGCTGGATTTTGCAATGTTCAAAACCTCTTGGCGACAGTGGGCTTGACGTTGCCTGTCTTCTCCTGTCGTAGGTTGTCGCCAGGATGACGACAGGTGACGTTGGTTGTCGCCGGTTCATTACCTCGGTGAATTCCATTGGCGACAACCTACGTCAACCGGCGACAGGTATCGGCGACTGAATTATCTTCAGTTGTCGCCGACAGGAACGTTGCTTGTCGTAGCTTGTCGCGGGGTGGACGACGGTTGACTTCGGTTGTCGGTAGGTTGTCGTAGGTGTGGTCGTAGGTGGATGTCCTAAGTCGCGACGATTGGTTCTCCAGTTGTCGGTAGCTTGCTGTAGCTTGACACCGACTAGGTGGTAAGTTGTCATAGACATTGTCGTAGGGGGGGGGTCCAGTAACCTGCTACGACTGTGACAGTCGCCGGCAGTTGCCGAAAAAATCACCTAAGTGGAACAGGCCCTTTACAGATACAGTATGTCTTCCAGAAACATCCCAGCGCACTTTACATGTTTTAAGTTCAGCAGTGCAGTTGTAGATGGGATATGGACAAATGCAGCAGTTATTATGTGTGTAGGTAGGCCCCACAGATACAAGAATTACTAATTTAATTTGTTTTTAACGGTGATGTTGACAGAGAAATGAATATTACAAATAGATTGTGAAATCCTCTTTGAAAAGTAATAATCTGTAGATGCTGGAAATGTGAATGAAACAGGACATGCTGGAGAGATTTAGTAGGCCGAGTAACATCTATGGAGAGATGTTAAAGCGCCTGTCCCACTTTCACGACCTAATTCACTACCTTTTTTACTCGTGGACATTTTTCATCAGGCTAGAAAAAACGCCCCGACCTACTTGATGCCATGAGTACCTACAACTAGCATCACGGCCTGCTACGACCTACCTACGACCTCCTACGACCTCCTACGACCTTGTGACGACCATGCTGCGAGTATAAGTCAAGGGCAAACTCGGCAGAGGTTGTGAATTAGGTCGTGAAAGTGGGACAGGCGCTTTAATATTTCAGAAACACAAAGAGCTGGAGGAACTCAGCAGGTCAGGCAACATGTGTGGAAGAAATGGACAGAGGAACATTTTGGGTTGGGACACGTATTTAGATCAGTCTGAAAAAGCATCCCGTCCTGAAACATCTGTCTACAGATGTTGCCTAACCTGCTGAGTTCCTCCAGCACTTTGTGTTTTGCTCAAGATTCCCACATCTGCGGTTGATCTCAGGAATTATTGGGTTAACGTACGATGAGCGTTTGATGGCACTGGGCCTATTTTCGCTGGAGTTTAGAAGAATGACGGGGGGTCCTCATTGAAACTTACTGAGTAGTGAAAGGCCTGGATAGAGTGGATGTGGAGAGGCTGTTTCCTCTGGATGTGGGAGAGTCTAGCACCAGAGGCCATAGCCTCAGAATAAAAGGACATACCTTTAGGAAGATTAGAAGGAATGTCTTTAGTCAGAGGGTGGTGAATCTGTGGAATTCATTGCCACAGAAGGCTGTGGAGGCCGTCAATGGATATTTTTAAGGTGGAGATGAACAAATTCTTGATTAGTACTGGTGTCAGGGGTTATGGGGAGATGGCAAGAGAATTGGGTTGAGAGGGAAAGATAGTTCAGCCATGGTTGAATGGCAGAGTGGACGTGATGGGCCGAATGGCCTAGGTCTCCCCCTAGGACATATGAATTTATGAGATCCTTGTTTGGATCGAGAGTCCTCGGTCTCCACCATCTTCCGTTTTTATTTAATCTCCTTTTTTCACAAACATTTTATCGAAGTTACCAGAACATTGGCTTAGTTTCCAGGCACCTATTACCCCTGGCAATGCAACTCAACTCCTACACTGTCTTTAATCATGTGCTTATCTCACTAAGTGTAGTTAATCCAAGGTTTTAACATGAATATCCTGAGATTTGGGCACCCAATACAGTCATCCTAACACCATATTTGACAATGATATAATTTGTGCCTCTCTTCTGAATGCAAGTATTTGCTATGAAAAAATGTGTCCAAATTAAACATCACAGATTCTCAACTTTGCTTTAGTATTTCATGGCTAGGTATACGTTCTGCTCAAAGATTATTTTGTTAAACTGACCTGATGGGGGGACAAAATATTTGTGATGTCAAGGCAATGCTTGTTCACCTTTAGACATTTTTTTGTCTAGTTTGCAGTATAGTTTATTATCGTCACGTGCGCTGAGGTACAGTGAAAAGCTTTTGTTTCCAGTCAAAGAAAAGACCGTACATGATTGCAATCAAGTCATCCACAGTGCACAGATCGATGACAAAGGGCACAATATTCATTGCAAGATGAACTCGGATTAAAGATAGCTCAAAGGTCTCCAATGAGGTGGATGGGAGGTCAGATCATATTCTAGTTGTTGGTAGGACGGTTCAGTTGCCTGATAACAGCTGGGAAGAAACTGTCCCTGAATCTGCAGGTGTGTGTTTTCAACCTTAGTTTAGTTTAGAGATACAGCGTGGATACAGGCCCTTCGGCCCACCGAGTCCACACCGACCAGCGATCCCCACACATTTACACAAACCTACGCACGCTAGGGACAATTTACACTTATACCAAGTATAGAAACCCAAGCCGATTAACCTGCAAACCTGTACGTCTTTGGAGTGTGGGAGGAAACCGGAGATTTCGCAGTAAACCCACGCAGTCACGGGGAGAACGTACAAACTCCGTACATGCAGCACCCGTAGTTGGAATCGAACCCGGGTCTCTGGCACTGCAAGCGCTGTAAGGCAGCAATTCTACCGCTGTGCCACCATGCCGCCCGCTTCTGCACCTCTTGCTTGATGGGAGAGGGGAGAAGATGGAGTGACTGGGGGGGGCGAGACTGGTCCTTGATGATGCTGCTGGCCTTTCCTAGGCAGCGTGAAGTGTAGATGGAGTCAGTGGAGGGGGGGTTGGTTTGCGTGATGGTCTGGACTATGTCCACAAAACTCTGCTAACTGAGAGTTTTTCCCTTGACCGACAGATTTCCTATTCACTTAATTCTCTCTGAGTTGGCAGTAGCTCTCTCATCAGGGGCCTTTAATCCCATTGATACTTCCTTAGCAAAGCCAGACAACTACTTAGCCCCTAGGGCAGTATTTTACTCTTTTTCCATTGATCTCCGTATTTTTTTCAGCCAGTTTGCTTTGCGCTGTACTGTGTGTTCATTATTTGAACCATTTCGGATAAATGATCATCATACAATAGCCAACATTACAATTAAAATTATTTCAGAGCCCAATCCAATTTTATGCATCACCTTTACCGTGTTATTGGAAGTGTTTGAGAGCTGCAGAGAGCGTTACTTGTTTATGTGTCTAACACTGACCCTTCATTATCTCAAACCAACTCTAATGCAGAGGTTTATAATTTTGCGGAAGCTATGGCTTTAGTTATGCGGCTTATACTTGGAGATAAGAAACTGTCGCTCTTGGCTGGAGCTAAAAGCGGAGGTTGTCTTCTCTAATTCCCTGAGAACTTCTTTCTCGTTTTTGTCCAACAAAAGCACACCTAATTGTACTTGTTTAAGAAAGAACTGCAGATGCTGGAAAAATCGAAGGTAGACAAAAAAATGCTGGAGAAACTCAGCGGGTGAGGCAGCATCTATGGAGCGAAGGAATGGGTGACGTTTCAGGTCTGAAGAAGGGTTTCGACCCGAAACGTCACCTATTCCTTCGCTCCATAGATGCTGCCTCACCCGCTGAGTTTCTCCAGCATTTTTGTCTACCTAATAGTACTTGGACCGGTAGCGTTATGAAGCGAGACCCTTCTTCCGAAAGGACTGAAGAAGGGTCTCGACCTGAAACGTCACCAGTCCATGCTCTCCGGAGATGCTGCCTGAACCGCTGAGTTAAGGGCCTGTCCCACTTAGCCGTCATTTGCGCCTCATTTACGCGTCATATGTAAAATAGGTCGACGCGTTATGACGCGTGGGGTGTGCATGCGTTGCGCATGGCAAGGCGTGGAATCGCATGCGGTGGCGCGCGGTATCGCACGGGACTCCAGGATTTCGTAGAGTACCGAAATCCGCACACGCCACCTGCGTGATGTATCGTGTACGCACGCTGATGCATTGGCGTCGCACGCCGACGTCTCACGTGTATCGCGCGGTGAAGCATGTTTACGTCACCGTGCGTAACCATGCGTTGCGCATGGCAAGGCGTGGAATCGCATGCGGTGGCGCGCGGTATCGCACGGGACTCCAGGATTTCGTAGAGTACCGAAATCCGCACACGCCACCTGCGTGATGTATCGTGTACGCACGCTGATGCATTGGCGTCGCACGCCGACGTCTCACGTGTATCGCGCGGTGAAGCATGTTTACGTCACCGTGCGTAACCATGCGTCGCCACGCGCCACAGGGTATTCTAATGACGTCACGCACACCAGACAGCTCTGCTGACGCATGATGATGCGTGATTTGTGCGCGTCGACCTATTTTACATATGACGCGTAAATGAGGCGCAAATGACGGCCAAGTGGGACAGGCCCTTTACTCCAGCACTCTGTGTCATCTTGTGTGTGAACCAGCGTAAGCATGGCAGTGTTTGGAGAGAGAAGGAGGTTTAATGCGGTGGCACAGATTTAGATAAATTAATAATGTTAACAAAAGCAAGCAGAAGTGAAAAGGGAGGTGGTATTCAGCTTCAGCAGGGTATAAAATGAACAGTAATGAAACAGACACCCATTTAACATTCACTCAATTATGTCTCCAGATACAAAAGCAAAATTGGTCATGCTAGATAATGATCAGTCATTTCACTGCTTTCCATATTACACCCCTCTGAAGTTGAATTTCAACCGAATGGATTACTTAAATGCATTCAATTATACATTTTTGAAAGATATTGACATTGTGACTCCTGTAATTTTTTCTAATGTCCCAAGCCAACACTATTCCACTGGTAGATTATTAATATTACTGTAAATTATGTTAACGTGTATGCTTATGGAGAGGGGTGATTTATAGATCGGAGTTTATGGATCCTTCGTAAGTAAATCTTCGAAGATAAATCATTTTGTTTCAAACTTGCAATAAAACTTTACCAGCAAGCAAGTGCTCCAATTTCTGCTGCCATTGCTTCCTTCGTTCTTTGGGATTATTGTTATATTTCCCCTTTAAAAGATAAAGGGAAATCCAAAAAGATTCTACAAGCACATTCAGGGCAAAAGAGTAACTATTGAGAGAACGAGATCCCTCAAAGATCGACAAGGTGGTGGAGACTCATCTCTGACTGTTGCTCTTCTGTATTTAACATGAAGACAAGAAACTTTACATCTGTTTAGTTTTAGAGATCCAGCATGGAAACAGGCTCTCTGGCCCATCGGGTCCACGCCAACCAGTGATCAACCGTACACTAGTTAGGGTTAAATATCTTGCACACTTAGGGAAAATTTACCAAAGCCAATTAACCTACAAACATATAGACCTTTGGAGTGTGGGAGGAAACAGGAGCACCCGGAGAAATCCCATACGGTCACGGGGAGAACGTACAAACTCCGTACAGACAGCATCTGTGGTCAGGATCGTACCCGGGTCTCTGGCGCTGTATTGCAGCAATTCTACCGCTGCGCCACCGTGCCGCCCCAACCTCTTGCCTGACGAGAAAGGGGAGAAGAGGGAGGGTCCGGGGTGCGACACATCCTTGATTATGCTGGTGGCCTTTCTGGGGCAGTGTGGTGTAGATGGAGGCAATAGAAGGGAGGTTGGTTTGTGTGATGGTCTGGGTTGCATCTTAGATTGAGCTGTTCTCAGTTTGACCCATATAAGTTCATAAGCGATAGGAGCAGAATTAGGCCATTCGGCCCATCAAGTCTACTCTGCCATTCAACCATGGCTGATCTATATTTCCCTCTTAACCTCATTATCCTGCCTTCTCCCCATATCCCCTGACACCCGTACTAATCAATAATCTATCTATCTCTGCCTAAAAAATATCCATTGACTTGGCCTCCACAGCCTTCTGTGGCAATGAATTCCACAGATTCACCACCCTCTGACTGAAGAAATTCCTCCTCATCTCCTCCCTAAAGGGACGTCCTTTAATTCTGAGGCTATGACCTCCGGTGCTGGACTCTCCCACTAGTGGAAACCTCTTCTCCACATCCACTCTATCCAGGCCTTTCACTATTTAAAAATACGTGACTCCAGACTGGAAGATGGTTGACTGCTAAGTGCCTCTGAAACTCAACAAACAACTTGGTTTAAGGGCCTCCCAAAATCATGAATTATAGAATATGAAAGTAAAGTTCACTCTACTGCGTTTTAAAGTTAATTAGTTTATGGGGTTTTGATTTTTGCAGACTATACTATTTTCAGATGTCACCATTTTCTGTTCATTTCCATGAGGGTTTATATCTATTAGTTAAGTAACCTCAATTGTCACCCGATGCCAAGATTTTTTTGCACAAATTGTCTTAAGCTGATTACTTAATGGAATACCAGCGATCAGACTTTTCAATGGGCAATTAAGACAAAGTGGAGCTGTGAAAATGAATGGAAATCCAAGGCTACGTTTTCAGCCTCTCATTTCTGAGGTCTGAGGTTCCCACCTGCTCTAACAGGGCACCAATAACACGAAGAGTAAGGTGACGTGCCTCAATGACTATCGACCAGTGGCACTAACGTCTGTGGTGATGAAGTGCTTTGCGAGGTTGATTATGGCGCATATCAACTCCTACCTCGACAAGAACCTTGACCCACTGCAGTTCGCTTACCGCCACAACACTGGCTCTCACTAGTTCTCCACTCCGCTCTGGACCACTTGGACAACAAAAACTCGTATGTCAGGCTGTTGTTCATAGACTTCAGCTCGGCATTCAATACCATCATCCCCTCCAAGCTGGTTACCAAGCTCTCAGATCTGGGTCTTTGCGCATCCCTCTGCAATTGGATCCTTGACTTCCTCATCCACAGACCACAGTCTGTCCTTATTGGTGGAAATGTGTCATCCTCAATAACATTCAGCACGGGAGCACCTCAAGGCTGCGTGCTCAGCCCCCTGCTCTACTCACTCTATACTTATGACTGTGTAGTCGGACATAGTGCAAATTCCATCATCAAGTTCGCTGACGACACCACTATTGTGGGACGAATCACAAATGGTGATTAGTCAGAGTATAGAAGTGAGATCAACCGATTGACCAAATGGTGCCAGCACAACAACCTGGCCCTCAACACCAGCAAAACCAAGGAACTGATTGTGGACTTTGGAAGGGGTAGGATGGGGACCCACAGTCCTGTTTATATCAATGGGACGATAGTGGAAAGGGTCAAGAGCTTCAAATTCCTGGGCGTGCATATTTCCGAAGATCTTTCCTGGTCCCAGCACACTTATGCAATTATAAAGAAGGCACATCAGCACCTCAACTTCCTGAGAAGATTACGGAGAGTCGATATGTCAAGGAGGACTCTCTCGAACTTCTACAGGTGCACAGTAAAGAGCATGCTGACCGGTTGCATCGTGGCTTGGTTCGGCAACTTGAACGTCCAGGAGCGGAAAAGAATGCAGAATGTTGTAAACACTGCCCAGTCCATCATCGGCACTGACCTCCCCACCATCGAAGGGATCTATCACAGTCGCTGCCTCAAAAAGGCTGGAAACATCATCAAAGACCCACACCATCCTGGTCACCCACTCATCTCTCTGTTGCCATCGTGAAGAAGGTACAGGAGCCTGAAATCTGTAACATCCAGGTTCAGGAACAGCTTCTTCACCACAGCCATCAGGCTATTAAACATGACATCAAATAAGCTCTGAACAATAACAGTCTATTCGTACTATTGCACTTTATCTGTTTATTTATTGTGTGTATATATATGGTCTATGGTTTATAGACACACTGAACTTTTATCTCCCATTCTGTATTATGTTTACATATTCGGTTATAGACAATAAACAATAGGTGTAGGAGTAGGCCATTCGGCCCTTCGAGCCAGCACCGCCATTCATTGTGATTATGGCTGATCATCCACAATCAGTACCCGTACCTGCCTTCTCCCCATATCCCCTGACTCCGCTATCTTTAAGAGCCCTATATAGTTCTCTCTTGAAAGTATCCAGAGAACTGGCCTCTGCCGCCCTCTGAGGCAGAGAATTCCACAGACTCACAACTCTCTGTGAGAAAAAGTGTTTCCTCGTCTCCGTTCTAAATGGCTTACCCTTTATTCTTAAACTGGGACCCCTGTTTCTGGACTTCCCCAACATCGGGAACATCTTTTCTGCCTCTAGCGGGTCCAAGCCCTTAACAATCTTATATGTTTCAATAAGATTCCCTCTCATCCTCCTAAACTCCAGAGTGTACAAGCCCAGCCGTTCCATTCTCTCAGCATATGACAGTCCTGCCATCCCGGGAATTAACCTTGTAAACCAACGCTGCACTCCCTCAATAGCAAGAATGTCCTTCCTCAAATTAGGGGACCAAAACTGCACACAATACTCCAGGTGTGGTCTCACTAGGGCTCTGTACAACTGCAGAAGGACCTCTTTGCTCCTATACTCGACTCTTCTTGTTATAAAGGCCAACATGCCATTCGCTTTCTTCACTGCCTGCTGTGCCTGCATGCCAACTTTCATAGACTGATCAACAAGGACCCCCAGATGTCGTTGTACTTCCCCTTTTCCCAACTTGACGCCATTTAGATAGTAATCTACTTTCCTGTTTTTGATACCAAAGTGGATAACCTCACATTTATCCACATTAAACTTCATCCCCCAACCTGTCCAAGTCACCCTGCATTCTCATAGCATCCTCCTCACAGTTCACACTGCCACCCAGCTTTGTGTCATCTGCAAATTTGCTAAAGTAACTTTGAATCCCTTCATTAAAATCATTGATGTATATTGTAAATAGCTGCGGTCCCAGCATCTAGCCTTGCGGTACCCCACTAGTCACTGCCTGCCATTCTGAAAGGGACCCATTAATCCCTACTCTTTGTTTCCTGTCTGCCAACCAATTTTCTATCCATGTCAGCACTCTACCCCCCAATACCATGTGCACTAATTTTGCCCACTAATCTCCTATGTGGGACCTTATCAAATGCTTTCTGAAAGTCCAGGTACACTACATCCACTGGCTCTCCCTTGTCCATTTTCCCAGTTACATCCTCAAAAAATTCCAGAAGATTAGTCAAGCATGATTTCCCCTTCGTAAATCCATGCTGACTCGGACTGATCCTGTTACTGCTATACAAATGTGCGGCTATTTCATCTTTTATAATTGACTCCAGCATTTTCCCCACCACCAATGTCAGGCTAACTGGTTTATAATTCCCTGTTTTCTCTCTCCCGCCTTTCTTAAAAAGTGGGATAACATTAGCTACCCTCCAATGCACAGGAACTGATCCTGAGTCTATAGAACATTGGAAAATTATCACCAATTATTCTGATGTGCTGCTGCAAGAATTTCATTGTCCTATCTGGGACACATGACATAGATACATACATAGATACATAGAAAATAGGTGCAGGAGGAGGCCATTCGGCACTTCGAGCCTGCACCGCCATTCAATATGATCATGGCTGATCATCCAACTCAGTATCCCGTACCTGCCTTCTCTCCATACCCCCTGACCCCTTTAGCCGCAAGGGCCACATCTAACTCCCTCTTAAATATAGCCAATGAACTGGCCTCAACTACCCTCTGTGGCAGAGAGTTCCAGAGATTCACCACTCTCTGTGTGAAAAAGTTTTTTCTCATCTTGGTCTTAAAGGATTTCCCCCTTATCCTTAAGCTGTGACCCCTTGTCCTGGACTTCCCCAACATCGGGAACAATCTTCCTGCATCTAGCCTGTCCAACCCCATAAGAATTTTGTACGCTTCTATAAGATCCCCTCTCAATCTCCTAAATTCCAGCGAGTATAAGCCAAGTCTATCCAGTCTTTCTTCATATGAAAGTCCTGACATCCCAGGAATCAGTCTGGTGAACCTTCTCTGCACTCCCTCTATGGCTATAATGTCCTTCCTCAGATTTGGAGACCAAAACTGTACGCAATACTCCAGGTGTGGTCTCACCAAGACCCTGTACAACTGCAGTAGAACCTCCCTGCTCCTATACTCAAATCCTTTTGCTATGAAAGCTAACATACCATTCGCTTTCTTCACTGCCTGCTGCACCTGCATGCCTACTTTCAATGACTGGTGTACCATGACACCCAGGTCTCGCTGCATCTCCCCTTTTCCTAATCGGCCACCATTTAGATAATAGTCTGCTTTCCTGTTTTTGCCACCAAAGTGGATAACCTCACATTTATCCACATTATACTGCATCTGCCAAACATTTGCCCACTCACCCAGCCTATCCAAGTCACCTTGCAGTCTCCTAGCATCCTCCTCACAGCTAACACTGCCCCCCAGCTTAGTGTCATCCGCAAACTTGGAAATGTTGCCTTCAATTCCCTCATCCAGTTCATTAATATAAATTGTAAATAGCTGGGGTCCCAGCACTGAGCCTTGCGGTACCCCACTAGTCACTGCCTGCCATTCTGAAAAGGACCCGTTTACTCCTACTCTTTGCTTCCTGTTTGCCAGCCAGTTCTCTATCCACATCAATAGTGAACCCCCAATACCGTGTGCTTTAAGTTTGTATACTAATCTCTTATGTGGGACCTTGTCGAAATCCTTCTGAAAGTCCAGATACAACACATCCACTGGTTCTCCCCTATCCACTCTACTAGTTACATCCTCGAAAAATTCTATAACATTCGTCAGACATGATTTACCTTTCGTAAATCCATGCTGACTTTGTCCAATGATTTCACCACTTTCCAAATGTGCTGCTATCCCATCTTTAATAGCTGACTCTAGCAGTTTCCCCACTACCGATGTTAGACTAACTGGTCTGTAATTCCCCGTTTTCTCTCTCCCTCCCTTCTTAAAAAGTGGGGTTACGTTTGCTACCCTCCAATCCTCAGGAACTACTCCAGAATCTAAAGAGATTTGAAAAATTATCACTAATGCATCCACTATTTCTGGAGCTACTTCCTTAAGTACTCTGGGATGCAGCCTATCTGGCCCTGGTGATTCATCGGCCTTTAATTCATTCAATTTACCCAACACCACTTCCCGACTAACCTGGATTTCACTCAGTTCCTCCATCTCCTTTGACCCGCGGTACCCTGCTATTTCCGGCAGATTATTTATGTCTTCCTTAGTGAAGACGGAACCAAAGTAGTTATTCAATTGGTCCGCCATATCCTTGTTCCCCATGATCAATTCACCTGTTTCTGACTGCAAGGGACCTACATTTGTTTTAACTAATCTCTTTCTCTTCACATATCATTAAAAACTTTTGCAGTCAGTTTTTATGTTCCCTGCCAGTTTTCTTTCATAATCTATTTTCCCTTTCCTAATTAAGCCCTTTGTCCTCCTCTGCGGGTCTCTGAATTTCTCCCAGTCCTCTGGTATGCTGCTTTTTCTGGCTAATTTGTATGCATCATCTTTTGCTTTGATACTATCCCTGATTTCCCTTGTTATCCACGGATGCACTACCTTCCCTGATTTATTCTTTTGCCAAACTGGGATGAACAATTTTTGTAGTTCATCCATGCAGTCTTTAAATGCCTTCCATTGCATATCCACCGTCAACCCTTTTAGAACTAATTGCCAGTCAATCTTGGCCAATTCACGTCTCATACCCTTTTATATGACAATAAAACTCTCTTGACTCTTGACTCCCGAACTACGTATGGAGTATTATGTTCATTGGTTACTCTGCTATCGGAAGGATGTTCTTAAAGAGGAAAGAGTGCCAAGAAGATTTAACAGGATGTTACCAGGACCTCGAGTGCCTGAGCTATATGGAGAGGTTTGGGCAAGCTAGGACTTTATTCCTGGGAGCGCAGGAGGATTGAGTTTGAGTTTAGTTTATTCTCACATGTATCGAGGCGCAGAGTAAATCTCTTGTTGCGTGATAACCAGGCAGCGGAAAGACAATACATGATTACAATCGAGCTATCCACCTTGTACAGATACATGATAAAGGGAATAATGTGAATACCGTTTCGTGCAAGATAAAGTCCAATCAAAGAAATTCCGAGGGTCTCCAATGAAGTAGATGGTAGCTCAGGACTGCTCTCTAGTTGTTGATAGATAGGTTGAATGCTTAAGAGTCTTTTATTCAGGGTGGGTGAATCAAAAGTCAGAGGACATAGATTTAAGGTGAGAGGGGCAAGATTTAATACATGAGGGACAACCTTTTCACTCAGAGGGTGGTGGGTATATGGAATGAGCTGCCAGAAGAGGCAGTTGAAGCAAGCACTGTAGCAGCATTTAAAGACACTAAGATAGGTACACAAATAGGAAAGGTTTGGAGGTCTATGGCCAAATTGAGGCAAATAGGACCAGCTTAGATGGGGCATCTTGATTGGTATGGAAGAGTTAGGCCAAAGGGCCAATTTCAAATTTCACCTCTTAATTTTTCCCACATTTTGTGATGTTAATTGCATTTTGACATTTTAAAACATATTTAACGTATTTTATAATTCTCTTGGCTTGCAAGGTCCGTAGAAACTCACAATTACGCTGCAGACTGGCAAGAATTTTGCTATTACAGAGATTATAAGACAATATTATTTACACTGTTCAGTCTGTGCAGAGAAAGACACTGCCTGAAATATCTAATCAAGTTCACCAGGTCCACCACCGATTTTCCAACATCCTTGGCTCCAGAGCCGTTCTGGATTATCTGAGGTCACGGCCTCCGAGAGGAGTCATAACAAGTGTATAGGAGCAAAGAGGTCCTTCAGCAGTTGTACAGGGCCCTAGTGAGACCACACCTGGAGTATTGTGTGCAGTTTTGGTCCCCTAATTTGAGGAAGGACATTCTTGCTGTTGAGGGAGTGCAGCGTAGGTTTACAAGTTTAATTCCCGGGATGGCGGGACTGTCATATGCTGAGATGCTGGGCTTATATACTCTGGAATTTAGAAGGATGAGAGGATATCTTATTGAAACATATAAGATTATTAAGGGTTTGGACACGCTAGAGGCAGGAAACATGTTCCCGATGTTGGGGTAGTCCAGAACCAGGGGCCACAGTTTAAGAATAATGAATAAGCTATTTAGAACAGAGATGAGGAAACACTTTTTCTCACAGAGAATTGTGAGTCTGTGGAATTCTCTGCCTCAGAGGGCGGTGGAGGCAGGTTCTCTGGGTGCTTTCAAGAGAGAGCTAGATAGGGGTCTTAAAAATAGCGGAGTCAGGGGATATGGGGAGAAGGCAGGAATGGGGTACTGATTGGGGATGATCGGCCATGATCACATTGAATGGCGGTGCTGGCTCGAAGGGCTGAATGGCCTACTCCTGCACCTATTGTTTATTGTCTATTGTCTATTGTCTAATCGAGAGATAATCATATTACAAATTTAAAAATTACATTGGGCGGCACGGTGGCGCAGCGGTAGAGTTGCTGCCTCACAGCATCAGAGACCCGGGTTCAATCCTGACTGCGGGTGCTGTCTGTACGGAGTTTGTACCTTATCCCTGTGACCTGCGTGGGTTTTCTCCGAGATCTTGTTGGTGGGCCTGTTTCCGCAAGGTGTTTCTCTAAACTAAATTAAACTAAACTAAATGATAGGGTTAAAGTTATAAATCTTAATGGACAAAGTGGCAGACTGCTACTAACATTGGCCAGCACTATTCAAGTGGTTATTATATCTCAGTTTAAGTCTCATAATGATTTTGGTATCAGCACTTTGAGATTGGAATCATACCGTACGCATGACAAATCTAATGAATATTTCTCTTTGTTTATTTTTCAATAACTCTGCAAATATCAACAAGTGTGTAAAACAATAAATTGTCTGGTTTAGATTATTTTAAATGCATAAATACGATAGAACTGTGACATTTTAATGGAGTGACCTTCATCGCAACCTTAAAAGAACAAGGGGTTCCTTGATGGCTCGGCAAAATAATCCAATAAATTGTGAAGCTATAACCCGGATGATTTCAACTTGATTCTTGGACTCAACGTGGGATCTCGGAGACACTGCCCAGTCCAACGTGGGTGGTGACCACCCCACCATCGAAGGGATCTATGGGAGGTGCAGCCTCAAACACGCAAGCCAGTATCATCAAAGACCCACACCACACTGGCCATGCACTCGATTCACTCCTACCATCAGGAAGAAGTTATTGGATTCTGAAACGGATTCAAAAATAGCCTCCCACATTCCAAAGATGTTTAGGTTTGGCTTCTGTAATATTGTCAATTAGTTTAGTTTTAGTTTAGTTTAGAGATACAGCGTGGAAACCGACCCTTCGGCCCACCAGGTCCACACCAGCCAGTGTTCCTTGCACATTAACACTACCCAACACACACTCGGAACAATTTTACATTTACACCAAGGCAATTAACCTGCAAACCTGCACGTCTTTGGAGTGTGGGATCTCGGAGAAAACCCACGCACGTCATGGGGAGAACGTACAAACTCCGTACAGGCAGCACCCGTAGTCAGGATCGAACCCGGGTCACTGGCGCTGTAAGGAAGTAGCTCTACTGCTACGCCACCGTGCCGCCCTAGTGTATAGGATGAAACTAGTGTACGGGTATCGCTGCTTGGCGTGGACTTGGTGGGCTGAATGGCCTTTTTCCATGCTATCTATAAAACTAAAAAATCAAATGTGAAGAAGGGTCCCGACCTGAAACGTCACCTGTCCATGTTCTCCAGAGATGCTGCCTGACCCGCTGAGTTACTCCAGCACTTTGTGTCCAAATTCCTATAAAGCTGCGTTGCGACTCCCTGACTCCCTCGATCCTGAGCTACCATCTACGTCACTGGGAACACTCGGACTATCTTTAATCGGGCTTTACCTTGCACTAAATGTTACTCCCTTTATCATGTATCTGTACACTGTGGATACCTCGATTGTAATCGTACATAGTCTTTCCGCTGACAGGGATGTACATAACAAACAAAAAAATCTTGGTACAGGTGATAATAAACTAAACTAAGCCATGAAAGCAGGCATACATTTCCTTCTTGTTTCACTAAATGCTGGAATAATCAAAGGTAGACAAAAATGCTGGAGAAACTCAACAGGTGAGGCAGCATCTATGGAGTGAAGGAATAGGTGACGTTTCGGGGTCGAGACCCTTCTTCAGACTCAATAAGGGTCTGAAGAAGGGTCTCGACCCGAAACGTCACCTGTTCCTTCACTCCATAGTAGCTGCCTCACCCGCTGAGTTTCTCCAGCATTTTTACCTTCTTGACCGCTCTGGTTCGATTGAAGTCAGTGCAGTCAAATGTGCAGAGTCAAACATAACCAGAAGCCAACACCGCACAAGCACTTAGTGGAAATAAAATTTTTTCGCCCAGCGCAAAAAAGAATGTTACTTTTTGTTCTTGTGGAATCTCATTTGGCAGCTGGGCAAAATAAGCTTTATTGGCTCAATATCAATCATCATGCACTGCAGAAGATTGTTTGATAAAACCCTGCAGTGTGCTGATCCAAGTCAAAGCGAAATGAATCATTGCCTTGAAAAACATTATTCTCTCACCAGTGCCTAATGCCAGGAAAAGTGTGATGTGTGCTCCTTAAGCCTTCTTGAGTTCGATAGTCTTTGGCTAATGCCTCACTAAAAAGGTTCTGTGATAAGAGGACCAGAATAAATAAGAATACAATATAAATATCGCCCGCTGGTCAAGATGGTGGCATTAGTTTAGAGATACAGCAAGGAAACAGAAACTTCAAGTCCGCAGTCGCCATCGATCACCCGTTCACGTTAGTTGTATGTTTTCGTTTTTAACTTTGAGAGACACAGCGTGGAAACAGGCCCTTCGGCCCGCCAAGTCTGCGCCGACCAGCGATCCCCCACACACACACACGTAACACTATCCTGCACACACACACACACACACACTAGGGACAAATTATCTTTTTTTTTAAACCGAAGCCAATTAACCTACAAACCTGTACTTCTTTGGAGTGTGGGAGGAGACCGGAGTTCCCGGAGGAAACCCACGCGGTCACAGGGAGAAAGTGCAAACTCCACACAGACAGCACCTGAGGTCAGGATCAAACCCGGGTCTCTGGCACCGTGAGGCAGCAGCTCTACCCGCTGCGCCACTTTGCTGCCCTATTATGTCATTTTTTTGCCTATTGTGTAAAATATTGGTAGATCCACTTTTTAAATAACGATCATGTTTACAAGTGATAGGAGCAGAATCAGGCCACTCGGCCCATGGTTTATTCTGCCATTGAATCATAAGGTCATAAGGAATAGTAGAATTGCCAATTGTAGATCTTGCCTGACACATGTGTTGGAATTCTTTGAGGAAGTAAATAGCAGGATAGACAAATGAAAATCAGTGGATGCTGTCTCCCTGGATTTTCAGAAGGCCTTTGAGAAGGAGCCACACATGAGGCTGCTCAACATGATGAGAGCCCATGGCATTAGAGGGAAGATGTAATTAACATGGATAGAAGACTGGATGAATGGCAATGAGAAGGTAATGAGTGGCAATGATGGATTTTTTTTCTGGTTGGCTGCCAGTGACTGGTGGTGTTCCGCAGGGGGTCAGTGCTGGGGCTTCATGTTGTAAACCAATGGTTTGGGCGAGGGGATTGAAGGCTTCGTGGCCAAGTTTGCAAATGATATACGATACGATAGAACTTTATTTATCCCAGAAGGGGAAATTGGTCTGCTAACAGTCATAAAACACAACAAGATACATGAAACATGAATTTAAAGTGACGAGTGGAAAGGATTGGGGATGTGCAAAGATTGGGGAGGAGGGGAGGGGTGGGGTGAGGGGGGGGGGTCAGTCTACCCCACGACAGAAGGGGGAGGAGTTGTACAGTTTGAGAGGCCACGGGGGGAAAAGGATGTCCTGTGGCGTTCTGCACTGCATCTTGGTGGAACCAGTCCGTTGCTGAAGGTACTCTGCAGGTTGACCAATACGAAGGTATGTGGAGGGGCGGGTTGTGTCGAGGAAGCAGGGTCTCTGCAGAAGGACTTGGACAAGTTGGGACATGTGGACAAAGAAGTGGCAGATGGAATACAGCAGAGCAAAGTGTGCAGTCATGCACTTTGGCAGTAGGAATAAAGGCGTAGACTATTTTCTAAATGGGGAGAGAATACAGCAATCGGAGGTACAAAGGGGATTGGGACTGCTGGTGCAGAATCTCCAAAAGGTTCATTTACAAGTTGAACCAGCTATTAAGGAATGAAAATATAACATTAACATTTATGATCAGGGATCGCCTTTGGAAGGTCTGCCATCACCTTAACACCAATTCCTTGACAAAAGCGATGAATATTTTTGTTTGAAGAACACATCAGCAAAGTAAAGAAACAGAAAATTCTGCAAAGACCCGGCAGGTCATTTGAGAAGGGAGACACGATGCTGAAGTTTCAAGTTGATGAACCTTTATCAGAATTATGAGCTGCTGAGAGGTGATCAAACTAGTAGAGCAAAAGAAAAAGTACACCCAAAAAAGCTGGAGCAACTCAGCGGGTCAGGCATCATCTCGGGAGAAAAGGAATGGGTGACGTTTTGGGTCGGGACCCTTCTTCAGAAAAAGGATCTCGACCTGAACCGTCACCCATTCCTTTTCCCCAGAGACGCTGCCTGACACGCCGAGTTACAAACTCGGTACAGGCAGCACCCGTAGTCAGGATCGAACCCGGGACCCAGGTCTCTGGCGCTGTGAGGCAGCAACTCTACCGCTGCTCCACCGTGCTGTCTATCTTATGGGAAATACTTATTTGGAATTACTAAAAAAAACTGGAAGAAATGCTGGAAATCTGAAATTAAACGCTGCTGGAATAGGTGTTAAATTGTGAACTTGTGCTGGAGATGATGATTGAGGTTATGTAGCTCGTGACTGGAACAGGGTATTAGCCAAGGACAGAACGGTCACAGAGGAAGTGAAATGGAGACATTAAGTAACAGGCCATTGAGAGCTCGGGGTCACCCCTCTTCACCTCCTTGCTTCCTGTTCTTATTTCCAACATCCTGCAAATCCAATATTTTTGATTTTTGTAGAACAGAATTATTAGTGCTGCAGATTCACTTCTGCCGAGAACAAATTTCCATGCAATCCCCGTTAATGTTGCAATTGCATTGTAAACGTCTCTGGCGGTTTCACAATTCCAAAAGCCTCAGAAGCAACATGGCTGTGGTCGTTGAGTCCACTGTCGTTCGATGATGTTGTGGACAACTCAGTACCAACGCGCCTGCGAGTTGGGGGCTATGAGTGAGTGGATTCAAGATTCAAGATTCAAGAGAGTTTATTGTCATGTGTCCCTGATAGGACAATGAAATTCTTGCTTTGCTTCAGCACAACAGAACATAGTAGGCATGAATACAGAACAGATCAGTGTGTCCATATACCATTGAATAAATATATACACACATGAATAAATAAACTGATAGGGCGGGGATGGGGTAAAAGGAGCAAATGGATAATATTAATATAATATCAAGGGGGTGGTTAGTGTGTGTGTGACGCCGCAGGCCGCCCCCCCCCTCTCACCGCCGCAACCGCGCGTTGAAGGTACGGGACCCAATGGGTCCCACTTGGTCTAGTATGACAATAAAACACAAAACCATCTTCAGTCTGAAGAAGGTTTCCGACCCGAAACATCACCTATTTCTTTTCTCCAAAGATGCTGCCTGACCCGCTGAGTTACTCCAGCATTTTGTATCGATCTTCAGCATTGATTCTGACACGGTTTTGTGGAATTCACAAAATTAAATAAAAATGAGGCAGAGCTTATTGAAAGATTGAAAGATGCCAGCATGGAAACTGCCCGATCAGCGCACCGAGTCCACACTGACCATCGATCGCCTGCTCACACTAGTTCTACGTTATCCCACCTTTGAATCCACTCCCAACACACAAGGGGAATTTTTACAGAAGCCAATTAACCTACAAACCCACAGGTCTCTGGGATGTAGGAGGAAACCGGAGCATCCGGGAGAAATCCATGTGGTCAGGAAATCCAGGAAGATTAACAAGCTAATCTTAATGTTTCTTAATGACTTGAAATCCAAAACATTCACGGGAATTTAACGTCTTCAACAAAATGGTTATTGAGAAAACACCAGATGTTTCACATATAAGCCCAGCATTTCTGACCCAGAAGATTGTTGGATCAGACTTATAAATAGCGACATCAAACGTGCATGCAAATATCCGCATCAAAGATACTATCTTTGTTCATAAAAATACGAGCAGTCTTGTCAGAAGAGAAATCAGCCTCGATGGGAAATTGTTGATGTCATCCATCACTTTCACAGAGTGGTTATGAAGTTAAGTCACACAATAATAAATCTGCCCGGTTTTCAAAACAAATGACCTTTTCTGTGATTTACACTGTGCTCTTTCTCCGAAGATGCAGGCCAACGCCGCCAGCACAAAGGCGGGCTTGCTTGTTCAAACTCTGTAAACATAGCAGTCACCAAACAAAGATGACAACCTGTTTAAGAAGGAACTGCAGATGCTGGAAAATCGAAGGCCGACAAAAGTGCCGGAGAAACTCAGCGGGTGCAGCAGCATCTATGGAGCGAAGGAAATAGGCAACATTTCGGGCTGAAACCCAAAGGAAATAGGCAATGTTTCGGGCCGAAACCCAAAGGAAATAGGCAACGTTTCGGGCCGAAACCCAAAGGAAATAGGCAACGTTTCGGGTCGAAACCCGAAGGGTTTCGGCCCGAAAACGTTGCCTATTTCCTTCGTTCCTTAGATGCTGCTGCACCCGCTGAGTTTCTCCAGCACTTTTGTCTACCAAAGATGACAACCTGACATTAGACAACGATTAGAAACATATGAAATTATAAAAGGACTGGACAAGCTAGATGCAGGAAAAAAAAATCCCAAATGTTGGGCGAGTCCAGAACCAGGGGACACAGTCTTAGAATAAAGGGGAGGCCATTTAAGACTGAAGTGAGAAAAAATGTTTTCACCCAGAGAGTTGTGAATTTGTGGAATTCCCTGCCACAGAGGGCAGTGGAGGCCAAATCACTGAATGGATTTAAGAGAGAGTTGGATAGAGCTCTAGGGGCTAGTGGAATCAAGGGATACGGGGAGAAGGCAGGCACGGGTTATTGATTTGGGACGATCAGCCATTATCACAATGAATGGCGGTGCTGGCTCGAAGGGCCGAATGGCCTCCTCCTGCACCTATTTGCCATGTATTTATGTTTCTATGAGTGACTGGCTTCTAAAGCAGAAGCGTCCACATCACTGGGGTGGAAACTGGAAGCATCCGGAGTTAATTCTGCTACCACCATCATCTATTGCGACAAATGATGGCTTCCACTGATTGTCGCCGGAAGCTTGCGTCCTTTTCAGGACGGACGATGACAGCGATGTCAACATTTGTAACAAGATGGACACGAAAAGAAGAAGAAGGAGTGACTACTACTCATGTGAAGAAAACAAATTCAACACAATTGATATAAATGTAATTTATGTACGGAGGAACTGCAGATGCTGGTTTACACCGGAGATAAGACACAAAATGCTGGAGTAACTCAATGGGTCAGGCAGCACCTCTGGAGAAAAGGAATAGGCGACGTTTTGTGTCGAGACCCTTTCTTCAGACTGTGACACCTTTGAGCATCTATGATGCAGCAGGTATCGTAGAAATGAGGCGAGGAGGAATACCTTTAGTCAGAGGGTGGTGAATCGAAGGAATTCATTGCCAAAGATGGCTGTGGAGGCCAAGTCAATGGGTATTTTTAAGGTGGAGATGGACAGATTCTTGATTAGTATGGGTGTCAAGGGTTATGGGGAGAAGGATGGGGTTGAGGGGGAAAGATAGATCAGTCATGATTAAATGGCGGAGTTGACTCTTTGGGCTGAAGGGCCAGTTTCCATGCTGTACTGCTTTATAAGTCTATACATAACGAGGCTGATGGGCAGTGAATCAGACGCTGACTTCATTAAGGTCAGCAGAGAATAAGAACATAGAACGATGCAGCACAGGAACAGGCCCTTCGGCCCATAATGTCCATGCTAAACATAATGCCAGGGTGCTGATGTCAATCTGATGTCTGCCTTAAGTTCAGGTTTAGGTTGATTATTGTCATGCGTAGCTAGGTACAGTGAAAAGCACACTATCCAATCAAGTCAGTTAATACTATGTACATTGGGTTGAGAGATACAGCATGGAAATGTGCCCTTCGGCCCATCGGGCCCTGGTCGACCGTCGATCACCCGTTCACACTAGTCCTATGTTATCCCACTTTCACATTCACTCCCGACCCACCAGGTCTACTGAGGTCAATTACCTACAAACCTGCACGTCTTTGGGACGTGGGGGGAGACTGGAGCACCAGGAGGAAACGCACACAGCTAATGGGAGAACGTGCAAATTCCACACAGACAGGACCCGAACCCCAGGTCTCTGGTGCTGTCAGGCAGCAGGGCTACCAGCTGTGCCACTGTGCCACACAACCTGACACAATCAAGCCAATCGCAAGTACAATAGGTGGAGTGTTAATGAAGACAGTGTTGTGAATATAGTCTTCAATTGGCTTGGACTTCCACCTTGTTCTGTGAATGTGCAGGTCGGAGCCAATGTGAACCATGTCAGGTCGTTGTGCAGGGACTGCGGCATGGTGGCGCAGCGGTAGAGTTGCTGCCTCACAGCCCCCCAGAGACCCGGGTTCGATCCTGACTACGGGTGCTGTCTGTACCGAGTTTGTACCTTCTCCCCGCGACCTGCGTGGGTTTTCTCCGGGAGCTGTGGTTTCCTCCCACACTCCAAAGACGTACAGGATTGTAGGTTAATTGTGTAAGTCTTGGCAAAATTGTGAAATGTCTCTAGTGTGTGTTGGATAGTGTTAGTGTGCGGGGATCGCAGGCCGGCGCGGACAAGGGTGGGGCTAACGGCCTGTTTCCGCGCTGTATCTCTAAACTAAACTAAATGTCAGTGCCATCGTGAACCATGATAGTTCATCAGTTCAAATATGTAGTCAGCTCACCTTCATAAGTTCTAGGAGCAGAATTAGACCAATCGGCCCATCAAGTCTACTCCGCCATTCATTCATAGCTGATCTATCTCTCCCTCCTAACCCCATTCTCCTGCTTTCTACCCATAACCCCAGACACCTGTACTTCTTCTGTCGTGTGTCTTTTAGACCTGCAGCTCCGTTGGGGCGAGCCAGGCCAACGTGTCATCGTCCAGGTCAATCACACCTCGTTCACCATTCGGTGGCCGGTGTTTGGGGCAACTGGTGACTATGTGCTCCACTGTCTGTGTTGGGTCCCCCACACTCGCAGGAGGCACTGTCCACGAGGCCCCACCTCTTCATCGCTACTCCATAGCGTCCGACGCCTGTCCTCAAGCGGTTGAGGGTTGCTCTAATCAAGTACTAATCAACCTGTACTAATCAAGAATCTATCTATCTATCTCTGCCTTAAAAACATCCACTGACTTGGCCTCCACAGCCTTCTGTGGTTGCAGTATTTTCTGTGCTGTGATAAATGATGAAGCTTGCGGTGAATTTGAGTGAACGGAAAAATATCACGTGTGATTGACAGGCATGGAATTGCTAATGAAACTCTGGAATTAAATTGGGTCTTTGGATCTGGAAAGACTGTTCAGCATTTCGACAGATACTGCTCAATGGGCGCACAATGTTTGTCTAACAAATAGGCAGGTACATGGATAGGTCTGGTTTAGTTTACAGATTCAGCGCAGAAACAGGCCCTTCTGCCCACCGGGTCCGCGCCGACCAGCGATCCCCGCACATTAACACCACCCGACACACACTAGGGACAATATTTACACTATGCCAAGCCAGTTAGCCTACAAACCTGTACGTCTTTGGAGTGTGGGAGGAAGCCGAAGATCTCGGAGAAAACCCACGCGGGTCATGGGGAGAACGGCCAAACTCCGTACAGACAGCGCCCACGGTTGGGATCGAACCCGGGTCTCAAGCGCTGTAAGGCAGCAACTCTACTGCTGCGCCACCATTCCGCCCACTGCAAATTAGGTTTGGAAGCATATAGGTCAAAGGTAGGAGTGTGGAACTAGTGTAGTTGGGACTTGTTGGCTGGTGTGGGCAAGTTGGGACGAAGTTTCCACTCTGCGAGACTCTATGACTATCAAAACGGTTGCAGATCTCCTGCTGTATCTGGGTTAATAAAGTTGCATTCGATCCAGTATCATTGTACGATACAGTGGCAAAATACGTGTGGGACAGATCCTTGTTTTATGTACATGATGAATGTTGCTTGCACAGACTGCTTCATAAAATCTTGCAAAATCAGCAGCGATTAATTAAAGTATTGGGAGCGCAGTGATATGATTTATCACACAGAGATGAGATGGCTCAACAGGGCTGCGTAACTCGTGAAATGGTTTACAGTCGTACTGAGACCTGCACAGCTCACTCGAACATCAACCTCTACAGATGCGCCTCCGTCCAAGGCCGCAAGAAATTGCACAGGGAATCGTTGGACGCAGCCCAGACCGTCACGCAAACCAACCTCCCTTCCATTGACTCCATCTACACTTCACGCTGCCTCGGCAAAAGGCCAGCAGCATAATCACGGACGAGTCTCATCCTGGCCATTCCCTCTTCTCCCCTCTCCCCATCAGGCACGAGGTGGAGAAGTGTGAAAACGCACACCTCCAGAATCAGGGACAGTTTCTTCCCAGCTGTTATCAGGCAACGGAACCATCCTACCACAACTAGAGAGCGGTCCTGAGCCAATACCTACCTCATTGGAGACCCTCGGACTATCTTTAATCGGACTTTACCTTGCATTAAACATTACTCCCTATATCTCCACACTGCGTACGGCTCGATTATGATCATGTCTTTTCTCTGACTGGTTAGCACGCAACAAACACTTTTCACTGTACCTCGGTACACATGATAATAAACGAACCTAAACAAATGCTCAGTACCTTTGTGATCTTTCCTTACTGCTCATTTTAATGCTCTGTTTCAGGAAGAAGAATCAACATGTCTGACTTGACACAGAAGATAGACACAAAGTGCTGGAGTAACTCGGCGGGTCAGGTAGCATCTCTGGAGAGAATGGATAGATGACGTTTCATCTATCAATGAAAGATAGGATAGAAAGATAGTGGACGATGACTGACCCGCCGAGTTACTCCAGCACCTGTGTCTATCTTTGGGAAAATTCCAGTGTTCGTCTGAGCCATCATGTTTAATTTAGTTTAATTAAGGTTTGTTTATTATTCTCACGTGTACAGGGAAAAGCTTTTATGTTGACAATAGTTTTTTTGATGATGAGAGGGTCAATTGAGGCTCTTCGCAAACCCACTTTCACTTTCTTGGAATCAAACTGGAGTTTAACTTGTTGCAATGATCCAACGCACTTGCCTCACTCGTTGCCAAGGAAGCCGCCTCATTTTCTCCAAATGTCTTGATTCCAAAGTTCCCAAGGCTACAATAACACCAAGACAGATGTGTACAGCAATTCATTCTTCCCCCGCACAATTAAAGCATGGAATTGTCTTCACCCTACCATAGTTACTCAACCAGACGCAGCTAAATTTAAGGTAGCTCTTCTTCTCCAAGAATCCTTTCTTGCTTAAGTTCACCCTCCGCCACCTCCAGTTTAAATTCCATTTGGAATAATTTGGAGGACCAAGAACCAAACACCCATGAAATTAACTATTCCTGTCTGCTGAATATTCAATAGACAATAGACAATAGGTGCAGGAGTAGGCCATTCGGCCCTTTGAGCCAGCACCGCCATTCACTGTGATCATGGCTGATCATCCACACTCAGTACCCCGTTCCTGCCTTCTCCCCATATCCCTTGACTCTGCTATCTTTAAGAGCTCTATCTAACTCTCTCTCGAAAACGTCCAGAGAATTGGTCTCCACTGCCTTCTGAAGCAGAGACTTCAACAGATTCACAAGTCTCTGGGTGAAAAAGATTTTTCCTCATCTCAGTCCTAAACGGCTTACCCCTTATTCTTAAACTGTGGCCCCTGGTTCTGGACTCCCCCAACATCGGGAACATGTTTCCTGCCTCTAGCGTGTCCAATCCCTTAATAATCTTATGTTTCAATAAGATGCCCTCTCATCCTTCTAGATTCCAGTGTATACAAGCCCAGCCGCTCCATTCTATCAGCATATGACATGCAAGCATGCCTTTTCTCTTCCTAATCTCAATGATGTTTGAAGAAGGACAATGGGATGACAGATAATAAATTGGAAGGAGTTATGACTATGACATAAGAAATGACAATAGATAATAGACAATAGGTGCAGGAGTAGGTCATTCGGCCCTTCGAGCCATTCAATGTGATCATGGCTGATCATCCACATTCAGTACCCCGTTCCTGACTTCTCCCCATATCCCCTGACTCCGCTATCTTTAAGCCCTATCCAGCTCTCTCTTGAAAGTATCCAGAGAATCGGCCTCCACCGCCCTCGGAGGCAGAGAATTTCACAGACTCACAACTCTCTGTGAGAAAAAGTGTTTCCTTGTCTCCGTTCTACTCGTCTTGGCTTATTTAATGTTTTTATATTTGAATTATATTATTTAAAAGTTGCAAACAAAGGGATGATTAACTGATTTATTCCTCAATATTCTTGTTATAACTTGTGTGTGGTCCGATATTTAAGCTAGGCAGCATAAAAGAAATGCCTTCCCCAAAAATCGTGATCTTAATGTTCAATAAAATATCTTTAATATGACATTTATTATAAAACTGCTTGTGAGAAAGAGGATTTAATAATTTGCAGGTCAGTAGCAAAGGAAACCAAATGAACTGCACTCGATCACGAGAAAATTAAACCAAAAATTGCAATTGTAATCCAACCAAAGAGTAAATTGCAAGATTTATAATTTAAAAAAAGTGATAATGTAATTTCAAATAAAAATCATTTTTATCTGGAAAGGGCCCATTTTTTAAAATCAATTTCTCAGAATGATGATTTGAAAGTAAGAAGTAGATGGCTTTTATAGATTCTTAATTTGCATCATAAAGAATATAGGTAATAAATCTAGTCACAAAATGAGTTAGATATTTAAAAATCTGATAACTGAGCAATGACCAAAATACTGCCAGCAAAAAAAAAATAATCAGTCAGCGTCTCAACAAGGCTGTGTTTGACCAGTACAACTACCACTATGACCATCTAGTAATGGTCTGCGGAGACCAGACCCTCAAATGTAATTTATAGACTACAGGCAATAGGTGCAGGAGTGGGCCATTCGCCCTTTGAGCCGGCACCACCATTCAATGTGATCATGGCTGATCATCCACATTCAGTACCCAGTTCCTGCCTTCTCCCCATATCCCTTGACTCCGCTATCTTTAAGAGCTCTATCTAACTCTCTCCTGAAAGCCTCCAGAGAAATGGCCTCCACCGCCCTCTGAGGCAGAGAATTCCACAGATTCACAACTCGTTTTTCCTCATCTCCGTTCTAAATGGCTTACCAATTATTCTTAAACTGTGGCCCCTGGTTCTGCACTCCCCCAACATCGGGAACATGTTTCTTGCCTCTAGCGTGTCCAAACCCTTTATAATCTTATATGTTTCAATAAGATCTCCTCTCATCATTCTAAATTCCAGAGTATACAAGCCCAGACGCTCCATTCGTTCAACATATGACAGTCCCGCCATCCCGGGAATTAACCTCGTGAACCTACGCTGCACTCCCTCAATAGCAAGAATGTCCTTCCTCAAATTTGGAGAGCAAAACTGCACACAATACTCCAGGTGTGGTCTTACCAGGGCCCTATACAACTGCAGAAGGACCTCGTATACTCAACTCCTCTTGTCATGAAGGCCAACATGCCAGTAGCTTTCTTCACTGCCTGCTGCACCTGCATGCTTACTTTCAGTTAGGATCTTTGAGATAGAATCAAGAGGCCAATTTGTTTGCCACTGCACATTTGAGTCTTCATGTGCTCGTTCACTAACCAGCATCTGAATTCTATTTCTGAATCCCAATAAGATACATCTTCTTCAATAAAAAATGAAGAAAGGGCAGCACGGTGGCGCAGCGGTAGAGTTGCTGCTTGACAGCAATTACAGGGCCAGAGACCCGGGTTCAATCCTGGCTACGGGTGTTGTCTGAACATTGTCTCTGTGACCGCGTGTTTTTTTTTCCCGAGAGCTTTGGTTTCCTCCCACACCACAAAGACGTACAGGTTTGTAGGTTAATTGGCTTGGTATAAATGTACATTGGCCCCAGTGTGTGTAGGATAGTGTTAGAGTGCGGGGATCGCTGGTTGGTGCGGACTCGGTGGGCTGAAGGGCCTGTTTCCGCGCTGTATCTCTAACCTAAACTAAACTAGACTGCAGAATACAGCGCAGAAACAGGCCATTCAGCCCACTGAGTCCGCGCCGACCAGTGATCCCCTTACACTATCCTACACACACCAGGTACAATTTACAATTTCGTGCTGTATCTCTAAACTAAACTAAACTAAACTAAAAAATGCTGCTTTTCGTTGGCTGATTGACATAGTCCTTCAGAAATGAGGACAGACGAACCTTTGGGTATTGCATCAGATGCTGGCAGATGTTTAATGCAGCTTCAAGACATGCTGTCTGCTAGACCCAATGGCCAAACTTTGACAGCTGAGGTGCTTTTGACAGATGCTCTCTGCATTTTGCAACCCCTGAGAGACCTGCCATAGAAAATGCTCCATCTGTAACTGGGTAGATAGAATCTCCTTCAGCAGGGCACTAGGCAGTGCAAGGTTCTGATTGGACGCAGGGTGGATATGCACGATATATGCAAGGACTATGATCCGAAACTCGATGCCCATTTCATCGTCACCCCTTTCACCCCACGTGCTTGACCCTGTGATCGCTGAGCTACTGAACACTTTGTGCCCATTAACACTGTGCTGAACAGCCAAGTTTACAAAGGAGATAGTGATCGACTTCAGCAAGTCGACACACACCCCAGTTTGGAATGACGGCGCCAAAGTAGGCATGGTTGAAAGCTTCAAATTCCTGGGAGTCAATATCACCAACAACTTCTCCTGGACCACCCATATTGAAGCAACGACCAAGATAGCTCACCAATGCCTCTACTTCCTTAGAAGGCTTAGGAAGTTTGGCATGCCCTCTACAACTCTCACCAACTTCTACAAATGGGCTGGAGAAATGATTTTATCGGCACGCACCACAGCTCGGTTTGGGAACAGCAACATCCAAGACCGCAAGAAATTGTAATAATAATAATAATAATGCATTTTATTTGCTGGCGCCTTTCTGGACACCCAAGGACACCTTACAGGACATAAAATCACAATACATTTATCAATATTAAATCTAGTTGATTAAAAACAAAAAAAACAAAAAAAACAAAAATACACAAAACATTTTAAGTCATTAAAATCAGGGTGAATATGGTGAAAGTTATGTCGGGTATGCTAATCTAAACAGGTGTGTTTTGAGTTGTGATTTGAATTGATCGATAGTGTCCAGGTGACGGATGGGAGGTGGGAGAGTGTTCCAGAGACGTGGGGCAGAGCAGCTGAAGGCTCTGGCACCCATGGTGCTGAGTCTAAATGTGGGGACAGTTAAAATTGCAGCTGAGGAGGAACGAAGTGACCGGGAAGGAGTGTATGGTAGCAGCAGGTCAGAGAGGTATTGGGGAGCAAGGTAGCGAATTGTGGCCGCAGCCCAGACCATCACACAAACCAATCTCCCTTCCATTGATTCCATCTAAACCTCACGCTGCCTCAGCAAGGCCAGCAGCATAATCAAGGACCAGTCGCACCCTGGCCACTCCCTCTTCTCCCCTCTCCCATCGGGCAAGAGTTACAGAAGTGTGAAAACACACACCTCCAGATTCAGGGACAGTTTCTTCCCAGCTGTTATCAGGCAACTGAATCATCCTACCACAACTGGAGAGCAGTGCTGAACTACTATCTACCTCATTGGCGACCCTCGGACTATCTTTGATTGGACTTTACTGGCTTTACCTTGCACTAAATGTTATTCCCTTATCATGTATCTGTACACTGTATATGGCTCGATTGTAAACATGCATTGTCTCAACATCCTTTACCTTCGTAAATACCAAAGAGAACTATTATTTTATGATCTCACTTATATCCATGCATAGATGACCTATTTGGTTCCTGAGGGACCTACATTTTCCATAGCTACCCTATTGCTTCTAATATACTTATAACAGGCTTTAGGATACTCCTTAATCTTACTTGCCAATGTCATCTCAAGGCCCCTTTTAACTGTTCTAATTTATTTCATACATTCTCTCCCATGTCCATAGGATGGGTTTGGAGGGATATGGGCCAAACGCAGGCAGGTGGGACTAGCGTAGCTGGGACAGGTAGGCCGGTGTGGGCAAGTTGGGTCGGAGAGCCTGTTTCCACGCTGTATCGCTCTATGACGCTCTGACACTCTCCCTAAAAATCTCCAAACACTGGTGCAATTTCCTGTACTCTATCAATTTCCTATACCTGATGTACACTTTCTTTGTGCAGGAAGGAACTGCAGACGCTGATTTATACCGAAGATTGACCAAAAAAAAATGCTGGAGTAACACAGCGGGTCAGGCAGCATCTCTGGAGAAAAGGAATAGGTGATGTTTTGGGTCGAGACCCAGTCTGAAGAAGGGTTCTGACCTGAAACATCACCTATTCCTTTTCTCCAGGTACACATTTCTCTGTATCCATGATCAAACCTTCAATGCCCTTTTTCTTACCAAAGGTATTGAAGGTTTGACCGGGGATATGAAGGAATTGCACGCCAGGGAATGGAAATTCATAGGGAACTTCTGTTAACCAAAGTTCCCTCAACTGAATCAGTCTGAAGAAGGGTCCCAACCCGAAATTCCCTCCACAGATGGTGCCTGGCATGCTAAGTTCCTCCAGCCTTTTGTATTGTTCCTTAAATTGGCCATTTTTGCTTCTTACCCTTATAGAGATACTGAGAATACCATGGACAGGAATATCATGGCTGGGCCTTAGAGAACAACTGATCTTAACATAGAAACATAGAAACATAGAAAATAGGTGCAGGAGGAGGTCATTCGGCCCTTCGAGCCAGCACCGCCATTCATTGCGATCATGGCTGATCGTCCCCAATCAATAACCCGTGCTTGCCTTCTCCCCATATCCCCAGCCCCAAGAGCTCCATCTAACTCTCTCTTAAATCCATCCAGTGATTTGGCCTCCACTGCCCTCTGTGGCAGGGAATTCCACAAATTCACAACACTCTGGGTGAAAACGTTTTCTCTCACCTCAGTCTTAAATGGCCTCCCCTTTATTCTTAATACAGATCGACTAAATATTTACCTCATGTCTCTGAAAATTTGAGACTAGTTTCAATCCAATTGGTGGCAGATGGAATTGTTTGCATGCCACGTTATATAACTAAACACACAACTCTAATTTGCTTCACGGCTTAATGGCCACACGGAATGAACACCATTAGAACACACTCCAACGAACAGCATAAACTGAGTGCAGGTTGCCAGATGTATAGCTGGCGTAAGACAGGTGTCATATTTTACTGTTTGGATTTATTAAGAGCAGATGAGTTTGGGCAGCTTGTCCATATAATACGTGTTCCAATTCATTATACTTAGACTATATGGGTTTGTAGACAAAAATGCTGGAGAAACTCAACGGGTGCAGCAGCATCTATGGAGCGAAGGAAATAGGCAACGTTTCAGCCCGAAACACAAAGGGTTTTGGCCCGAAACGTTGCCTATTTCCTTCGCTCCATAAATGCTGCTGCACCCCTCTGAGTTTCTCCAGGACTTTTGTCTACCTTCGATTTTCCAGCATCTGCAGTTCCTTCTTAAACACTATATGGGCTTGTGTTTAGCTAAATATCTTCAGTCACAGGACACGACCCATTAACTACAAACGGAGCGTTATTCTGTAGTGAGCAGGAAAAAGAAAGAATGCAAACTCAAATTGAACAAAAATCATATAATGACGTTTGCCTCAACTTTATTAATCTTAAAGGAGACTTATGTTCGACTGATCCATTAGAACATAGCAAAGTATGGAATAGGAACAGGCCCGTTGGCCCTCAATGACCTCCTGGCTAAAAGTCATTTAAATACCACGATCGTATCTGCCTCCACCACCACCCCTGGCAGCATGTTCCAGACGCCCACCGCTCTCTGCGTAAAACATCTGCCCTGCACATCTCCTCGAAACTTAGCCTCTCTTACCTTAATGCTGTGCCCTCTAGTCTTTGACATTGCCACCCTGGAAATATCTACCCTCTAAATGCCATTGTTAACACATATATATACACACACACACACACACACACACACACACACACACACACACACACACACACACACACACACACACACACACACACACACACACACACACACACACACACACACATACACACACACACACACACACATTTAATATGTATATTCCCTCTCCCCCTTCCCCTCTCCCCCTCTATATACACATAGATATATGCACTCACATGTATATTTATCCGTGTGCACATATGTATGTATATAGACACAGAATGCTGGAGTAACTCAGCGGGTGAGGCAGCATCTATGGAGAGAAGGAATGCATATCTTCAAGGTATGTACAGTATATATATGCATGTGTGTGTATATATATGTCTGTATATGTGTAAATATAATATAGATGTGTATATGTGTGTGTGCGTATACGTGTGTATCTACAGAGATGATCTATAGTGTGCGTGGAACTATATAGAGAGAAAAAATGCTTGAAGTTGGATATACATCTGTATGCACTCACACACACTCACACGTATACTTTTTAAATATTATTTTCCATCTTCAAGCATTTTCCCTCTAGAACCAAGTAACAACATAAATATTAAGAGGCTATTCTTGGAATAAGGGTACTAAAGGGGCAATAGTCTCTGCAGCTCTAAAAACAAAAACAATAACAGCCAAGAACCAAGTGTTACAGATAGAAAGGCATACAGTTGAATAAGGCCACTGTCAACTTGATAAATGTTTCTTGATATTGTCACACAACTAAGTGAGCCATAATTAGGGAATGCAATATTTACGAAAGTCACTTCATTTAATTACTGAGCGTACAATGCCATGGAGTTGATAAAAGCATATTTCTTATCCAGGGAGGCTGGATAGGTCTAGTTTTGATTCCTACTCTCTTCTGGGCAAACTAAATCAGTCGCTAAGGTTATAAAATGTTCGATTAATGTAAGACACACTTTAATACAATTTAAAATTTTACATAGATTATATTATTCGAAAACTAAAATTCATAAAATGTTCCCAAATGTATCATCTATTTGTGATAAATGTCAATCCCAAGAAGCTACTATAGCGCACTCATTCGTTTTCTGTACAAAAATTCAAAAATTTTGGAATGAAATTTTCGAAATCTTTACAAAATTATTTAAAATAAGACTGATACCCAAAGCAGAATGGATTATCTTCAGAATAACGGAAGATGGTCCAGAACTAAATGTGTTTCAAAAGAAACTAATAGACTATCGGTTAATAACTGGAAAAAAGCTAATTCTAAAATTTTGGAAGAAGGCTCCAATACCAACTATAAACATGTGGATTTCAAATATGTTCGAAACATTACACCTAGAAGAGATAAGACTCCTCCTAGCAGGTAAACCAGATCACTTCCACCTGACGTGGTCTGCATTTATAGAATTATTACAAATATAGGGTGCAAAGGTACCTTAAAAAAAAATTGAGGTCAGGTAAGGGGGGATGATAGTTGAAGAGTTGGTATGTCCCATTTGCGTAATGCTCATAAAAATATTTGTTTCTCTTTTTTTCCTCTTTCTCTTTCTCTTTCTTTTCTAGGGTCTATTTCTTAACTCTTTTTCTTTTGTTTTTAATTTTGTTCTTATAGGGTCTTCGTCCTTTTTTGTTGTCACATTTTCTACACTCTCACTTTTTCCTTCACTTTCTTCTTTCTTTCAATCTTTTCCTTTTACTAGTGTAAAAAATAAATGGAGTACATTAATTGTAAGAAGACATAAGTGACGAGTACTAATGTATGTGGTTGTAATGTAATGTACTTCTAATAAATAAAAAAAATAAAAAAAATGGTTATAAAAAGGCACATATAGATTATTTTAATGTATAGGAGTGGGGCAAACAATTGGGATTGCCTCCAACAGCAAGTTAACACCATTGCTGGGAAACGCATGGCTGTGAAAACGATTAATTTAGATCCCCAGAGTCAGTTTCTTGTTTAGATCATCCATTGAGAATGACTATTTGGATGAGATATTGGAGATCAGCATCTGCCCAGGGAATAATTTCCCGACATGATTTGTTGCTTCAGAAATAATACACCTTATTGCTTTTGATTTTTCTCGTCCATTGTGTCCAAAGATTGAAGCTAATCAAAGAGAGTCTAAGATCTAAAGAAGAATTCTGTGGGCAGGTTGCCTAACTGTCAGGTACTGTGGCAGCGTGCATTTATCATCATTAATATTGCTAATAAAATGACGATAGACGCAGAAAGCTGGAGTAACTCAGCGGGACGGGCAGCATCTCTGGACGTTTCGGGTCGAGACCCTTCTTCAGCACGAAATGATGTTGGCCCAACGAGTCCACGCCAACCAGCGATCACCCCTACACTTGTTCTATTCTACACACTCGGGGGGGCAGAGGCCAAACCTGCATGTCTTTGGAATGTGGGAGGAAACCGGAGCACCCAGAGAAAAACCCATACAGTCACAGGGGGGAGAATGTACAAACTCAGTACAGACAAGCACCTGTAGTCAGGATCGAACATGGGTTTCCGGCGCTGCGAGGCAGCAACTCTACCTCTGTACCACCGTGCCGCCCATATTATTGGAAGTCTTATTACACAGCGAGATGCATATTGAAATGAACTCAAAGCAATGCTCATCAAAGTGAATTCTCCCTGTACTAAAACAAAACATGCTCCCAGTAACCACGTAAGCAGTTGTAACCACTTTAAGTAAATCAGCTAAACACACGGACTGCTGGTCAGTTGCTGTTTTGGGAATATACGGCAAGTTTAAATGGAATGGTCAAAATGCCGGTAAACATAAGTGCATTACAATCAGCCTGAGGAAGGGTCTCGACCCGAAACGTCACCCATTCCTTCTCTCCAGAGATGCTGCCTGCCCCGCTGAGTTACTCCAGCTTTTTGTGTCTGCCGTCTTGGTGCATTAGCATATTCTGCTGCCCATCATCCACCCTACAAAGGAGCTATTCAATTCATAAAAATGCAAGACTTTGATCAAAAATTGTTTTGAACTTTTGAGAAGCCCGTCAGCGTACAAAAGTAATTTATTATCCAATTATGTTCAGGATGATCAGTTATAGTTTTCAGGAAACATTAACGTGACAAGCGGCAACCTGACAAATTAGGTGGCTACCCTGAGAATGAGAAAGAAAATATTGTATTTCTAATGTCTTCCTCTTTGCTGCAAGGATCAAGTCACCAGTTAGAAATCATAGCAAAAGGATTTGAGTATAGGAGCAGGGAGGTTCTACTGCAGTTGTACAGGGTCTTTGGTGAGACCACACCTGGAGTATTGCGTACAGTTTTGGTCTCCAAATCTGAGGGACATTATAGCCATAGAGGGAGTGCAGAGAAGGTTCACCAGACTGATTCCTGGGATGTCAGGACTTTCATATGAAGAAAGACTGGATAGACTTGGCTTATACTCGCTAGAATTTAGGAGATTGAGAGGGGATCTTATAGAAACGTACAAACTTCTTATGGGGTTGGACAGGCTACATGCAGGAAGATTGTTCCCGATGTTGGAGAAGTCCAGGACAAGGGGTCACAGCTTAAGGATAAGGGGGAAATCCTTTAAGACCGAGATGAGGAAAAACTTTTTCACACAGAGAGTGGTGAATCTCTGGAACTCTCTGCCACAGAGGGTAGTTGAGGCCAGTTCATTGGCTATATTTAAGAGGGAGTTAGATGTGGCCCTTGTGGCTAAAGTGATCAGGTATGGAGAGAAGGCAGGTACGGGATACTGAGTTGGACAGCAGAGGTTATGTGACGGCCTCCAGGCGCTGTAGCCAGTTCAATGTGCTAGTTGTCGAGGGCCGTGAGGCCTACCCCTCCACAAGGGGGGCGGAGGACAGCGCAGTCGAAAATGACGCGCTGCACTGTTTGCTGGTGCGCTCCACACACGCAGGCTGCTGATGAACGCAGCCCCCAGCGATGCATGTTGGCGTTGAACCGGCCGACCCCCCCCCCCCCCACCCCGTACGTAGCCGGTTCAGGGCGACCCACTCTTTGCGTGGCAGGTCCGAGCCAGGCGGGGCTGTGGTGTTCGGTGCAACAGTGAATTGAGAAGGTCGCCATGCTCCTAGTGTGTTGAAACCGGAGCCACAGAGGGTCGCTGCGTGACAGGAGAAGGGGTGACCCTCTGTTACATGAGGGTGTTGTGCTATCACCCAAAATTTTCTTTGCAACAGTAGTTTCACTTTAGATCAGGGGTGGGGAACCTTTTCAGGTCGGAATGCCGCATTAAGTTAGCTGTAATCTAATAAGGCCGCATTCAAGAAACGTCAATTAGATATACTTCAAAATGTACATTATTTTGTTAAAATAGTCCTCATGACTTACTAATGTTTTAATTGTGGCCGTCAGTCGGGGAGGATTATTTCGTTGAATCTTCTTTTACTCTTTGGTATTTTAAATAGGTTCATTTTAAGATTAAAATATAAATAATAAAAGATGAACAAAAACATATTGATAAAAATAAAAGGATTTGTTCTACAAAATTTGGATTCATTCAAAAGGCCGCACTTAATGGCCGATAAGGCCGCATGCGTTAAGGCCGCAGGTTCCCCACCCCCTACTTTAGATGCTCTTGTATCCTATTCATTTTGCAATGACTTTCTGAATATTCAATCCCAGTGAGAGTTGATCTCTATACTGATCAGGACACTAAAATATTCCAAGTGTTAGGTACTGGTTGCTGCCGGTGCATGGGAACGTTTAGGAGTCACATTTTTAAGACGGTGCTGAAACATCACACCAACTTTTCAACTATTAAAATTTTACATTATTTATTTTAAAATAATTATTTAAATAAATAAATAATTTATTTAAAAATTAAAATTATTTAAAATTAACGTGAAATATTCAATTGGTTTGCAGTTCATCAGGTCATAAGTGATAGGAGTAGAATTAGGTCATTCGGCCCATCAAGTCTACTCTGCCATTCAATCGTCGCTGATCTATCTCTCCCTCCGAACACCAGTTATTTAATAATTCATTACCATCTATATCTATGTATTTTCTAAAATTTATTTCGGAGTCACGGAAACGTGCCCTTCAGCCCATATAACCATATAACCGTAACAGCACGGAAACAGGCCATCTCGGCCCTTCAAGTCCGTGCCGAACATTTAATTTTTTTTTTTTTTTTTTATTTTTTTTATTTTTTAATTAAAAATAAAATACTTCCCCCTAGTCCCATCTACCTGCACTCAGACCATAACCCTCCATTCCTTTCCCGTCCATATACCCATCCAATCTATTTTTAAAGGATAACATCGAACCTGCCTCCACCACTTCCACTGGAAGCTCATTCCACACAGCTACCACTCTCTGAGTAAAGAAGTTCCCCCTAATGTTCCCCCTAAACTTCTGTCCCTTAATTCTCAAGTCATGTCCCCTTGTTTGAATCTTCCCTACTCTCAATGGGAAAAGCTTATCCACGTCCACTCTGTCTAACCCGCTCATAATTTTAAAGACCTCTATCAAGTCCCCTCTTAACCTTCTGCGCTCCAAAGAATAAAGACCTAACTTGTTCAACCTTTCTCTGTAACTTAGTTGCTGAAACCCAGGCAACATTCTAGTAAATCTCCTCTGTACTCTCTCTATTTTGTTGACATCCTTCCTATAATTAGGCGACCAAAATTGTACTCCATACTCCAGAATTGGCCTCACCAATGCCTTGTACAATTTTAACATTACATCCCAACTTCTATATTCAATGCTCTGATTTATAAAGGCCAGCACACCAAAAGCTTTCTTTACCACCCTATCTACATGAGATTCCACCTTCAGGGAACTATGCACAGTTATTCCTAGATCCCTCTGTTCAACTGCATTCCTCAATTCGCTACCATTTACCGTGTACGTCCTATTTTGATTTGTCCTGTTGTCCATGCTGTCCAAGTCAGCATTTTGGAGGACAACCCATTTCTTTGCATTTGGCCCATTGCCCTCGAAACCCTTTCTATCTATATATAGGTAGACACAACATGCTGGAGTAACTCAGCGGGTGAGGCAGCATCTCTGGAGAGAATGAATGGGCAATGTTTTGGGTCGAGGCCCTTCTTCAGACCAAATGTATTTTCAAATTCGTAAATTGTATTCACTTCCATAGGTTTCTCTGGCAGCTCATTCTAGATACGGTCTGCCCTCCAAATGAAAAAGTTACCCGTGAGGTCTCTCTTAAAATCTCGCCCCTTTCACCTTAAGCCTGTGTCCTCTTGTTTTGGAATCCTCTACTCTGGGGGAAAGACCATGAGAGTTCACCTCATTCATGTCCCCTCATGGTCTTGTACACCTCAATAAGGTCACTCCTCAGGCTCCCACACTCCAACGAAAAAACTCCTTCTATCCAACCTCGCCGTATATCTCAAAGCAACAGGTAACATCTTGGTGCATTTCCTTTACACCATTTCCAACTTCAAGACATCCCTCCTAAAGCTGGCCTACCAGAACCGCACACAGCACTCAAATTTGATCTCACTGGCGATTTGTACAGCTGCATCCTGATGTCCCAACTTTTGTACTCGATTCCCTTCCCAATGAAGGCAAGATATTTGTGATTATTATTACTTCGAAAAAATACCAGGGCAGAACGGTGGCGCAGCGGTAGAGTTGCTGTCTTACAGCGCCAGAGACATGGGTTTGATCCTGACTACGGGTGCTGTCTGTACGGAGTTTGTACGTTCTCCCCGTGACCTGCATAGGTTTTCTCCGAGATCTTCAGTTTCCTCCCACACTCCAAAGACGTGTAGGTTTGTAGATTAATTGGCTTGGTATATTTGTAAATTGTCCCTAATGTGTGTAGGATAGTGTTACTGTGTGGGGATCGCTGGTCGCTGAGGACCTGGTGGACCTAAGAGCCTGTTTCGGTACTGTCTCTCTAAACTAAACTAAGATAAAGATAAGCAGAGCAATATTTTAAACAGTGGGACTGATCTAAACGCGAGCATCTCCATGGAGTATTGTGTACTTGGCTGTGAAACTGCAGTGAATTCTCATCAATTTACATAAAGGATAAATCAGAGATCGACATTTGTATTTAGCAAACATGACCTTTGATACATGTGTAATAAGTCTTAAATATATTCAGGCTCATCTACCTCTCAGGCTCAGTTTAAAAAAGCAAGCCCATCTTACTGTTGCCCTTTTGTGCTATTCTCATTGAACGTACGTAAGCATTGATGCCCTTTACCATGTCATACCGATGTTCACACTAAACGTTTCAGTTCTAAAACATGCATATTTCTCCAATGCAGCTACCAATACTCTTCCATCTTATCAAGAGGACTTTTACGATCTCAGGTAAACCATGAGCTAAATATGATACCTTAAAGTATTCAAAGTAAATTTAGAAAAATCAATAAAGATGTAAGGTATATGTATAAACAAAAAAAATGCAGATAGACATACAGAAAGAAAAGCCTCCATGTCCACATGCAAACCAGCAACAATCTTGCTCATAGGTTTAAAAGGATTAAGGTACTAACTAAGATACACAAAAATGCTGGAGAAACTCAGCGGGTGCAGCAGCATCTATGGAGCGAAGGAAATAGGCAACGTTTCGGGCCGAAACCCTTCTTCAGACTAAAATGTCAAAGCTATTTGCATGCTAATATATTTGTAAAATTGTTCGCAGGATTAATCAGAGAATCCCGAAGCAAAGTAAATGTATCTTCAAGCATTTGATAGGTACTCCATTTATCTTTTGTAGTAAATTAAAGCAAACTTAATTTAGTCTCTTTCACAACAATCAACGTCTTTGATCACTGCCTATTGAATAAGTCTGAAGAAGGGTCTCGATCTGAAACGTCACCCATTCCTGCTATCCAGACATGCTGCCTGTCTCACTGAGTTACCCCAACGTCTATCTTCGGTGTACACCAGCATCTGCAGTTCCTTCCTGCACATTCACTGCTGAATGGGGATCATGACAGAAGCCTCCTCGTGGCGATCCCCGGAAACGACGACACGATGCACTCTGTGACGCGTCGGGCGACCAATTCTATCAACATGTTGGATGATGACAGAAGCCAACAGCGAGCTACACATTGTCTGACACACGAGCAAAAAAACTGCTGAATTAATTAATTGATTAAAAGATACAAGGTTGAAACTGGCCCTTCGGCCCATCGAGTCCACGCCGACCATCGATCACCCGTAGACATTTGTTCTATGTTATCCCATTTTCTCATCCACTCCCTACACGCCAGGGGCAATTTACAGAGGCCAATTAAACGACAAACTCGAACGTCTTAAGGACGTGAGAGGAAACCCGGGCACCAGGAGGAAACCCACTTTGTCACAGGGAGAACATGCAACTCGACACAGACGGCACCCAAGGTCAGGATCGGACCTTGGTCTCCGGTGCTGTGAGGCTGCAGCTCTACCACCGTGCCACCTCTGAAGGCCTGGGTCCTTCGTTCAGTTTGTCAGTCCAAGTTAAGAAGTTTCGTTTCTTCAAACCTAGCCTTTCCAGCCGTTGTATGCCCTGGGGCAAGCTATTGTTATGAGTAGCCACCAATTACACAAGAGAGAAAATGCCATCATTTATTAATTACTGTTCCCACTCATTTAATCTATAATCATTTTAAATTACCGATGATCAAAAGTGAATGCTGATTGATTTATTTGAAAAGATGTTTGATTCTACCTGCACACAAGCATATTATATTCCAACTCGATCTATAATTTACTAATGGCAACGCAGTCCAGGCATTTCAAAGTCATTAGATAGTTTGACTAACACCTCATTCATAGATGTACTTAGTGCTTGTGATGGATTAATGCCTGTAAATATATTTATTTGATCAACATGTCACTGGATAGATTGATGGGTTAATATAAATAATTTATCCTTTTTCATTCATTCTTGAGAATTGGACATCCCAGCAAGGCCTATATTTATTGCCCTTCAGTAATTAATATCGGAGGTTGCGGGGAGACCTGGTAGAAGTATATAGAATTATGAGGGGCATTCATAGGATAGACAGTCAGAACCTTTTTGCCTTTTTTTGGTGAATCCGCAAAATTCTTTGCCACAGAAGATTGTAGAGGCCAAGTCGAGGGATATTTTCAAGGCAGAGATGGATAAATTTTTGATTAGTACAGGGGTCAGAGATTACGGGGAGAAGGCAGGAGAATGTGGTTAGGAGGGAGAGATAGATCAGCCATGATTGAATGGTGGAGCAGACTTGATGGGCTGAATGACCTCATTCTACTCCTATCACTTATGGCCCATCAAAGAACATGGTGGGCATAGCTTGATGGCCCGAGAGGCAAAGTGTAACAGAGATGCACGGGGCAGGTTTTATTTTACAGAGGGTGGTGAATACCTGGAGGGCACTGCCAGGGGTGGTGGTGTGGGCAGATATGATAGTGGTGTTTAAGAGACTTCTCGATAAGTGTATGAACATGCAGGGAAAGGAGGGATATGGATTATGGGCATGCAGATGACAATTGGCATTTAAGAAACTTTTGGATAGGCATATATGGATATGCTTGGAATGGAGGGATATGGATTATGTGTCGGCAGACAAGAGATGGTCTTGGCATCATGCTTGGCACAGGCATTGTAGTCTGAAGGGCCTGTTCTTCTGCTGTACTGTTCTATACCCTAACTAATTGATTTGGAGAGGTTGTTGTGACCTGGCTTTGTGGAGTTCAGTAACGCATGTGATGCGGATATTCCCAAAGGATGGATCTATGGATTTGCTGGATTTTGTCTCAAGAACACTGAATGAAGACCGTCTGTCTATGCTTATAATCTATCTATTAAACGCATGAGGTGTGCGCAGGGCAACATCACGATCTAAAGCATTTCCAGGGTGATGTAAATTCTCTCTGCTAGCTTAGGGAGTTCAGCGTGAACTCATTAGAATATTATACAAAACAAGTTCACACGTTATAGGAGTAGAATTAGGCCATTCAGCCCATCGGGTCCACTCCGCCATCCAATCATGGCTGATCTCTGCCTCCTAATCCCATTCTCCTGCCTTCACCCCAAAACCCATGACACCCGTTCTAATCAAGAATGTGTCTACCTCTGCCTTAAAAATATCCACTGACTCGGCCTCTGTGGCAATGAGTTCCACAGATTAACTACCCTCTGACTAAAGAAGTTCCTCCTCACCTCCTTTCTAAAAGAGCGCCCTTTAATTCTGAGGCTGTGACCTCTGGTCCAAGACTCTCCCACCAGTGGAAACATCCTTTCCACATCCACTCAATCTACGCCTTTCATTATTCTGTACGTTTCAATGAGGTCCCCACTCAACCTTCTAAACTCCAGCGAGTAGTTGGCAAGGCTTGTCACTTAGAAGCAAAGCTGCTGGAGATGGCGGCCACATACACCTACCCCTCATGACATTCTAGGTGCCAATGCTCTTCATAACAGACTGCAAAGGGTTAACATTAAAGTTCCAACTAATAGAGGCTATGATTAACATTCACTCTAAATCACCCATTTTTTGTAATTTAACTTATCCATTCAATTGTTACTGTAACCAGTCAGTTTTTCATTAAGGTTTTCACATTGACATACAGCATGGAAAGAGGCCCTTCGGCCCATTGAGTCCATGCTGACGATTGATCACCAGTTCATACCAGTTCAGATCACCAGTTCATACTCCAAAGGTGTACAGGTTTGTAGGTTAATTGACTTGGTATAAATGTAAATTGTCCCTAGTGGGTGTAGGATAGTGTTGATCCACGATAGCGGGGATCGCTGGTCAGCGCGGACCCTGTGGGCCACAGGGCTTGTTTCCGCGCTGTTTCTCTGAACTAATCTGAACTAGTTCTAAGTTAAGGGCCTGTCCCATTTGGGCGTCATTTGCACGACATCCTAAAAATTGGTTGGCGCGTGGTGAGGCACGGTGGCGTCTGCAGTGACGCGCGGTAATGCGCGGTGCTTCCCATCGCCCCAGGGTTTTGGAATGTTCAAAATCCTCACGCGCCACCTTTGTGACGTTCCCTTGCGCACGCTGACATACTGATGGCGTATGCTGACGTACTGACGGCGTACGTGTAGCGCGTGGTGACGCATGGTTACGCAAGGTGACGCACGAACATTGCCTATGCTAATTTATTATGCGTCACCGTGCATCAACGTCCGTAACCACCCGCCGTCGGAGCGTCATTTGCTCGTCATTTGAGCGCCACACCACGTGATCACCCGGGTATAAAGCGCGCCGAAAATCACCTTGCCACGGGGACTGCCGCTACTTGACGCGCGACTGTCGTATTGCTAGACGATTTTTGCGCGACAGCCGCGCGTCAGTCACTGCCGGCCTGTCGCGCAAATGACGCCCAAGTGGGACAGGCCCTTTACCTCATACTTCCAATTAACCTACAATCCCGCACGTCTTTGGCACGTGGGAGGAAACCGGCGCAAACCCACGCGGGTCACAGTGAGAACTCGAAGGGCCGATTGGCCTACTCCTGCACCTATTTTCTATGTATCTATGTAATTCCACACACAGACAGCAGCCGAGATCAGGATTGAACCCGGGTCTCTGGCGTTGTAATGTAATTAATCGCACTAAAACATCTTTGACATTCATCGCCAAGGTCAAGGGTATATTTTGCCACATGGAAACAGACACTTCCGCTTTCTTCCCCCAAAAACAAGACGCTTCTCTCTCTGCACAACGTTACAAGCAATGATGCGAGGATTCTTTGCAGACACGTGTTATCCTTTGGAACAGTTCAAGCAAGGATGCTTCATCCCAGACAGTGAAACCCATCTCATTGAAATGAACAGCTATCCGTGCAACAAAACATCCAAACAAAGTCATTTCATGCATGATTGGGCTGCCCACCGAAAAAAAAAAAATTCACGGAGCATTTAAATTGCAAAATTAACTTTCAAATAATACAAGTGTTGCATATTCAGCCGCGCAAAAACACTCCTTCATTAGTGGTCATGTTTCTGGGATGGTTAAGGCGGGGAATGATTCCGTGTGTTTCATCATGGGCCAACCAAGCAAGAAGAGTGGGCTAGAAGTCTCACACCATTCTGCCATCAAGGAAGAACATCAGTTTGAAATGCGGCTGCGTAATTTTAAACATGGCAAGTCAAAAGATTTCCCTGGGGAACAGAAATTGCATCCCAACGAGCAACACTCCCCACCCCCCACCACCACCCCATTGATAATATTACACTGGAATAACTTCCCATTAAACTAGAGTTACTTTAATCTTAATGTTATCATGCACATCCAATGCTTTAGAGGATCGAATTGAATTTAAACCGTGTATTATGATATATATATATGAATATATATAACTACATTACCTTGGCAGCCACCGAGGAACCTGGCTTTTCTAATAGATCCCAGAGTTTCTTCTTTTTTAATGCACAGAAAGTGTTATCAAACTCTTCACCCTCTCTGTCCCTCATGGTGTCAGCTTCTCGCTTGAGTTCCTCGTTCATTTGCTCCTTCTTCTGGTGATACCTGGCCTGGCAGCAGGACTCCAGGTAGATCTCGTCGATGCCCCAGTAGTCCAGCTCTTGGCTGAAGCTCAGGGCACACATCTCTTCCATCATGTGCAACTTGCCGGTGCGGTAGAAGTTCAAGATGGAGGTGAAAGCTCCAGGGTGGCGGTCGAAAAAGTACTCGTTCTCCTCCAAGTTGTAGTCGTCGCAGCTCTCCATGAGGGACTCGTGGGTGTTGCAGTCTCGGAGTTTGCCCAGTCGCGTGCGGGGCAACCGGTCCAATGTCCTCCAGAGAACTTCGTGGGCTAGCCCCCCGACGTTGAGTTTGACCCTCCTGGAGCAAGCCTTGCTCCTGATGATCTCCACGGGATCTGGGGGCAGGGAACTGGTGGAGCGAGAACCTCCTCTGTTCATCCCCGTAGGCATGGTTCCAGTTTTCTTCTCCGAGGTTTGGAGTTGACGTTACATGGACTGGCCGAGCGCTCGGAGCTCAGAGCAACAGACCTTCTTCACCTGGCGGCTCTCGCATCCATTCTCGAAGCTGTGGAGGGGGGAGATAAAAAGATTTAAAAAAAACAAGAAGGTACTTGGCGGCGAGCTCTGAATTGCCTCTCAGATTCAATTGACCTAGAAAAGAAGCAGACACATCTCCAGCGCGGTGCCAGTGGGCGCCTTATCCAGTAAATCGGTAATAGGTCATTAATCTACTCAGGGGAGGGATCTCACAGGGACCAAGCGAGGGTCAAGGCACCGGAGTTGTGCAGCGACAGAGCGCCGGCCACACAACCCAGCTGAACTGTGGCGCCGTGATAGACCGTGGAGGACAGCGCTTGTCACATTGCGCTTCGGGCAAAGTCACGATTCTCAATCAACACCATCCTCAATTCCATTTGTTGTATCTCTCTCTCCATTACCGTCTACACCTCTCTGGTTTCCATTTGCCCCCTGACTCTCAGTCTGAAGAAGGGTCTCGTCCCGAAACCTTTACGCATTTCGTCTCTCTGAGATGCTGCCTGACCCGCTGAGTTACTCCAGCACTCTGTGCCTGTTGTACTTGAGCTCGGCTTGGCTTGACTGCATAATTCAGCACTCTGCATCTACCCCTTCATTCTACCTATTGCACAGAAACCGGCTCGATTGTATTTAAGGTGGACAAAAATGCTGGAGTAACTCAGCGGGTGAGGCAGCATCTATGGAGCGAAGGAAATAGGCCACGTTTCGGGCCGAAACCCTTCTTCAGACATTGTATTTATGTGTATTTCTGCATTCTATATCTTTCCCGTCGTTCTACCTATAGCTCTTGAATTTAGCTTGGTTGTATTTATTCATAGTTCTGCACTCTATGTATTTCCCTCTTTCTACCTATTGCACAGAATTTGGCTTGAACGCATTTACGTGTAATTCTGCACCCCGTGTCTTCCCGTTCGCTCCAGCTATTGTACTTGAGTTAAGGAAGGAACTGCCAATGCTGGGTTAGACCGAAGGTAGACACAAAAAGCTGGAGTAACTCAGCGGGACAGGCAGCATCTCTGGAGAGAAGGAATGGGTGACGTTTCTTCAGAAGAAGGGTCTGGCTGGCTCGAAGGGCCGAATGGCCGACTCCTGCACCTATTGCCTATTGTGTCGACCCGACATGTCACCCATTCCTTCTCTCCAGAGATGCTGCCTGTCCCGCTGAGTTACTCCAGCTTTCTGCGTCCATCTACTCGAGTTTGTCTTGACTGCATTTATGTGGAATTGTGCACTCATTCGCTCTTCCTACTGCACTTGAGTTCGGCGAGATTTTATTTCTGCAGAGCATTATCCTGTCGGAATGGATAGCACGCAGAACGAGGCTTTACCCTGTACCTCCATAGAAGTGACAATAATAAACCAAGCCCTGTCCCACGGTACAAGTTCATTCAAGAGCCCTCCCGAGTTTAAAAAAAAAATCAATCTCGTGGTAAGCACGTAGAATGAACGTAGCGGGTACGTCGGAGTTCGGGGACGTCTCTTAGCGGCTCGTAACGCTAACGGCCGGTACTCGAGAAGACTCGCTAACGGCAGGTAAGCTCGGGAATACTCGTGAAGATTTTTCAACACGTTGAAAAATGTCCACGAGAGCCCCGAGTACCGACGAGTGGCCATTACCGTAAATCTCCGAGTTCGAATCAGGGCAAACTCCGGAGAACTCTTTGAATGAACGCCTACAGTGGGACAGGGATCCTTGCATTGTGTTTCATGGACAGAAAATATCCGAACTTTCCTGGTGTTCTGGGCGACTAAAATCAAGGTGGAAAATGTTGCTGGCCCGAGCATCAGGGCTGTTCCGTGCCTGGAACGTGTGCAGTGAATATCCAGTGGCAGCATATTGCAACGTGTGGCTGCTCTACGCGCCTCCGGGACGAAGGCAGCACTTTTAATATCACATTGTAATAAATATCTTCCTTTCCACGCTTCAATATGAAGCCGTGCATGGAGAGCACTCGCCCATGCAATAAACTCCGACCGAAGTTCCCTTCAGAAGATAGGCACAAAAAGCTGGAGTAACTCAGCGAGACAGGCAGCATCTCTGGAAAGAAGGAATGGGTGACCTTACCAGAGAGATGCTGCCTGTCCCGCTGAGTTACTCCAGCTTTTTTTTGTGTGTCTCTCTTCGGTTTAAATCCGCACCTGCAGTTCCTTCCTACACAGAGTTCCCTTCAGACTCCAGCAGCGGGAAGGTTCAACGGCATTTTTGCACGACTCTTAAATAAATTCCATTTTTTCCACCTCAAGGAATGAAGATGGATCGATCGGCTGCTCTATGGAGGAGGCGCCTTATTTTCACCTTTTCCTCCCGCGAGGAGTTTTAGGATGATTTCTGCGCACGGGCCCGAGGTCCAAACGCCTCCTTTAGTGACTAACGTGAAGTTACCACCTGCCTCCCCACCTCACCGATTTTCCCAAGTACAATCAACGAGTTTTCACGCTGAAACAGCACCCAAGTTCATCACCAACCCCATTGTCATTTCACACCCCATCCGGCTTGGATCAGGTAGAATAATAATAAGATGTGACCTCCCTTATCAATTACATATCAGACTGGACACTTGCCCCCCCCCCCTCCCCCATAGCCAGCATCAGATGAGATTGCAATCAGTGCAGCCTTGCAAGAAACATAGGTGCAGGAGTAGACCATTCGGCCCTTCGAGCCATTCTATATGATCACGGCTGATCATCCCCAATCAGTGTCCCGTTCCTGCCTTCTCCCCATATCCCTTGATTCCGTTAGCCCGAAGAGCTAAACCTAAAACTCTCTCTTGAATACATCCAGGGAATTGGCCTCCACTGCCTTCTGTGGCAGAGAATTCCAGAAATGCAAAACTGCCAAAGTTAGGGCCAAAGAAAACGATCAAATGATCAAAGTGAGCGTGTTTTTAAATCCACGCTATTTACCTCGCGAAGTGTTCCCATCCTCGCCCAGATCTCCCGCTGTGCTGAAATAAATCTATCCCATTGGTAATAGCTAAGAGAAGCTGCCAGAATAGATTTCACCTCCAGCGAGTCACATTCGCTGTTCAACATCACAGAGGCTGTGTGTGTGGGGTTCTGTTTTTTTAACGTGTGTGGAAGTATTTCTTTTTTAAATGATCAATTAACGTTGAACTCCAGCATGGCAGACTGATAATTTGAAACCCCGAATGACATGCACAATGCCAAATCTGAATACGAAATCCAGATCGTAGCCGGACATAGCAGAATACATCATGTATGTATGTATGTATGTGCGCCCGTTCAAATCATACACCTTCTACAAGTTTATCCGCCACACCATGCTATTCATCCGCATAAATAAATAATTTATACAAGGAAAGTTTTAAAAGGTTGCATTTGGGGATAAATCTGATATATATATTTGGGGATATATTCGAAGTCGAAGTCCAGTCTGAAGAAGGGTCTCGACCCGAAACGTCACCCATTCCTTCTCTCCAGAGATGCTGCCTGTCCCACTGTGTTACTCCAGCATTTTGTGTCTACCTTCGATTTAAACCAGCATCTGCAGTTCTTTCCTATATATATATATATATATATACATTCCTATATATATTCCTATATATATTCCTATATATATATATATATATATATATATATACATTCCTATATATATTCCTATATATATTCCTATATATATATATATATATATTCGATATTCACCCCCTCTGTTTTAGACGAGTTGCTTCATCATTCCCCGGTGATTTCCTTGCATTGAATATACATGTGGGTGTCCCCAAGCCTGTGCTAATGTTACCCTGACGATCACAAACATCGCGCATCCCCTTATTGACGGGACCTTGGCGAGCTATTACCGCTTGATAGCTGAGAGCTAAAGACAATACGGGCGCAATTTGCTATTTACCAAAATAAAAAACAGGTAAGCCTTACCCCTCCCCTCTCGCACAACCTTCCGTGCAATTGTGTTCAGAACCTTCTCCCGACTGACAATTGCGTTAGAGTGGCGTTCACAGTCACCCTGTTCACCATCTTTGCAATTGGGTCGCGACTGGTCTTGCACGGCGGCAACGTGTGACTACGGACGCTGGGCTCGTATAAATAAAACAAATGACAGCCCTGGATGGTTAAATAATCAAATAAAGAAGAGGGGCTGTAACCGCAGCGGATATAGACAATGTCTACACCATGCGCATCTGCCACTTACCCCTGGCGATCACAGTTACATTGTCTAAACCCCATAATCGGACCGTGACATTATTTATGGCCATCACCTACAATTAGCCGGAGACGAATCGTTCGTTTCACCAACCTTGTTGCTGAGTGGAATCCTACTGGGTTGAGATGGGCTGCTTACAGATGAAAAAAAACGTCCCCGCTCCACCGAGAAAACCCAGGCATCTCAGCCCCGCATCCCCACGGGTTATCACCCAGTTAGAATCTCCTTTTTGTCACCAGCATCCCAGCGATTCCGTCGCTCGCGAATGGCTCCCCTAATTTGTGTCCGCTGTCTGTGTTAATGGGGATCAACAAGTCTGGTCTGGCTCTGCAAAAGAAGCTCCTTCATCCTTTAATATTCTTCCCCGGTTAAATAGCGAGATGTGTGCACATACTGGGGAAAGGAGGCGGCATCTACTGGCTGGGATTATAATGCAGGTAGACAAACATGCTGGAGAAACTCAGCGGGTGAGGCAGCATCCGTGGAGCGAAGGAGACAGGCAGCGTTTCGGGACGAAACCCTTCTTCAGATTCTGCAGCTAGTTGCCTTCAGCAGAATGCTTCATTCGCCTGGCGTCATGGTCGGCACAGACATTGTGGGCCGAAGGGCCTGTTGCCGCCCTGTAACGTTCCATGTTCTAATAAGCATTAGACACTATTTTCAGTCCTAAGATTTATAGCATTCAAGTCCTACTGGACCAAAGTGCACGCGTGGAACTGCAGGTGCCTGTTTACACAAAAGGACACTGAGTGGTGGAGTAACTCAACGGGTCAGGCAGCATCTCCATGAATCCAGTGCTGAGATGCTCTATCTAGAGCTGAAATTGTCAGCACTGGACAATCTTTCATACTTTTACATTTATGTATCAAGCCATTTAATCCTCAAACCTGCAGGTCTTTGGAGTGAGGGAGGAAACCGAAGATCTGGGAGAAAACCCACGCAGATCACGGGGTGAACGTACAAACTCCATACAGAGACAGCACCCTTACTCGGGATCGAACCCGGGTCTCTGGCGCTGCATTTTGCTGTCAGGCAGCAACTCTACCGCTGTGCCACCGCGCCACTCTGTACTCCAGGCAGCACCCGTAGTCAGGATCGAACCCGGGTCTCTGGCACTGTACTGGAACTCTGCCATGGCGGTGGGTGCCTGGATCATGCTACCAGGGGTGGTGGTGCAGGCAGATATGATGCTTCAGACTGGCACATGGATATGCAGGGAATGGAGTGGTATGGATCACGTGCAGGCAGATGAGATTAGTTTAACTTGGCATCATGTTTGGCAGACAATACAATACAATACCATTTATTGTCATTTGAACTTCCTATGAAGTTCAAACGAAATTTGGTTTCTGCAGTCATACAAACAAGTAAAAAGAACCAAGACACAACACAATTTACACAAACATCCATCACAGCGATCTCCTCCTCGCTGTGATGGAAGGCAAAGTCTTATCTCTCCCCTGCACTCCCCATTCTCCTCCCGATGTCAGAGTCAGAGCCCCCGGCGGGCGATGGAAAATAAGTCCCGCGGCCATTAAAGCCGCGCCGGGCGATGCAAGGCCGCCCTCCGGGTCTGGATGTTGGAGCCCCCGGTAGCGTTAGCAAGTCCCGCGGCCATTAAAGCCGCGCCGGGCGATGTCAGACCCCGCTCCAGGTCATCTTCAACCCCGCAACTCGGGCGGGAGAAGTAGCCGTTGCAGGAGCCCCGAAAAGCGGTCTCCCACCAGGGACCCGCGGGCTCCCGGTGTTACCGTCCACCAGACCTGCGGCTGGAGCTTCCAAATCTCCGGGGTCGGGTCGCAGCCGCGCGTCACCACAGCTCCTCCCGTTCCGAACTCGGCCAGCTCCACGATGGTGAGTAGTCCGCAGGCAATGTATGTGAATTGGGCCTGTTCCTCTGATGTTCTTGTCTGTATTCGATGTTCTAATTGTTATCATTAATAATATTGTAAGTTCCAAAATGTATAGTCTACAAGTCCTCCTGCATAAACAGAACCCAACAGCACCTCATATTTCTCTTGGGCAGCTTACACCCCAGCGGTATGAATATTGACTTCTCTAACCTCAGGTAACCTTTAAGGGCCTGTCCCACTTGGCCGTCATTTGCGCCTCATTTACGCGTCATAGGTAAAATAGGTCAACGCGTCGTGACGCGTGGGGTGCTTGTGGGTGACGCACGCATTGCGCATGGTGAGGCGTGGAATCGCATGCGGTGGAGCGCGGTATCGCGCGGCGCTCCAGGATTTCGTAGTGTAACAAAATCCTCGCCCGCCACCCGTGTGACGTATCGCGTATCCACGCTGACGCATTGTCATCGCACGCTGGCGTCCCGACGTCTCGCGTGTATCGCGTGGTGACGCATGGTTACGTCACCGTGCATCAACGTCCTGCCGCGCGCCGCAGGGTATTCTAATGATGTCACGCGCACCAGACGGCTGTGCTGACACGTGATTTGCGCACGACATCGCGCATCACGACATGTCAACCTATTTTACATATGACGCGTAAATGAGGCGCAAATGACCGCCAAGTGGGACAGGCCCTTAACTTCCCTCTCTGTCCATCCCTCCCCCTTCCAAATTCCCCGACCAGACTGACTGCCCCTAATTACATTTTATCTCTGTTTGCTCTGTTGTCACCTTCTCCTTGTAACAATGAACTTATTCTACATTTTCCTTGATCTCCATCCCTTTAGATGTCTCAATCTCACACCTTACGCTTCCTCATCTCCGTATCGCCCCCTCCCCCGACTCTCAGTCTGAAGAAGGGTCTCGACCCAAAACGTCACCCATTGCTTCTCTCCAGAGATGCTGCCTGTCCCGCTGAGATACTCCAGCATTTTTGGGTCTATCTTATCTTAAATCTATATTCTCACTGAGATTGGAGCTGTGCGTCTAGCCAACGTATCAGGCAGCAGATGCGTTGAAAAACAAATCACTGGCAACTGGCATTATTGACAGGGCTTCCCTGGTCTGCATGATTCACACACCAGGCATTGTTCACAGACTGGTGACGTAGCTAATACCCTCAATAATTAAAAGCACGGTGACAGTCTTTGTGACTGCAAATTCATAATTCATTATCCCTTTAACCTCCTTGGTGTCCTTTGTTGAAACTGGCCACTCAGTGCTTTCCTAATGGCTTCACGCGCTGGCTCAGATCAGCGGGACTCCCTCCTTTTAATCTTATCTTTTTCACACAGCACTTTGACAAATAGCGTGTGCCGGAAGGAACTGCAGATGCTGGTTTGCACCGAAGATAGACACAAAACGCTGGAGTAACTCAGCGGGAGTCCGAAGTCTGAGTCTGAAGAGGGGTATCGACCCGAAACATCACTCACTCTTTCTCCCCAGAGATGCTGCCTGTCCCGCTGAGTTACTCCAACCTTTTTATTGTCTATCAATAGACAATAGACAGTAGGTGCAGGAGTAGGCCATTTGGCCCTTCGAGCCAGCACCGCCATTCAATGTGATCATGGCTAATCATCCCCAATCTGTGCCCCGCTCCTGCCTTCTCCCCATATCCCCTGACTCCGCTATTTTTAAGAGCCCTATCTAGCTCTCTCTTGAAAGCATCCAGAGAACCGGCCTCCACCGCCCTCTGAGGCAGAGAATTCCACAGACTCGCCACTCCCTGTGAGAAAAAGTGTTTCCTCGTCTCCATTCTAAATGGCTTACTCCTTATTCTTAAACTGTGGCTCCTGGTTCTGGACTCCCCCAACATCGGGAACATGTCTCCTGCCTCTAGCATGTCCAAGCCCTTAACAATCTGTATAACTATCGTTTATAAATAGCATGATGTAGAGCACTGGCACTGCTTCTGAAGAGTTTGGCAGAGGGTTGAGGGTTAGTTAAGTGTCACATGTAGCGAGGTACAGTGAAAAGCTAGGCAGAATGTGCTGGAGTAACTCAGTGGGTCAGGCAGCGTCCCTGGAGGAAAAACATGGGTCATATTTCTTCTACCGGAGTCCTCAACATCAGAATATTGAGGCTTCTACATGATGGCATGTCGGTCACAGTGCTCAGCAACTGCGGCTCTGAGTCCGAGCCCTTCACTGTGGAAACGGGGGTCAAACAGGGATGCATCATCGCACCCACCATGTTTGTCGTCTTCATTGCTGCCATACTTCACCTCATTGGTGAAGAGCTGCCACAGGGGATCCCAATCCTCTACAGAACTGACGGTGGGCTCTTCAACTTTAATAGGTTGAAGGCCAAGAGCAAAGTCAGTAACACCGCCATCATGGAGCTTCAGTACGCGGACGACTGTGCCATTGCAGCACACTCTGCAGAAGACCTCCAGGGCATCCTGAATGCCTTTGCCAAGGCACACAGAGCCATGGGCCTAGCCTTAAATATCAAGAAGATCCAGGTCCTACATCAACTTCCACGTGACCAGCTGTCTACCCACCCCACTATAAAGGTGGACGACACCACTCTTGAAAACATTGACCACTTCTCCTACCTTGGCAGCATTCTTTCCTCAAAAGCTGACATCGACTCTGAGGCCAACCATCGCCTGAGTTGTGCCAGCAGAGCCTACGCCAGACTCAGGAAAAGAGTCTGTGAAGACCGAGACCTAAAGGCCCAAACAAAACTGCTGGTCTACAGAGCCGTTGTCCTCTCCACCCTGTTGTTTGGAGCCGAGTCATGGACCACCTACAGCAGGCACCTGAGAGCCCTGGAACAATACCATCAAAGATCCTTACAAAAGATTCTGAGGATCAGCTGGGGGGACAAACGCACCAACATCAGCGTTTTGGAGGAAGCCAACATGACCAGCGCCACCACCACAATAATGCAGCACCAACTTCGATGGACTGGCACGTGTGTCCAACACACGTCTCCCAAACAGATCCTCTACTCTCAACTGAAGGAAGGTCGGCGAGCTCCCCAGGCGGGCCAAAGAAACGCTTCAAGGACAACATCAAGAACAGTCTGATGAAATTCCACATCACATCGAGCAACTGGGAGCACATTGCACTGGACAGGCGTTCCTGGAGGAAATCCGTGCAGGACAGGAGCCGCACGTCACGAAATGGAACTACGCCGTGTCGCAGAGACAAAGCGACAGCACCGTAAGGAGAGAGAGAAGGGGGCTCGACGACTACCAACCACCGCCAGTCTCCACTGCCCACGTTGCACCAAGGTGTGTGGATCGCGGATCGGCCTCAAGTCAAGAGTCAAGTCAAGAGAGTTTATTGTCATGTGTCCCAGATAGGACAATGAAATTCTTGCTTGCTGCAGCACAACAGAATATTGTAAGTACACAAAAATGCTGGAGAAACTCAGCGGGTGCAGCAGCATCTATGGAGCGAAGGAAATAGGTAACGTTTCGGGCCGAAACCCTTCTTCAGAATATTGTAAGTATTGTAAGCATAAATACAGAACAGTTCGGCGTGTCTATATAGCATAGACCACATGTACACACATAAATAAAAAGATAAAGTCCAATAGGCTGTTACTGTTCAGAGTCTGTTTGTTGGCGAGTTTGATAGCCTGATGGCTGTGGGGAAGAAACTGTTCTTGAACCTGGATGTAACAGATCTCAGGCTCTAGATACATCTGCAGACCCACAAGTAGACGACCCTATGGAGAGGACAGTCATACTCGTTTCAAGTGACCGCCGATGATGACAGGAGTTCTGTGAGGCCCTCTCTCAGTGACCACAGTGTCCATCTTCAGTATAAACAAGGATTGGCAGTTCCTTTATACACACAGTGCAAAGGAATGTTGTTGCGTGCTCTCCAGTCATCAACGTAACTGCGTATGATTACAGTCAAGCCGTCCACAGTGTACAGATACAGGATCATGTTTAGTGCAAGATAAAGTCCAATCAAGTCTGATTAAAGGTAGTCCAAGCATCTCCAATGGAGGTAGATAGTAGGTCAGGACCGCTCTCTAGTCGGTGGTAGGATGGTTGAGTTGCCTGATAACAGCTCTCTTGGCAATACCATCCTTAGACATGGGGCAAGTTCTATTCAGATGAAATCTCTCTTTCTTAATCTCTCTCCATTTTTGCCACCTTATTGTCAGATGTTTTTTCAACTATTCACTTCTGGATGCAACACAATCTCCTCTGGTGAAATGTTGTTAAGCAGGAAACCATCATAGAAACATAGAAACATAGAAAATAGGTGCAGGAGGAGGCCATTCGGCCCTTCGAGCCAGCACTGCCATTCATTGTGATCATGGCTGATCGTCCCCTATCAATAACCCGTGCCTGCCTTCTCCCCATATCCCTTGACTC